>JAFIRS010002379.1:0-135000 GCA_018342105.1 Gonioctena quinquepunctata
AGCTCCCATAACATGCAGACTGTTTCCAATCCCAAATGTACTGAGGAGTAGCCCTTTATAATCTTTAAAACTCTTCCATTATTGAACTGCTTGAATTCGATAGTGAATTTGTGGTCTTCCAAAGTTTCCGGCGGATTCAATGAGTACAAATAGTTGGTTATCACTCCTTGGTATGTTAAAAACTGTTTCCACTCATCTTCTGAGAACACCACTCGATCTCCTTTATTTCCAGTGATTTCGATACATGGAGAGAAATTGCAATCGTAAAGAGATTCACAACCACAAATTTACTTTTGATTTATTCAGAGGAAATCTTCTCTCACCCAACACTACATTTTCATTCAATGAGTTTTCACTTGCTACATCGAATGTGAAACCTATCTGATTCATACTGATAGTTAACTGTCCGTCCTGCACCATTCCATCAATATATAATCATAGAACTGGTTTGGAAGTTGAAGAAGAGGAGGGGTAAACCGGTTCTTCCGAGGAAGGGTGAACTGGTTATCCAACCTTGACCGGTCATTCACCCTGGTCATTCAACCTTCTTTGTTCCGTCAGTTGACCGGTCATTGACCTTGGACAACCGGTTATGGATTTCAGGAAGGATTCTAAACCGGTTATACCGGTTATGCTAATTAGGAGCCTTCTGGTCTGTCTATACATATCTACTCAGCGACACAACTTTTTGTTCAAGACACCTGTGCCGTATACCAACCTGGATGCTCAAGACCGCCGCACCGTAAGATATTTGGAAAAATCGATGCATGGCATTCCATACGACACCGGCTACATAGCTTATGAAGACATGGATGACATCCTACTGAGACACCTATTCTACCAGGCTGATCGGATTTATGTGAGAGGGAATCAAAAATACGATTTCCTCAAGGAAAAATTGTTGGAAATGGGATTGTCGTACCAAGTGGATATCTACGATGTGGCCTTCTATGATTCAAGCCATTGGTCGACAGACAAGTTCGAGCCTACCCTGGACCACTGCCCCTACCACAACACCGGGAAGTTCATGTGTGCCCAGAGGAACACCCAGTATCTTCACCAATGGCTGTGTACATATATTTTACCAAATTAAGTTTTCATTTAGAATTGTTTTTTTAGGAAATAAATATGTATGTGTGTATTTCAGTGTTTCTGTCCAACTCTCCTTTCCCCCTTTTTCTCTTTCAGGTGGGGTTGAGTTCCCAATTGAAATAAATAAAATTGAAAAAAGTTGAAAAAAGTTGAAAAAAAAAGTTGAGAAAAAAAGTTGAGAAAAAAAGTTGAAAATACTTGAGAAAAAAATAAAAAAAAATATGAGAAAAAAGTTGAAAATACTTGAGAAAAAAAGTTGAGAAAAAAGTTGAGAAAAAAAAAACCAAGTTTGAAATGAAAAACAAAGAGGGGAAACCGTCAGAGGTATCTCTCTCTCACACCCACACACGGTATACGTGGCTCACGTCACGTACACCGTTTGTGAAATAAAAGTCAGGTTAGACTCTCTATTCATTTATTTTGATATTACATGACGATTCCGAACTTGTTTTTACAGTTTTGAATAGGAATTTCGCCAAAGCAAAAAACATTATGGTTATAACAACACATGAGAGTACAAAAATCTTATATTTATATATTTCATGTTCCAAGGTAGTATTGGTGGTGGTGGCGGTGTTGGTGACGTCATCGCTACTGCTGCCGTTGGAAGCTTTCTCCATGGCATCACTGTACTTGTAGAATCATTCATTTCAAACTTGAGCTGATATTTCTCGATTATGGTGTTGTTGTTATCATCCTCGAGGTGGGGTGGCAGGTCTGTGGTGAAGAATAACCTTCGAAGTCCTGCTGTTCGATTCATTGGAATCCAAGACTGATTGCCATCTTTGAAAGAAACCGCTACTCCTCGTACATCATCATCATACGGTATGTCTACGTATAAGATGGTGTTCAGAATCAAAGTCACTAGTATCATTTGAATCATATTTCAATGTTGATGGTTGTGTCGTGCAGAGATTCAACTTTTTCAATTTTCTTGTGACGTTTCGTTTCTCTTCATAAAACTGTAACTCTTCGTTCAGAGCTCTGACTTTTTGATGAAACTGTTCCAATTGCCGTGTAAACTCCTCTGTCATCGACAACATAACCTCAACTGACGTCATTTCAACAAAAAACTCCAATATATACTTGTTTCGTTCTTCTCCTCCTCCTCTAAACACCCTGTATATTTGGTGACGTTTTAAAAGTTATCCGTCCTGCTTCCATGTCGCCGACAGTGCCTTAGTCCGCTTAGATACAAATACGAATAGTAATCATATGAATGAAGTTATCCCACGGTTCGAGCGTGCAGCTGCATACTCTCTTATCTTGTTAATGTAAACAAACTCTTTCACAAAGGCTGCCGCCGATATCTTATCTCAGTTAATGTAAACAAAGGATGCCGCCGATATCCGGTCGCTTAAATAAACAACTGATAAGAAGTGCTGACGTAGATAATATTCCTGCAAAGACTTGTCGGTTGAGTCATAGCCGCATCATCGCTGGCTCCTCCCACTTTCCAAAATGGCCGCCGCCATTCACTGATCACGTGACACTTCCATCCGACCAATGCCGTTGACGGATATTGGTTGACACCCCCATTTCAATATGCTGCTCGGCTATTGGATAGCGGCCAGCGGCTATCACCACGCCCACGACCTATCACAGCTCTCTTCAGACTAGAATATAGATTTTTCAGAAAGCGAGAAAGATTGCATTTTCCGTTCTTTTATTGGTTTGAAAGCTGAATTAAGTAATTGTTTTTAATTTATAGCACTTCATGAAATTATAATCCGCTCCATCATAAGATTTTTATCATGAGCAAAGAGGGACATAAGTACCAACTGGGTGGAGCCGTTTCAATAGAAAATTAACCATACAAAATAAATTGGTACGGTTCATTATTAGAATTAATTCGGAACACCTCTCGGAAATTCTATATAACACTGACATAAGTACATGGAATAGTTTGTTCTTAAATATGTTACATCGATCGATAAACCTCAAAATATTTCACAACGAATTGACATAACCTTAAAGGCGACAAAAGCACAATCACAGAATGGATCAGAGACACAAATTACAAAAACACCCTGTGTGGTCTGTAATTGCAGTTTACTGAATTATGACAAGAAACGACGTCGGCGCCATGTGAAATTCTAGAACTCCCTTTATCAAGTGGGCTGGTGTCCCCCAGTTTGTCCAGATATTTCACAGGTATAAGTGAACACGCCATGGTTTTTAGACATCTTGGTCCAAATAGAAATTGAATATGTCATTGTCAATTCTGACATCTATGATAACCGGCGTGACATCGCTTTCCATATTGAAAATATCGGGAGTTTCATAGAAATCTCAGAACTTGATAGATGTATTATATTTTCACCGATAATTCTTTCTGATTGGACACATGGATGCTAAATTACCTTTTCCATTACAAATATGGCAACAACATGCCCTGAATGAATCTTTTGGAGTTAATATCCATTTCACGTTGGAATTCTTTTTGTATATAAGTTGACGTTTTGGCTGACGTAATTTCCACTGCATCCGAAAATTCAACGCATTCCTTTCCTCCATAAAGCCTCGTTTTAACAAAACCAACTTCATATCCAATGATAAACTGATTCACCAAATAATTTTCAATTTACTTGGCACCCCAAACTTGCCAACGGCTACAAGTTCTCTAAGTTTAAATACCATTTGGGCTTCAAAGAATTTTTCTCTATTCGAGAAAACGGACGTTATTGGTTTGAAATGTTCATTTATTAGAGAAATAACGTCTTCATACTCCGGTTTGTCTGGTATACACATATTGAATAAAAGTTTATATGCTGTTTCATTCCTTTCTTCTTTGTCGATATTATCAGCAGAGACATAATTTTTTTGTCGTCTTTTATAAACTGACCAATCGGAAATATTAGGTACAAACTATTGTGTGACCTTCCAAGGGTGCAAATTTTGTATATATTGTATATATTGTTGTATATATTATATATATATATATATATATATATATATATATATACCTGAGATGTTATATTTTGTATTCCTCAAGATTACAGTCGAGAGTTAGATACATTACAGTGAGAAATGAACATATATCCCATAAGGTTTAGCTGGTATATATTTATCAGAGACGAGATAGTTTCTACTTATAATATGGATCTCAATTCTGACATTTTTCATGCGAGTGTGATGGAATGTTTTTCATAACTGCCCACATATGATCACTTTGACCTATATGATATATCAGTTTCGAATGTCAGACAAAGCCATTGCTGAATTTTGAAGATGAATTTCCAACTAATTCTTTGTCATCACCCATTCACGCGAATATCGGGGAACACACTGTCTATAGTTTAGCAATATCATAATCATCAGCTATTAGGAAAAATAGTGTACCACCAAACAATTACTTTCTTTGGATATTTTTGCCTAATTTCCCTGAAATATAACTTTTATATCCTATTAAAACGGGAGTGATCGATTAATAATTCGGGGAGACTTCGAATCGTTGTGAAAAGGTTCTCCATTGACTAAATTCAGAAAGATTGTTTGCCATTAAAAGTAGCATTACGTGCTCAATTAACTTTGAATGGAAATGAAGTTGAAAACTGCTTGGGTGGAACTTCCACAGCAATTTAGAATTGAATGAATTATAACCAATGATAATCTATTATACAACAAGATTGAAAAACAAAAATCAGGGCGATCAGGAATAATATATCTCGTAGATGTGAATGAATAAAAACATAATTTCTATTTTTCCATGATCTCTTCAATTCTACGATAAAAATTGTAGGTTCATAACATCCCTGACCCCACCCAATATTTCCATGCAATTTCAACCAAATTGAAAAAAGAAGTATAACCACACTGGTTCTCTTGATTTGATTCTACCCTGAAATTCCAAAAAGATATTGAATAATGAAAAACTTCAATCTACAACACATATGAATACAACAAAGTTCACTCATACATTAAGAATAATTGATCAAAAACATTTTTAAATAAAAGCTTTCATTCGAAGGCGATGAAAAGCAAAAAAGAATTGCTTTGGATGTGTGACGTAGGTTATTCCGTGAGTTTTAGATTCAAGTGCATGTCGCGCAAAATGTTCAGTTAGAATACAAAAGCGACAAGATACGTCACACACCCAAAACAATTAGTTTTTACTTTTTGGCGCATTTGAATCAAAGCTTGTCTTTGAAAAGGTTTTTTATTAATTAATTCATCACGCATTTTTGTTAAAGCATCGTCATTATGAGGCCTTTTTTCTGTGAGTTCTGAGCTATCTAGTTATTCAATGAGGAGACCATCATAAGACTAATTCGTTTGCCATCCTGGAGCTCCAATTTATGAATTCCGACAATAAATCAATAATCTTCTACAAAATATAATCTCCAATTCCAAAAACCCCGACATACCATTATCACAAAACCTGTTCACCATTATGGACCCGCCATTTTGAATTCATGAATTTTGACTATAAATTCATAATCTTTGACACCGAAAACCTACACATACCAATTTTGGAAAGAATTGGACCAAAATCACAGAGATAGTCCGCCATCTTAGAGCCGCTGTTTTGATTTGATGAATTTTGATGAAAATTAATAATCTCCAACCCCGAAAACCCCCACATACCAATTTTGAATAGAATCGGACCATAATCACAGAGATCGTCGGCCATCTTGGAGCCGCCATTTTGTTTTTATGAATTTCCTCAAAACATCATAATATTCGACTCCGGAAACCCCCACATACCAATTTTGAATCGAATCGGACCATAAACACAAATTTCGCCCGCCATCTTGGAGCCGCCATTTTGTTTTTTCTCTAACAAAAATTCCAAAATGCATTGTCACGGGAACTATGAACATTATTCGGACAACTACAAGTTGGTAAAATTTAACTTGTAAGATTTGATTACACACATATGAAAGTAAATGAAAGCTTGTAAAAAAGGACACATAGATGTAGAGAGTATCCACTTGGATTTCAATATCTATCAATCCACAAAATTAATAACTAATAATTATGTACAAAGTTCAACTTTGAAATAAAGAAATATCAAGATCCGACGGCACGTAAATTATTGCTGACAAATGAATGACCTGTTATATAGGTTGTTCGTTTTTCACAGATTAGATGTTCTCTGTATTTTTTAAGAGGGAGACTGATGAATAATGTGTACCAAGGTAAGATACTTCAAGGTGGAATGGAATCCAATTATCGGAAACGAAAACACATTGCTTGAAAGGATCATACAGGAAAATAAAAATTATCAATTAATTGAAAAATATCGAAGATAATTCACAGGAATTTTCTCTTTGTGTGAACATCTCATAGAAAAACTGTTCGGAAGGAAGTTGTGATAGTTTGAAAAGTTTATGGAAAAATATTGCATATTGAAATTAAATCACTTCTGACCGCCTGTTTCTGTAATTGTCAACCTGAAACTGATGTTGGCCAAGCGAATTCCAAATTGAATTGAAAATTCATAACTTGCATAGGCACAGAAATGTAGACATTTTACCGGCAAAATACTTCCACTCACCAAAGTTACTGACTTCGGAGTGTCCAGATGATATCTTGTAGCTATTTTCACTTCTTCCAGTAAGAACCGTAACTGTCTACTCAATTATTCAACTTTTCCTCCCAGTATCCTTTCCTATTCAAGCAGAGATAAAGCAAAGATTCGAGCTTATCAAGGAAGATAATGAATTCAATTTATGCTCTGTTCCAACGAAATATTCTGTTGTCTTAGGGGATCTTATGATGTATTTTGTTGTCAAATTATGATGTAAATGGATTAGAAATTGCGTCATAAATTACGGCTTCACTTGATTCAATTACCAGAAATCAGATAGACTACAAAAATTCAGGCAAGGCCTGTCCCTACAAAATTATTCATTGTCTTGTGAGAGATGATACTGTCGTACACTTTAGAACGGGACTGGAGAACAGAGTAACATAAGAATATCAAATCTCAGAATATCAACCTTTCATACATAACAACCATACTGTACCAAAAATAAAGACCAGTTATCATAGGATATACACTTCTCAGGTATAAATTAGTGCATGTATTCCAAGGTCATGTTTTTATCCCCTTTTTCATTCAATCAATACTATTCTGATAAATATGGCACTACGTTAACGTTACGAAACACACATTACACATAAATGGCGGTATCTGAAAAAATTTTAAACTATGAATACTCATCCAAAACTCTAGCATTAGTTACTCCCGTCCTCTTTGTAAACGAAGTTTGTGGTATCACCTTATCTAGTTATTTGTTTTATGGAATATTTATATATTTATACGTTCCCTCCATACAAACGTTTCCTTCATATTGCACCTCCCTAGGGGATAATATCAGAACTTTCTGTATTTTACATTCAATGACTTGTATCAAGAAGTATGTGTAAGTTTTAAGCAAATATGACCATGGAATAAGATTTTCCATACAAACGTTTTAACCCCTCTTCACCCCTTCAGAGGTGGAGTTCAGAAAAATGTTAATCACAAGATTTCTTCATTTCCAACAGAGAGTTGAAATACCATTCATCATGACCCTAACTTGCAAACTAACGGTACTCCTCATAGAAACAATCAACCCCTATTTTACCCCCTTTATGATTGCATTTTCGAAAAAACTGAAATGCGCGTTCCTTTAACTGAAAAGAGCCCAAATACTATTGACTCTAACTTCAACTAACGGTACTTCCGTACTTCCACCCCCCACTCTTCACCTCTTTAGGGATGAAATATCAAGAAACATTTTTTATTAATTGTCTATGTCATTGTAGGAATACGCTGAGAGAATTTCATCATTTGAGTTCCAGCAGTTTCCTGCATATTTTCATTGGTCTTGAAATGGAATATTCCAGTGCTTACAAGTTGAAAATTGAAAAACCCGATGGAAAACAATTCACAACCATCTCTTTTTCTCACTCCTAACTATATTTTATTGTTTCTCAACTATTCTCTCAGGATGATATTTCAGTCATCGTCAATTGGAGTACCTCGTTTTACATTTCTTGCAAATAAAATAACCTTTTTTTTCTGTTCTATATTCAGGAATGCCTTTCAGATGAATTCTTCATTTTTCATCATGATGACATAAGACAATAATCATCAATCATTCCAAAGTTAACGTCAGTTCACTAGATTACAATATTCATAAATAATGGAGAGAACACAACAATCCTCCCCTCTGAAAGAATTCACAAATAATTTTATTTTATTTTTTTGTTTTTTTCGTTTTTTCTACCGCCAACTTTGTTGCAAAGCGTCCCTCGAAAGTCAGAGACTTATGTGAGTTGAGAAGACGGGGATCTTATCTTTCCAAGTGTTATCCGAAGCACTCCTCAGCTGGTAACCGTGGACGGTCCGAAGGATTGATATCTAGCTACCAAGAATGTTCGGTTGGTCACCTATCTCCTTCCGCTCAACGAAACTACAGAAATAAATTTTTATTTCAGTATCCGTGCCAAGATTTGAACTCGGGCCATCTGGACATCAGTCAGCGCCTCCACGCTCATGACCACCAGCCCAGTTTCTTCAATCTTCCAACTGATTCCCGTATTCTTGTACTCCGACTCAAAAACTGAGAATCCTTCTCAGGCTACGATGATATCTCTCTTACCTCTTTTTTTTCCTGAGTCCCAGGAAGTGTGGTTTGCAACTGGGGCAAATAATCTTCATCATCGGTTCACCTCTCAATGATTTGAGAATCACCTATCTCCTGATTTTCAATATCAGGATTCTCCAAAGTACCCGAGAAACAAAAATCTGATTCTGGGTTACTCATACTATTCTGTTTGCCAGTACTTATTATTTGATCTACATCTACATTCTTGCCGTTGACATCAGTTATGTAATGTACTAACTCATATCTTCAAATTATTTTTATATTCATTCTATTTTCGTTTCCATAGATACGGACTTTAATCGGTTCATTCACCAAAAAAGATTTCATTTTGGTTTCTGAAACGTTCTCTTTGGTCTTTGGCTCTGACATATCGGGTTTTAGTAAATCCAACTCCGTTCGAGTATCCCTATTCGACATCAACAAACATGGTGCAAATCCTATTCATGTATTTGGAGTTTTTATATACTGCAGAAGGAAATTTACAATTTTTTTATTCCGGTTTGAAGGTAGAAAGTGTTTTATAGTCTACTCCAACCTCTCGACTTGTCCGTTTATCGCAGGGTGATATGGAGCTCAGAACTACATTATATTCCATGAAATCAACAAACTGATCTTACTAAAATATTCGACAATCCAAATATTGCCGAAATTTCCTCCGAAAGTAAAATAGTTTCAGAAGAGGTGATAAATTAACTAGGAAAATTTCTGGCCACTTTGAGTAAGCATCTACCACCAACAAGAAATAAGTTCCCATTAATGGCCCTGCCAAATTCACATGAGGAGATTGTATGTCTGAATATATTTTTGGCCACCATACGAAAAATCTGGCTGAAGTTTTCATCTTGACTATGCCCATATGTGTTTGATGTAATTCCATTAACACTTGGTTCCTCAAAACAGAAGGATTACATACTCTTGATGTCTTGAAGATGATTCCATCACAGAAGGAGAATTCATTGTCATTTCCTGAGAAGCCTGATACTTTCATTTTGGTACTGGTTCGGAGATTTGCTAGGATTATCTTCAAAATAGGCTCTTCACTCGTTTTTTCTGCAATTTCTTGGTGAGTAACAGGTAAAATGGAAATTTGAGATATCTGGTAGGTTGTTACTCCAATTTTGAGATGAAGCCTGCTTGTTCAAGTCTGTCAATCTCCTGGTCAATATTGTCTCTCAATGCTTACGAAAGTTCTCGGAATGGAAAATATATGGGTGTAGAATATAGTTCCAGAAAGAAATGTACCTAAAAGTTTTTTATTCTGACTTATTCTTTTCGACAAACTTAAGTATATGTTTCTTTGAAAGAAATTTTCAAGTGTTCCTGCCAGAAATTGGGTCCACGTTTTCTAGTGAAACATATAAATTCACATCAGCTTTTTGATTACCATATTGTAACTGTTTAGTTGAGAATCCAATCGGATGTATTATTTTCTCTGTAAATGTTTTAAGCGGTACGGAAAAATTTTGAATTAGTTACCGTGGATATAATTTTTTTATTATGTCGAATGGAATTGATGAGACAACCGCACCTGTGTCAAACTCAAGTTGAATTGAAATTCCATCAATTTTGTTATCTAGCATTGAATATTTTGGTTTTTGCCATCCTACATGATTCGTGTAACTTCGTTCAGATTCACTCCTACATGCTACAAACTTTAGCAAGATGTCAAATTTTTCGACATGGAGAACATTGTTACCGAAGAAATGTACATTTATTTGCCAGATGAGTAGAGTCTCCACATCAGTTACGATTTCTATCATCTGGGATGTGGACGAAATATTTTTTTTTAAACTTGAACGGTGGTTGCAACTGATTTTACGAAACAGACGGAGTAGTTTGAAGAAGTTGTATTTCTCTTGATTCTTTTCGAGCCAATTCCATAGCTAAAGCCATTTCAACGCAACTTTTAAAAGTATCATGAGGTCTTTCAGTTGGATTGATTTTTTCAACCAACTCGAATTTCTCCAACCGCCAATTAATTGTTTTCTAAGGTGACTGTTTGTGGTCGAAGCATTACAGGAGTAACACTTGAAATCACAATATTTTTACAGATCAGCAACAAAATTTGATGGTTTCTTTTTCGTCTTGGCTTCTTTGTGAAAAACGATTCTGTCCGACAATTTCACTGGGAGATGGATGCAGGTGTTCCATTATAATGGTAACCAAATTATCATAAGACTTACTTTTTAGGGTCATCAGGACTAGTCAAATTGAATAATAATTGTAGAGTTTTTGTTCCTATGGTATAGATCTGCCATTCTTTCTTCCTATCATTAATTTCTCCCGACGTTCCTGAAAACTTCTTCATACTGAAAAAAACATCTAATCTCTTGATGTGAATATACCATGTTTCATTTTCCTCACAAAATGATTCCACAGGGATCATATCCGTTGTTGAAATATTGTTAGAACTTGTAGTTTGCATTGCATTAGCTTACGTTTCAATAAGTTTATCTATTGAAGTCTTTATTCGTTCTTGCTCGTCGCCAATGTTATATATTCAGAAATGCGGTTCAGATTAATTCTTTTTTTTTTGTTCTTCTATCAACATGACAGGAGACAATAATCAACAATCATTCCAAAGTTAACGCCAGTTCACTAGATTACAATATTCAATAATAATGAAAAGAACACAACACTACCATTTTTTCTGGTGATCGTTAATGATTATTCCTGCATTGTTCTACCCTGTTTTACTAACCTTGTAATATTCCACGATTCACGCATTTGGGACCATTTGAAACAAAATAAACATATACAGAGTGACCCAAAGGTGCGTGCCAGCTCCCATAACTCTGTTTCTATCCAAGCTATCGACTAATTTATTCCAACGATAGGTACGACAACGAGGCACATTCTAGAAATATTAATGTTCATACACAGGATGTCTCAAAATGAGATACACAACTGGGTTCTCTTTTTTCAATGGTAAACCCTCATTTTTATTACACTTCAAGAATCGCCACTAAATTGTCAATATAACGCACCCGCGTTTCTTATATGTCAAAACGATTCTACGAATTTCTGAAAATGACAAATAAAAAACAACAATAAGGCGTTTTCGAAGGCAACACTCTATATTTCAGTGCATCATTGTATATCATTTCCTGGGAGTTTTTTGCTGAAAAATGGTTTGTGGGGTCTAATTTGTAAAATTTGTTGCAAAACATAAAATGTTGATGATTTTTTCGAAAAAAAAAGGAATCGAGTAGGCAGCTGTCGTGAAATTTGACATACCCACACAATTCTGGAGATTATTTTTTGACATTCATTGAAACCAATGGTAACTTCCAATTCGAATAATTCCTGTGCGTTTTGGCCAATCATAACATTATTATAGTGAGAATATTCTACCTAGAAAATGGCCGTGGAAATAATTCGAGGTATTTTGTGTCTATTGTACGACAACGTATTTTTAATTTGACGTATGTCATCAATTCGCATGTAATTTGAGAAATGAATTGAAACCAGTTTGGTACATTGTATCATTGTGCGAGGAAAGGTGTTTATGATCGTAACATCAAAAAATAATCTATAGAAAACCACGCGAGAGTTCGATTAAGTAGAAAATAATTCTCCGGATTTCTTCCTCAAACTTGTTGGCATTTGACAATAGCCACTCGAGCCCGTTGGGCTCTCATGTCTATTGCCTGGCAACAAGTCTTTGAAGATCTGTCGAATTATCTTCACTTTATTCTCACTCTCTTGTGATTTTTCAACTGAGAATATTTTTAAACAGAATAAAATTGTAATAAAAACAGAAGTATATCATAAAGGATACAAGTCTAGCAATCTTCACAGTCTTCTAGTAGTTGAGCCCCGAACTCTAGCATCAGTTGAATGGAATGCTTCCGTGATCCCGTTTTTCATATTACCTTCAGTTGTTAGACAATTCCTGAAAACTCTTCACATCACGTATCCCCAGAGATATATACAGGCGACCATCGTTTATAGTGATACAGTCCTAAGCCATTGGGGATTTTCGATTGCATAATAATGAATATTATGTATGTTTAGCGACATGTTGTTCCTAAACGATTTTTCATCAGAACACAGAAAGTTGTTTTGAGTATTATAATTTTTGTCAATCATGCCATTTATTTGAATACAGAACGTAACTTTTTTTACAAAATTATTACCATACAATTCTTGATGAAGGTTCAGATGACAAGGATGGGTGTAACTTATGTTTCAATATGATTCTGTTCATACTACCGTGTGAAATATCCGTCCACGTTATTTGTTATGTCCCTAGTGAGGATTTTCCTCTAGCATCATTCTCCTCATTGATCCGACTACCAACAATTTTTTTTTTGGTACAAGACACACTACTGGTGGGTTCAAGCCGGCTATTTTTTGGGTTATCTTTGTCCACCATACTGAAGATGCGTGGGTGATCATAAATCACAGTATTTTATGTTCAATGCACCATTTTGAGACTTAGCCCTCATGTTTCACCATGACATTAATGGCTACCATCAATATCACACCGGCATCTTTACTTTTGTCAGTTATCGGATTCAGATATGTTTCGAGTCTAGGATTACCCCAAGATATTCAACTTCACCCGAAGCTTAGAGAGCCTATGCCCTCGAACTTCCTTCTTTGGTTGAAAGCTACTATGGTTGATTATGAGAGGCCGATATTCGAACCCTTTTTATCAATCTCTGTACTGACGAGATTCAAGGCCGTTTTTATTATTTCCCCAAGTGTGGTATTGGATTTTTCGTGGGCTATGATACATTTTCAGGGTAATTAGCAGATCCTCCACCATCAGATTCCAGTGCAGTGGGTACAGTAAACTCCCTCACGGACAGCCCCTTGTGACTTCTTTCCAATAGGTCCTTTCGTAGAGGTTAGTTTACCAACACTGTGTTCCCAATGTGCTAATCCATCCATTATTGCTCATCAGGTATGAATGACATGATATTGATTTGCTCCATCCTATCCAGTTCTCTCAGGTTTGTAGATGAAGACAACCGTAATAGCTATACATGCTTTTGGTATGTATCGCAGTACGAAACTGGCCATTGGAACCATTCATTTTTTGATTGTAGTATGTCAATTCTTTCCTGTAGCATAAAAGGATGAATATCATCACGGCCCTGGCGATTCATACGGTTGGAACGAGTTGATTGCCCATTCATTTTTTCCACATTTACCACTTTTTCAATTCTGCTATATTTTCCTGGAGTCCTCTGCGGGAGTACCAGTTCTGAGTGTCTCCAGGCCTCAGGTGATATGTTTGTGTTTATTGATTTTCGGAACTGTATCCTGTAGAGTTATTCCAGGGTATCTTCCCATTCTGCGTGTGGGCCCCTGACTTTTTCCTCATGGATTGAACCTTTGGAGAGTATTTTGTGGAGTCTTGCTCCCTCATCAGTTCTTTCCACTTCCTCACTGTACCTCCCCCACGATTCTCATTTGGATTGCCTTAGTGCTTTGTTATACCCGGTGAGGGATTTCTTGTATTTCCTTCATTCATTTGAACCTTTCACTTCGTTGAAGTGGATCCTGACCGGTTTTTTTTTTCTTAGCCAGTTCTTCAACTTCCTGTTAGCTTCCTTGCTTCAGGGGGATAGTTGTGATTAATGCTGGGATTAATGAGTCCTGTAGTTGTCCCATAGCCAGCTCAAGATCATTGGTGTTCGATATTGTTTCCATTGTTTTTTCAGCCCTTTTTCTAGGTCTAGGCTGTATTCATCCCAGTAGGTTCTGCGGGGATTGCGATATATTTCTGTTTCGGTTTCACTTCCTGAAATTTCGGATTGGATATGGTGTCTATGGTCTGAACAGCTCACTTCATCACGAGCCAATTTTCAACAAAGGTGCCAAATAACTAGTCTCCATTTTTATGGCAATGACCTCTTCCCCACTAGATGTTATGAAAGTAGATTTATTGCTTGAATCCAATATGTCTAGATAACTGGACAAAATAAATTGTAGTAACCTTCAGTGTTAGTGTTCGTGCTTCCCCACATTGCCTCATGGTGTGCATTAGAGTCACAACGGATGACTTACTGTGATCCATTTGCTCTACATTCAGCCACCATATCCTCTTGTTCTCTGGATCAGGATCATCATATGGGTGGTGGACTGATGATATCAGTATCTCCCCCGGTCCCCTGCCATCTTCGCTTTTACTACCGTTCTACGGTTAATATTTATAGAGTATCCGGGGACATTGTTTTCCTTGTCACATGTGTGTGGTTGAAGTACTTCTAATGTCTGTGTTATTTGGTGGATTACTGATTAAAATTCAATTTATGGTTCTTCCACGACCTGATCAGGATAGGCATTCTCCTTATAAGAATATTTGTTTTCTTCCGGCTCCTTATTTGAATAGCAAAATATTGGTGCTTAAAGTGCAGAAAGATCCACTTCTCCGGACCCCAGACACCACGAAGACATCTCAAGGACGTATTTAAGACATCCACTCCAAGATTTTCGGGACGTCTTGAAGACCCGGTAAAATCTTAATGACGTCCAAAAAACGTCTTTAAGATATACATCGTTACCAAACATGTCTTCAAGATGTCCATATGGACATAAATGGGATGTCTTAAATATATCTTTCGAATGTCCACTTTATGTCCACTACGGACCTGAGTGGCACCTTCTCTGGACATTGAAAGGATGAAGGTTTTTTCTGACAGTGCTAATTTTGAGAGTTATTTCTTAGGTGTTCTAATAATGAATTGCACCAAAAATTCATAATGATCTACCTGTTAGCCGGTATCGAAAAGTAGGGTAGAAGACTGGATCGCTCAGTGGAGAAGGGTAGGTTCTTGTACGATAGTTACATTGATGATAAACTCAGTTTGAATGCGGAATGAGACAAGTTTATATAAACAAAATTGTCGGTTTTTAGGGTTAAAATTCCCAGCCCAGTACTGGGGGTGGTGACAGTTCAAAAACCAAGCGGTGGATACGTATTTTCCACCATGGTTTCAAAATCAGTGTTTGAAGGCAATAGGCAAATTAAAATGAAATGGATATTCATTCAAATCCCTGCAACCCCATGAACTGCAAGCACTGAGGGTGGTTCTCCACTTCTGAGGACTCCAGCGGGTCCTGTAAAGATTCTTTCTCGCGCGGAATTCCCGAGAGTGTAGCCAAGATGGATTGAAAAAGGCCTTGGATGGCGTGTGGTCTCAGAGTCTGATTTCAGTTTATAATTCCTCTCAAAGTGAAGAGACAGATACCAAATGATCTTGATAATCACAGAAAACGAACACAGAGATTCAATCCCCACACTGGGGTAATATTAAATGAAATTAACATAACGTAATTTCAAATGACAGTAGAAATCACTGTGCTCTCGCTCGGAATCTTCTGCTACTGATTCGGTTTCTGAAAATGTCAAATGGAACTCTCGTAGGGGAATGCGCGAAATACTCCAAGTGGAGTACCTCGATTGGCCATCCTTTTTCATCACATTAAATATTACTTCAATTTGAAAGATCTGAAAATAGACCGTAACAGAATAATCAGTACATTTTAGGTTTGAAATGTAATTGAGAAATATAGAATTGTAGGATTTTTTTTATTGAATTTTCTATATTTCTTTTGCATAATGTGCGATCTCCTGCTCTTTCCAACCACGACTGTATAGATGCTTCACTCTCCTTTCGATCACTGGAAATTTCTGTCAATTCAATGGCAGCTAGAATAATGATAAACATTTATTAATTATGAAATAAAACCAGTTTCCTCAAATTACAAAAAAATTTATTCCTTTTCTTCTAAAGACATTTCTCAACAAAGGTATATCACTCGTTGTTATCAGCAGTTAGCACTTCAGTAGTTGGATAAATATAATTGAGAGTACGATATGACCGACGCCATCCTCTAAGAATGGACAAAAATTGGTACATATATTTTTGTATAGTAATAGAGTATGGAGTTGACTCATTTCGAGTGATTTTTTTCGAAACGACCTTCGATTATAGTCATGTGAACTTAAAATAAAAATCCAATAAAAAGCATGAGGTACAACCATAATAACTGACTGTGTGACCACACAACTTGTTCAAAAATAAAAGACAAAAGAGGACGAGGAGTCCCGACGCTCGACGAGTTAGATACAAAATCCATTTAATCGATTTTAATTTGCTGCTTCCTTTTTCAATCGGACAGTCGAGTTCTCTCTCTCTCTCTCTCTCTTTCTTTCTCTCTTCCAGTATATTGGCCTTTTTCCTTCAGAAAGTGGACCATGTCCAAAGGCCGCATGGGATCAACCTCACCTCACCTCGTAGGGCACCCTGGATGTCTCACTCGAAATGATACCGCGGGTTAGATTTTTCACATCAAATAATAGTTGCAATGCACGGTAAACGGCAATATGACTGATAAAATGTTTTTCTTTTGTTCACGCTCCCCTTGTTCCGACAAATCCGTTGTCATCCGGCCTGGCTATTGGCGTAGAGAACAAGGGGCCTGATATTTTCACATACAATTATTGAACTTCACAAACGTTTATGTATTTTTGCATTGTTAAACGGTAGGACAATCATAGGCAGGACGACCACAAACATTGACTTGACTACCAGCCACATGGCGCCGCCAGTCCTTATCCAACCAAGGTTAGAAGGCGAATCCCAGTCGAGAACATCATTCTGATTTTATGATTGGTTGAAAAATATAATTTGTAAAATTCCACCAATTGGAATGTCGGATTATCATTCTCACGTTTGATGTTACGGAAATCAGTAAAAATAATACATTAACATCCACAACCGCTCAATGAGATCGCATATATAGAAGAAAAAATAAGGAATGGCATGATCCTAGATTTTTTGTTCACTTCTCGCATAGGGAAATGTCTACAAAAACAATTTATTCATTCAAATCATGATTTTGTAGAGTTCTGAATGTTATTTGGGATTTTTTTCACTGAACATTATATACTGCCCCTTTTAAAAAAATGTTGTGCCACTTTATTAAAAAAATCAACATATCTAACTCATACGTCTTGAAGACGTCCATCCATGTACGTTTCTAAGACGTCCATTTTATGCGTCCGGACCTTCAGGCATTCACATACATTGGACATCCCCTCATCTGATAGCTATTAAATGATGGATTATAGAATTTACTAACAGAAAAATTTCAATGAATTAACCAAACTAACGAAAAACATGACAATCTAATGTAGTAAAGTTCTACTATTGTTATATTCCTGTCCCTTTTGAAGAGGAGTGATATTTTTGAAACAAGAAACTCCGGTGAAAGGTTCCAAAGTATTTATCAATGAAGAGTTAACATATGCATCATAGAGATGCAGATTGCGGATTTTTTTTTAAATTGCAACATAATGCATCGACTACACGTAGACACTAAACTTCACTTTTTATTTGCATGTTTTGTTTTTTGCCAGGATGGAATATATATATATATATAAAATTTTTTTATTATATATATATATATATTATATATATATATATATATATATATATATATATATATATATATATATATATATATATATATATATATATATATATATATATATATATATATATATATATATATATATATATATATATATATATATATATATATATATATATATATATATATATATATATATATATATATATATATATATATATATATAATATATATACCAGTTAAGCATGAATATTTCAATGGGTAAGGAGCTCACAATTCGATTCACAATGGATGTTAGCTCAGTTAAGTGTATATTTAAAAAAATATAGGGGTTTGAATACGTTTCAATGAGTGTCACGATTTTCCAGTAGCTGTTTGAATCGAAATTTTGATATTAAGGGTGCTATATAAAATAAAGAACGGATATAAATCTGAATTTATCGAAAAAAAAAACGGCAGGTGGTGTTTTCATTGATATTGAAAAGGATATAAAAAAAATTAGAATTGTTCCGCGTAGCACTACATTTGAAGCAGCTGTTGTAGGAGTGAGGATTAAGAACGGTAAGTATATTTTCTGCGCCAATTTTGTTGATTTCAATGGATTCCAGTTATACAGTGACATACCAAACTATCAGGGAAGAACGCTGCACTTGGTCAGAAGTCCTGAGAGTAACTCCACTTCCTGTTGAACTGGTCTCATGTGATGGCAGAAAAAAGTGTTAATCTAGCAGTAGAAGAATTTCATTTTTAACGGAATAAGATAATTGATTAATGTATACCTGATCACAATGTGCATGAAAACTATAAGAAATATAAGGTTTGGTTAACAAAGGAAATAAAAGATTTACAGAGAGGTTTAGATTTACATCAGATTATCATGCAACAACAACAATTTGGGAAAAAACAATTGAACCATTATTAATATTAGATGAGAGACTCCTGACATAATGATACCATATTTTGGGTGGAAAGAGAAGCTGGTAGTTGTCAGGGATCTGATTTTTGGAGGTGATCAAATTCTCATACCATTGAATTCAAGGCAGAAAACTCTGAAAAAATTGCATACGGGACATCCAGGAATTTGTAGAATGCTAGCTCAAGTACATTTATCAGTATTTTGGATGGGTATCACCAATGATATCGAACAAATTCCGAAGCAATAATGAAATTTGAGCATCAAATTGCCCAAAAGCATTACAACAACAACTGCCAGCATCAGTTAAGTCTTTAGATAAACTATATACATATATTTGCGCAGGGTATAGAATACCTGCAGGCGATATGGCTGAAGTTGTATCATCATGTGCTGCAACCTAGACGGTATCATATGGAGCGGTTTTTCTAATAGCCCCAGAATCGGTTTACGATCCGTTTGGACTCAAATTTCATCCCACCCAAGGATATATTGCCTGAATTTCTCAGCTCCAAAACAGACACTGAGTAGTTCCCGTTCAATTTGCGAATATCTTTGGTGTGTATCAGACAATGCTTTCGGAGCATACGCCACTGGCTGGCCTCCCTGGAGTGATACTGCCCTTGAGCTAACACAACTGGCATCCACACTAAGTACCAGCTCTCTATCAGGGTCATAATAGGCTAACACTGGCTTCCTGGTAATAGCTGACTTCAGGTCTTCGAAAGCTGCTCCATGATGGAATTCCCAAACAAATACTGAATTGTTCCAATGTACGGTCTGAGTAATTTTGTGTGTATTTTGCCAGAAAATTGAACATGCCCAAAATTCACTGCAGTGATTTTTTATCACGAGATCTACGAAGCTCAACGATTGCCTTAACTTTCTCTCCGTCGATAGAAATTCATGCCCAAGAAATGTAACTGAAGGAGAATGAAAACCAAATTTTTCGGGATTGAATTTGGTATTTTTGGTCTTAGCCGTTTCCAAAACCTTAAATAATGTCTCACGCAATTCCTCCCTAGCGTGTGCCCATAAAAATATATGGGAAATGGGATAACTTGAAATGACTCTGATCTAGTAGCGAATTATATATATATATATATATATATATATATATATATATATATATATATATATATATATATATATTATATATATATATATATATATATATATATAGTTATGTTATGTTATGCTAGTTATAAGTTTTAAAAGGAAAAAACCCACAAAAATAATAATTTCAAATAGTTATTAGTTCCAAGAGATTTTTTTTTTAAAACTTTTGAAGTTCTATTTTTTATAAGCCTTTGTATAAATGGATAGATATAAAAAAAAAAAAAAATTTAAAAAGCCAACAAAAAGTCTAAATTTACAAAATTTGCATGAATAAAAGGTGATCAACACATTTGTTAATTTGAAACATACAGTATATGAAATTGGAGATAACTAAAAGTAACCAATGGTAGAACAGCAAACGTCTTCATGATAATAGCCAATCAGAGAATAGATGGTCATAGGTAAAAATTGGAAATTGTGAAGGAATAGCAATTGGTTGATATCATAAGCAATTATTATTAGAATTTGTAAATAGTAATAAGTATGGAAAAAAAGTTGGATATATAAATTGAGTAAGATAAACCTTAACAGTGAAATGTGACAATTTAGTGCGCGAATTCAAAAATTCAAATGGGAAAACAGGAAGGGAAACTTGTATCGAGGCAACAACAAACAAAGCCAACGAGGAGATTGAAAATAAAATTAGAAGGGAATGGACGCAACATTTTGAGAGAACAAAAATTGAAAGAATTCCAACTTTTGAAGAGCAAAACTAGTATTACCTGAATTATATATCATTTCCACGTCTCCAAAGCTGATTTCCGCATCTGTATGGTTCCTGATTTATGGTATTGGAGTTCCTGATAGCGCTTGTAGTGACAAGGTATCCAGTTTCAGGGCATATCTTGAAACACCGATATCTCCAACAGGTATAAAAACTTTAATAGTGCATTTTCGGTCCTGAACTATTTCACCAATAACGTATTTCACATCTGAAGAACTTTATTTCACCTTATTTTGAACAATAACAGAAAACTTTACTCTCACGGAAAAAGTGAGGTTCTGTTTATCTATCCATGATTGCAATTTTATTATTATCCGTGAATATTTGTATATTTCCACTAGTATGAGTTATTTCTCGTAGGCCAGGTATTTTAAGTCTTCCTGAATAAAGGAGATAATTGTTTTTGATATTTTGTAGTTTGTTTTTTCACAATGATCAACAAATATACCTACGACCATTGAATAACTTGAGTTTGACATATCAAATAAGGGCTAAATTGCTTTGAACCGGCTATCTTGAGATGAGGGCGTACCAACTGTGCTATCTGTGGTGAGAAAAGGAATAACAATTGTCAGCTACGTGACGAGAGAACAGTGACGTTCGTTGGCAATTATTATTACCACATACAAATTATTATACAGGGCAAAAATATCTATCTATATCATATCAATTTGGTTCACAAAGAATAGCAAAAACTATTAGCTATCTTACTACATAAAAACAATTTATATATTTTTCAATTTATCATAACATAACAATTTGACACCCAAGACGTGGGGCAAAAATATTACAAAATTTTATATTTAAAAAATTCATCACTACATAACAAGTGTCGTCCAACGCGGTGCAAAAATATATGAATTATAATAATAAGAAAAAAATATATTTCCAAATTCTCCTAGTATAACAATATATATATATATATATATATATATATATATATATATATATATATATATATATATATATATATATATATATATATATTTATATATGTATATATAGTGAAAAGCATCAAATTGATAGATAGTGACACTTATAATCTATGAGGCGAAGCTTAGACCTAATATCGTGGAATTCTAATGGCACGAAATTTCGTGCACATTAACAGGTCACCAACAGATGTCAGCATAGGCCAACCCACGACACCAATAGTCATACTCCTTAGTGGGTTCAGAGTAACGCAAAACACATAACGAGAATAAGAGAAATCTGTTACGAATCCAAGAGAGCCCACCATCCGTCTACAGCCTGTTTCATGGTTTCCCAATCATCAGGACGGCCTGTGGTCTCTTTAAAATTCGTATCAGATATCTCGTAGAGTTAAAACCTATCAGCGAGTACAAAATTGTGGATAGCATCAAATTATAGATAGTGACACCTATAATATGTGCGGCGAAGCTTAGACCTAATATCGTGGAATTTTAATGACATGAAATTTCGTGCATATTGACAGGTCACCAACAGACAGGCTATTGGTGTCGTGGGTTGGCCTATGTTGACATTTGTTGGTGAACTGTTGATGTGCATGAAATTTCGTCATAAAAATTCCACGATATTAGGTCTAAGCTCCGCCGCATAGATTATAGGTGTCACTATCTATGATTTGATACTTTTCACAATTTTGTACTTGCCGATAGGTATTAACTCAACGAGATATCTGATACGAGTTTGAAAGAGACCACAGGCCGTCCTGATGATTGGTTAACGATGAAACAGGCTGTAGACGGATGGTGGGCTCTCGTGGATTCGTAACAGATTTCTCTTATTCCCGTTATTTGTTTTGCGTTACTCTGAACGCACTTGGAGTACGACTATTGGTGTCGTGGAATGGCCTATGCTGACATCTGTTGGTGACCTGGTAATTCCACGATATTAGGTCTAAGCTTCGCCGCACAGATCAAAGGTGTCACTATCTATAATTTGATTATATTCACAGTTTTGTACTTGTTGATAGGTATTAACTCTACGAAATATCTGATACGAATTTGAAAGAGACCACAGGCCGTCCTGATGATTGGGAAACCATGAAACAGGCTGTGGACGGATGGTGGGCTCTCTTGGATTTGTAGCAGACTTCTTTTATTATCTCTCTCTCTATATATATATATATTTATATATAAATATATATAGATATATATATATATATATATATATATATATATATATATATATATATATATATATATATATATATAATATATATATATATATATATATTGTCATGAATCCGGACCTTGATAGAATTCCATCCTAAGAGCCGCACTGTCCACTGATGGATTCTTGACTCGCTTCACTAGGAAAATGTTATTTCCTCGATGAACAATTTTCTTGGAGTATTTTGACTAGTGTTATCCTATTTTATCCAATAATCCAATTCTGTCCCAATAACAGTTTCACCAGCAAAGAATTGTCTTTCATTTGAGAGGTTTGGATAATGGATATTTGCGATAAGAAACTATGAGTGTATCGTTGAAGTTGAAGTATAGAAAAAACATAGATTCACCTCTGCTCTCTTCAAGATACTCTTATCAACCACTCCAACATAGAAAAAAAATATGGGTTTTCGCTCTAAGCGGAAAAACCGAGAGAAAAATATTATAAATTACATTTTTAACACTCCTTTCAAATGATTCAAATGAATCAGAAAGATCTAAATTTACATAATATATAATTACCAGTCCAAACCATGGATTTTCAGCAATGAATAAACAGTGACAAGCAGTGGTTTTTATGCTCGTTAATTATTGCTTTACAGCCCTTGTTCTAGTTAACGTAGAAATTTCAATCTTTTTCGTGGTATTGTGTAAATGTCAGTGCAAACCTCGGATTCTGGGTCAGTCTAGAAAGAGAGATGTTGTATAACTAGAAGCGGAATAAGCGACTGATCGTTCATTTCCGTGGAAGCATAGAAATCTCACAAAAACGTCGCCTCGAAAAAAAGGTTGTCGAGAGATATAAATTAGGTTGGGCGCTTAGGTCAAATACTTTTGCTTGCTGAATCTCCACAAGTATGTCACTCTCAACGAACTTGGATTCAAATCATGAAGTTGAGACTCCAAATGATGTATTCACCCTCCTTCCCAATCAAGATAAAAAAATTGACGGGTCAAACGAAGCTCTTGCCGATATCAAGGGAGAACTTATAAGCGTCGACGGTAAGATCACGGTTTTGGAGGAAAAAAACAAGGAGTTGGCAAACCAGGTCAAGTCTGTACACCGCATATATTTCCGAAAACTTATTATGCTTGAGCAAAATCTTGGGAATTGAATTGAGCACTTCTGATCGATCTATATAACGGATAGTTCTTCCTATCAAATAACAAGCGAATTCTGAAAATCGAGCAAATTTTATACCTTAAAGAAATCTAAATTCATAAAAACTCTCACAAGCTCAAATTGTAGCCAACGACTTCAGTTTGGAGGATCACGTAGTACATCATGCTCTGCGGGGCCACTTGAACAACGCAAAGAAGCTCGGAGTTGAGGCCACCATTCGTAATATTCAACTTGTCGTTAATAACGACTTTATATTTCTCGACGATCTTGAGTCAAGCCCAAATTACTTAACAATCCCGCCAGCCAGACAGGAGAGGAGCTGTCGTATCCCGAAGAGAATTTATGCAAAAAATCGCTCTGATCCAGAACTGTGTCCAATTGATAGACTCATTCATCTTTATTATTATTATAATTTACATAGTTGTTGAACATTGAGTATATGATACATATATTTCAATTGGCACCTGGCCTTAATCAATATTCATACTAATCAGTTAGGCATATTTTTCATATTTTATTTATCTTATTATTTTTCAACACATAGGTATGAAATTCTCACACCTGAATATCAGATCAATTTTCACTAGGTTCATTCAACTGTCTGATTACCTTCCTGAGGAAAGCATCGACATCACCGTATTAACCGAGAGTTGGCTGAACGCAAACATAAACTCCAATACAATAAATATCAACTCCTATAGTTCGATTATAGCAGATGGGACTGGGAGAGGCGGAGGCGTAGCTTTCTTTGTTATACGAAATATCCCTTTCAAACGCATCGCTTCGCAAATAAACGCAAATCTAGAGCAGTTACGGATCACATCCACAATTAGAAGAAAAGTATTTGTCTTTGGAGTGCTATACCGTCCTCCGGATGGAAGTATTCCCCTCTGTCTGAGCGAACTTGACGAAAGCGTCTTCAATTTACTTCCAACTTGCGACTTCTACCTCGCAGCGGGTGATCTACATATTGATTTGCTCAAAAACGATAGACACTTTTCAACATTTTTTTATCCTCCAACAATGTAAGACAATTGGTTCAAAAATCTACACACATAACGAACAACACTCAGACACTATAGATGTCCTTATCGTGTCCGATGAAGAACAAGTGACGTCTCTCGATGTTTCTGATGTTCACGAAACATCTGATCACCTGGCGGTGTCATGTCATATCAAAAATTGTATATTAGAAAATAAGATGAAAATGATCACTTCCTGCGACTTTCATGAATTCAGTTATGACTCATTCGAAGATGACTTGAGAAATATCTAATGGTGTAGTATTTACATTTCGAATAATGTGAATGAAGAACTCCCCTTTTTTTACCATCATCCTATGGATCTCTTCAAAAAACACGCTTCTCTCAAAACGAAAAGTGTTACTAGGCCTCCGGCTCTATGGCTCACTTCCAATATAAAAGGAATATTCAAACTCAGAGATCGAGACTATTACAAATATAAAAAACAGTCTATAGTTAATTGGCGTTCCTACCGAGATCGGAGACACTATACCACAAGGGCTATACGCCGCGGAAAAAAAACATACTCAAACCATATTCTTTCCCAAAAAAAATCCAAATCCACATGGAATAATCTCCGTTCACTCGGCTCACTGAGAAACAGAAATATTATTGAAATACCGATCAATCTGAAAGACGAAGATCGCATGAATGATAATTTCAACAATATTTTACAGCAAGAATCATCGGAGTTGTCGCTACTTGGAATATACGATGGAGCTCAAGACTCGGATAGTTTCAACTTTTCGAATATTACCAGTGAGATGGTGAGAGAATATATTCATAAGATTGAAGAGTTGACCATATATCAAATCACATTACGCACATAGTAAATACGATTTTGGTAAAAGGTGCACTTCTCAAACAGTGGAAACACACCTGGATTATTTCCCTACCTGAATGCAACACTCCCTTAGAGTTTTCAGACCTCAGACCCATCAGCATTCTTCCATTTCTAGCCTCAACTGACGGCAAACTTACCTGTCCGTTATTACTCGACTGCAGTAGAGCTTTTGACTCCTTAGATCATAGAATACTTTGGATTTTTATATAGCTCAGTCCACTTGAAACATAATTATTTAGCTGACCTCAAATATATTTCTCATTTCCTTGTAGTAACCTTGCAGAAACACAGAATTCTATCAATAACGATCTTCAGTCAATATCTGATGTCTCATCTGCTCATAAACTAAAACTGTATCCAAAAAAATCGGTAGTCATTTTATTTGGGCCGCAGAAAATGAAAGAATCTGGTATCATTCGAAATATGTATCGGAAACAACAAACCACCTATGGTTAATGACAGTAATGACAGGGGTATACTTTGGTCCTGACCTGAGATTAACCAGGCACGTTAGCTACCCTATGTCAAAGATCTTATAACACGTTGCGACAGCTATACCCAAATGGAGAAATTATATCCACACAACTCAAAATGAAACTTCGCGAATCGCTAATTTTTTAAAAAATTTCCCATTGTGATTGCATCTATGGCCCGCTTTATTACAGGCTGATGTCTATCGCTCGCAGCGCATTCAGATCTCCTGTTTACGCCTCTGTTATGGTATCCGCAAGTTCGATCATATATCATCAGTAATGAAACAATATTGATGGTAGAGACTAGAAAAACTTAGAAATCTTCTACTAACTGATATATATATATATAAAATCCTAACTCCTCGAAAACCTGATTATCTCATCCGTAGTCTTTCTCCAATATCAACTGATTTATGACACGCAACAGTAAAGTACTCGTTATCCCCAAACATCACACTTCTATGTTCACTCGAAACTCCTCGTAGAACGTAGCAAAACATTACAACTCACTGCCCAGTGAATTTAGGTCTCACAATTTGTTAAATTTCAAAGAGAGGTTGAAACTACATCTACTTAAAAATTGTTAGGATGTAAATGTGCTCTACCGTATAAACTTTTCATGACACGAGTTGGATCATATTGTTGATTGTCTTATCATTATCATCACTTGTTAAATATAATATAATTTTCATTTCTCTGAGAATCTTCATTCATGTTTCCGATAATTCATGTATGCTGATGTACCTAAATTGTTGTAGTAATAGCTGAGTGATACTACATCTTCTTAAATATTTGATGAGAATAACTCATGCCCTATCCTATATACTCAGTATGACTCGAGCTTTGACTAGATCGTGTATAGTTTTTCTAATATTATCATCACTTATTCAAGAATTTTCATTCATGTTTTTGATAATATACTTTATGTATATTGATATACATTATCATCCACTATTTGCAATTTGTAATTGTAATTGTTGTATAGGTTGAGTTGAAAAACAGCTTCTGCTGACACTCCACCTTTTCAACAAACACCACTTTTTTTTCCGGCTTGATGAATAGAGTTGATTTATTATTATCATTATTCTGCCCATAGTTGTTTCGAGGAAAAAAAATGGGAAGATTTGTTACTTTCTTGTTCTTCTTTATTTTGTATTTGGAGAAATGAGTTAAAAAATATCTGGATAGTTGATACTGCCATCGACTGTTGTGTGTATAAGTGTAAAATCCAGTTCCATCTTTCTGTGGGATAAAGTACTCAAATTTAGAATGTCCAATATATTTTTTCAGTTAAATTAACTAATATAATATCCTAGTTTGAACGCATAATAACTCAAAAACTCATTTTGAGCATTTCAAACCAGATCAGTATCTACATTATGAAGGGCAGCGAATTGTGGAGTTGTATTCCATAATTGACCAAGCAATAAATTATTTTTTGAAAAGGAAAGATAATTTTTTGAAAGATTTGAAAGTGAAACCTAACATATTCAGTGTTCTGGAAGTTATATTTGCAATATGAGGTTTGAAGGACATTTTTGAGTCAAGGAAGATTCCTAGTTCTTCAATAGTACAATCGGTTTCAAGTTCTGCTTTCTTGATTTTATTTGGATGATTCATGGGTTAGGTGGCCGGAGTGGCCAGAAATCCAGACCAGAGATTGTTGAATCTTTCTACTGAGGAGAGTCATTTTTTGACAGTTCCATACTGACTTGGACCTTGATGGGCATGCGCTGAATGCCCTCTCCTTTTTTCGTTTGCTGTTGGGTGACGGAAGATGGAATTCTTCCCACTGTGTGAGCGTTGCTAACCCGTCGTGCGTTGGGTTCTTGCTTCTTGAAGATTTGGGAACCACCACTCTGGTATTTCGAGGTGTTGTAGAAATCCCACTGACTGCGCCAATTCATTAAATTAAATTTGTTGAAAATGTCCTTTCAAAAACTTTTCATTTTCTTCGAATGTAAATGAAATTTTACGTATAGGAAATACACGGACGACTACGGGAATAGAAGTGACACTCTTCTGGCCGAGGCATCCTTTCATGAAAAAATGCTGATGCAGAACTGCGTCTTGTTTACGATTCTGGATACTTCTTGAGGCCCAGGTGGTCGAATGCTGACTATGTTGTCTTTCTTTACTTTGCAACATTGTTGTATACTACGGCGCTTGACTCTCCGATTCTTTTTCAATTGATTTATGTGAGATTGGTTTTCTCGAATATCTCTGCACATAAATCAATGGAGTGAGTTTCCGCCTCGAATTTGGTCGCGTAGGACCCTAGGCCGGTTGAGATCTCTGTTTTGGGTCCACAACTGTATGCAGCCGCTTCAGCACCCGAGAGTATTTCTGAACCATCTGCAAAATCTACAGTTATCTGCTGTTAGTAGTAGGCGCATTTGTCTGTATCTGGAATCAGGACGGTGTAATGCAGGTCATAGTTGACTGTTGGAGGCATCATATCGATGGTCATTCCCAGAACGCTATGACTTTCGCTGTCGACCAGCAGTTTGCTACCCTCCGTAGAAGCCTGTTGTGTGCAACTTGCAATATGCACAATTCTATATGTTGTCCATCTAGCCTCTGTCGACGGAACAATATGGTGAAGAGGTGAGTCTGGAAGGATTTCTATAGCTGCTGATAGTGTAGTGCTCCAGACCGGCCTGTCTCTGTATACTAGAGAGTTTTGCTTGGGCCGTCCGCTGTGAAGTTTTCGGCCACCAAGCGATGGCTCTTCTTTCAATGACTTTGAGTAGGTTGTCCATCAGGAATGAACACAGAAGGGAGCTCAGCACCCTGCTTTGTGGGCAACACCTGTAGACCTCGAACCTAATGGCCTCGTTTTGTAGAGATGTGAAGCTGTTCCGTTCATGAGCATGGCGTAGATCCAACCGGTGAAGGTTGGTTCTATGCCCTTTTCAGCCAAAACTGATCCAATAGAATTTGGCAAGGCACTATCAAATGCTCCTTAGATATCAATAAATACGGCCACCGCAATCTCTCATATAATTTTCATTTCGAGAAGAAGTTAACTGAGGACCTTTGTTATATTCAGTTGCAGTTAATTCATATTACAACAGCGTCCAAAATCACATAAATCATAATTCAATAATTCACTGGATATTTCACGAATAACTTCAAACTTCTCTCTGCTAATAATCTTCAAAGCATTTGGTTTATATAACTACAGATGATCAAACGCTTTGAAAAAATCTGTGTAAATAGAATCCACCTGGTGTTTATTTTCAGATGTATTCATAGTGGAATATTGATAAGTAAGCAGATTTCTATTAGTAGATTCACCACGAATTAATCCATGTCACATATTATTATGTGCCATGTTAGCTTCTTTGTTATTAGCCTATTTAACAATTTGGGTGATTCAGACTGATTGCAAACTGCTCGATAATTATGTATATCATTATGTAATACTTTTTCATGAATTGATTTCGAAAAACTATTTTTCCAATAATCTGGGAAGATGGTAGTTTTCGAAGAAATATTGAATATCACATAAATGGGTTTGGCCAGTGTAAAAATGCTTTTTCTCAGGTATAAAGGTATTCCATCAGGATTCGTAGACAATTTTCAAGATAGGGACATGACTGGTTCATTGATTCCTTCAATATCAACGCTAGTACATATATCAACAATGTCACTGTATTCATATTCTGGAATCTGAATAATTGTTCTATCACTGTATACTTTTCTTTAATATACAGGTGAGAAATAAGCGGCAAAAAATTCACACTTATTATTTTTGCTACCAGAGTCCCCATATAACATTCGAGATGATAAGGAGTATGATTTTTCAACTAATAATGTAATGTTATTCTCTATTCTGTTTATATATGCTCGAAAGCACGTATTTTTCAAAGAATAACATTGATCTCTCAAATAACAAAATTCCTCATATCTATGAAAATTTTCATTTTAGTGTTTAATATGAGCCAACTTTTTTTTGAGAATTGAATTCCTCAACTCCGAATTGAATCATACTGAAAAAATTTAGCCTCCATATTTTTTCAGGGGAATATAGAAGTCCAGAGCTGTATAAAGTATCAACTCATTCGAGTCAGTAGGAGAACTTATAATATTATCCAAATCTATTCTCATTAGTTTCAAATTCAACATTGCTAATTCATTTCTACCTGTCAATGGTAGACCTACATTTTTTACAATCTAGATTCTCAATACATACTCTCCATTTTCGAAATTTATTTCAACTTCTACAGAACTTAGTGGCTCAATTGAGATGCCAACATAGTTCCTTAGTGACAAATAATTTTTATAGAGTATTTCATTTCCGGAATTTATCTGATACAATCTTTTTTAAATTGTGGCATAAGCAAAACCAAAGTTGGCATCAAAATAAAATGGAACGCTGTCGATCGTCAGTTCAATGTAAGTGGGTTTCACATTACCTTCAATATTGATTCAAAAAAACTGAAAATCGAAGATGTACACTTCGAAATTCCATTGGATTCGGAGATTTCCACCATTAAATTCTGGATGACCTTTGGGCAATAACACATTGGGCCAAATGTCTTCTGTAATTACATCGGTTGCAATTGTTGTTCCTGAACATTCACTCGGAACACCTAAGATTTTTTCGCCCGCATACTGGCTGACCTGAACATATTCTTTGATTTTCACCCTAGTCCTAGCTGCCCCCACCACTGTCGCTTGCATTTTTCCTAATTCTTTCAGAGAGACTCCCTCACTGGAGCCAGTTTAACCGTTGTTTCTAATGTCACTGTGTCGCTCGAAGCATCTTCTCCGAATAGACGAGACATCATTTTCAATCCCATTACGAAAATATCTCGTATAACCATTTTGACTTCCGCATCACTGAATTCAAAGCGGGACTTTTTACTTCTGCTTTCCACTCTGCGACGCTCTTCCTTGCTCTATAAAACTTCAAACGTTCCAAAAAACATGATATCACAGGAAAGAAGTATTCGGTTAAAGTGTCGATAATATCTTTGTGATTTTTTGTGTCTAGCAAGTCGGGCACACATAAGCCGAGTAGTAGCACATTATAATCTTCGTTCAATGTATGTATCCAATGACCTTGCTCTCCTGCGGGTTTCTGTTGTGAATTCGTTGGCGATGAGAAATTCGTTTAGCCATTTATCAAATACGGTGAAGTCTGTTTTTCTGATCGGAAGTGGCAAGCGCAACTAAAAGAACCGTTGCCATTTTATTTCGACCGAATTTAAGAACGGTCACTCCTAATGAGGACTGTGGGTTCACTTTCATTGAACAATTTTTGTTGCCAGTTATTATATATACATATCCAAAAATCCAGGCATTCTACGCATCGAAAGTATACAATGCAGTTTGCATCATTGTTGCTGGGAAGCCTCCAGAAGCCGTAAACAAGGCGCAGATCTAATTGGGCACCAACAGCACCTATAAATTCTGCCCAAGTCAAAGAAGCGTCATCTCTAATGCAGAAGTAGTCCGTGTATTTATTATGATGAAAAGTTAATACTTGGATTATATTATAGTTTGCCATATAATTATGTTTGAAATAGAATTTGAAGTTTTATATGAATAAAATTGAATAGACGTAGCTAGCACCAAAAAATTCGATGGAAAGAATTACCGCCAATGGAAGTTTCGAATAAAATGTGCTTTGAAAGCAGAAGGCATCTTTGAAGTAACCGATGGTACTAATATGAAGCCAAGTGAAGGAAATCCTCAGGAAGTAGAAGAGTCAAATAAAAAGGATGCAATAGCCATGTTAACCATACTTCCTGGAAATTTCGGAGATTACCCCAGTAGAAAATTGGGTAGATTGCTATGAAATCATTCACCAACAAAATGATAGTACACGAAAAATCCCAACATCAGTTGAAATTATTCAGTAGCACAAAATATTGCAAAAATCTAGAATCTCGCTAGAGAAGTGTGGGGAATCAAATAATCAGTGACGCAGAGATAATGACAAACATTTTGAGTAATGAACGGAACAACCATATGGAAACTGTGAACGAGGGTCCAGAAAAATTATGAAATTGTAATGGATAATATGGAGAAATTCAATGCAACCAAAAATACAAGCTTGTGTGTGTGTGGTCCAGAAAACCATAACCAATGTAATAATCTCAGATTGATCAATCATCGCAGAATCTTCAATACATATGCCTGGAATAATCGCGAAATCACCTTTACAAAATCTCGACTTTCTTTTCAATGTTAATAATTTTTCAATGTCCCAACAGTGTCACAGTGTTAATAAGGTCCAAATTCCTGGATACTGTGAATACCGCATGCACTGAAGCAGTTGGATTCCGTTAAAAAAGTGTTGTCATTCGCTTGATGCTACTTTGGATAATAATAGATGTATAAATATATATATATATATATATATATATATATATATATATATATATATTATATATATATATATATATATATATATATATATATATATATATATATACAGGGTATTCCAAATTAAGTCGGCACCATTGCCAACTCCGTTATTATTGATGCTACGATTTCGGTTGAATGGGCAAACTGGTAGCATTTTTAGTGGCCTTCTCGATGCCGAAAACAAAAAAAAAATGACAGTCGCGTTTCATAATATTTCATAAAATGATATTTTTTTCAAAGGAACATCCTATATTTTTTCATCCATTTTGATTCGTAATAATATTCGCAACAACAAAGCTCATATCACTTTTGTTCCTAAAGTGGAAAATGAGTGACTTATGTGGAAATATTTATTTCTTTCACTAGTACAAAAAATTTCTTTGTTTTGGCGAATAAAATCTCATGATTGTCCAAACACCCATTTTTTGTACTTATACGAATCACAATATTTTGTTACTGATAGCAAAATAGGACAGTAAAAAGAAAAAATTGCGCTGGGATGTGAACTCGTGAAACCCGTGATCATCATGTCGCACCACTCAATTGACACCACTAAGCTATCTGGTATTAATGAATGTTTCCTATTAATACAACTGTCTCATTTTCACTTTTACGAAAAAAAGTCACATGAGCTTTGTTGTTGAGAATATTATTACAAATCGAAATGCATGAAAAAATATAGGGTGTTCCATTGAAAAAAATATCATTTTATGACATATTATGACGATGCGACTGTCAATTTTTTTTTTGTTCTCGGCATCGAGAAGGCTACTAAAAATGCTACCAGTTTGCCCATTTAACCGAAATCGTAGCATCAATAATAACGGAGTTGGCAATGGTGCCGACTTAATTTGGAACACCCTGTATATCCATTTCCTTCCTTATCCCGTCTATTGGAAGCTCCTTCAAAAATTTCATAGGTCTGAACACTTCTTGTGTAACGTTTGCTTTTCTCAAAACATTCATTTCAGTTCTCTGTGCACAGCAACATGAAGTTCTGATAGCAAATAGATCACTTTTAAATCTGGTAACATCTCACTGGTGAGGTTACAGGTGATGACAATGCCATAAATAATCCTTTTATACTATGATTCTCCACCTCAGGTTATTATTCAAATATATTTTGATATTCGGGCACATTTCGAATAATAAAACTGTCTGACGAAAATACTCCAAAACAAACCAACTTTGATGTCATTTATAAATGTCCTCCGGGTACACTGATTGAGCTAATGTTTTTTGGTGCAATGTGACCATGGATAAAAAAAACGGAACTGGCACTTTTTGATTTTTGATATCTAAAAGAATTCAATAAATTTGTGTTTTGGTCATTTTTGAACAAAAATATTCGAATATAAGTAGGTTTGTCAGACATATTTCACAGATATATTTTTCTGTTGTTTGATGCTATACGCGAACGTAGATAAACAGTACGCCCTCCACCGTTGGCGAATATAACTATCGTATGGGCTATAGAATGCTTTGTTTACATTAGGTTACGTGTGTTTTATGTGAGAAGTTATGATTTAATTTTGTTAAAGTAGTTTTAATATATTTAGAAAATATGAATCACTATTGTACCCAACTGTTCATCTTGGGCAAAAAAAATCGAATATTGCATCCATAAATTTCCAAAAGCAGAAAAATCCAGAGTTATATATCAAACAAAGTTAGGAAATGAAGAATCGGTGGAGAGCAGGAAGATGTGGATGAATAACTTGAGAATTGGAAAAAAGTGTCTGAACATATGAGAGTGTAATCTTCACTTCTTACTGAAGGTAATTGCTTTTCCGAAGGTAAGTTAATGATTATATGCATGTATGCGTATTTCAACTGATGATGTGCAATTTTCAGCTAACCCACAACGTAGAGTTTTGAAATCAAATTCTGTGCCCACGAAAAAACTTCCACTTGTACATGATTGTGCACCTGAGGATGGGGCATCTTCAAGAGATTCTAGGTTATCAGTGAGAAACTCTATGAGGAAGTTAGAAACCCCAGTCAATGGAGCAGATTCAAATTGAACAAATGCACTTTGTCAGTATATCGATGAAGTGAATCATGCTGACAGGAATGCTGCCGAAACAATGCTCCGAAAGTCTTGACTCTATGTGAACTGCTTGTGACAGCAGACAAACCGAAAAGTTCCACTGGTGTTTTACTTCAGAATATTTGACTCCATTGTGGAAGTGTTTGAGACATATTATAAAGATAAGAGAGTTCACCGTCTAACTTCTCAACAAAGGGTTATGTTGGTACTAACTGAACTCAAGACGAGCCTCACTTATGTAACCCTGGGTAATCTTTACAATGTATCTCCAGAAATGTGTGAATTGTATATTACTGAAATGATACCAATGTATTCTTCAGTTCTGGGGCCAGTCATACATTCTCTTGATTGTGGTCATTCTGATGAGGTTGGGACCTATCACATTTTTCTCGTCTACCCTGCCTGTGGAATATATGATGTCAGTCAAATTGAAGAACTGAACCTATGCTTGGCTATAGCAGAATTGGGAAGGCTTCGACAAAAAATATTCAGTATTCATTCCTTATCAACAGCCATAACGGTCTTTTTGACCTTATCTTTCAAACAAGGCATTTCATCGACAGATACTGGTTTGTATTTGTCCTTGGTAATTGCCTTCTGTGTGGACCGAACACATTTGATGTCTGTTGGCAAAATGTTTTCCTAAGATTCAACATCCTCTCTGAAAATAAAATTAGATAGAGTTCTGAGAGATGGGTGTTCAGGATAGTAATCTTCTTACTTAACACATTTGACCGAAAACGCTGAAATATGCTTGCATTTGCCACTATTTCCTGCTTCACAGGAGCACATCATACTTTTTACAGTTATGGAGTTCTGGATGTTTAATGTACCCTTTATTTCATGAGGCTCAGAATTGAGAGCAGTAGGCTGTAGTCACAAGGCATATACTTGAATGTAATCATCATTTGCTTCTATTTGACCAGCCAAAATGAGATGTCCTGCCTTCAAAACATTTTTCCCTTCGACTATGCATTTAGAATTTTCAGTTCCACCCAGATACCCCATGTATTCCGATATACTCAGCTTCTTCTCGGAAACACTCAAAATAAGTAGGTATAGAGTGGTAGATGTACCAGTTTGATCTTGAGAATTCACTAAGAAACTCACAGTAATTTCCCACTTCAATATCTCTACTGTTTAACAGATATATTGTACACAATCGAATGTCATTCACAATGTTCCCAACATAAACACAATACTAAACTACTTTGAAATACAAAAATCATGAATGCCCAACCAAACAATTTGAAAAATCAATACTATATGAATTTTAATAACCACTCATCCACTCCCAAACAATGTAAATAATTCGCGAATGGCGAAGTTCTGATTTTCGCCGATCTGCCAGGTAGTTGATCAGAAGTCATAGATCAGATTTCTATGATTAAATGTCTTTGATCAGATCTGTTGAGTGGATCTTTCAATCAGATCTTTTTGTCTTTTCCAATAATCCAGATCTTTAATTTCAATTGAATGTTCAATAAATACACAGAAATAAACATCACGGGTTAACTCTTTGTACAAAAGATAAATGAGACCACTAGGAGTCGCTTACTGAAAGCTAGTTATTAATAAACAAGTAAGACTGGCGGAAGTGAGTAGGTATCTCATAGGAGGCAGAGAATCTGAGGATTTCCAGGGTCGAGGAGGTCTTGGAAGCTTGGATCATAAACTATTGAATCGAACCAACTATAGGTTGTTGGGATTGGGATGCCAAGCAGGATCTCATACGAGATTCTGTGATCGGACCGGACCCGTAACAACGGGAACAAGTAAGGTTGAATGTATTTAATTAAGTGTTCGAATCTGGAATAGTATATTGAAGTATGAGTGGATAAGAAGGGCTTTAAAACACGCGCGATTTTTCAAGCACGACGGCGCAGCCGGAGTGCTCGAAATAGAGCAAGTGTTTTTAAGACCAGTTATCCACGAAAACTTCACACTATTTTTTCATTGGTGCACTTTGAAATCATATATACTGGTATTATCAATACAAAAAATAGAAATAAGAACTAATAATGCAAAATGGTTGAATTCGTGATGTGACATCAGTATACCTTTCGTTGTCATGGAAATGAGAAAAACAGATATTAATTTGCAATTTGTTATCAAAAATCAATATTTGTTGTCGCCAGTGCTCAAAAATGAATTATTCTCATATCGATTTTTTCAATAGTGAGACAGAATCGCGGTTAATACCGCGGAAATTCAGTGATATACTTATAAAAAAGAATATGAAAAGTTCATCAAATGGATGGAGGAGCAAGAGGTATCACATATAAATGAACGAGTTGTTAGTAATATTTTATTTGACGTTACAAGGTACTCCTGTCAGATCAATAATCAGAAATTCGTCATTTAGACTTCACGTTTCTCGATTTGTTGATGTAACTTAAAAAAACGCGCGTTTTTTAAAGTTCGATTCAAACACGCTGAGGCGTGCTTAAAATGGGTAGAATGAGGCACCAATATGAAAAAAATCATATTTGGTATTGAAATTCATTTGAGTACCCGTTTGCATTAGTCATCGAGATAAAACTGTATTCTCCACTGATTTTGAGAGTGAAAAAATTAAATGTTTCTTCTTATATGAATTCCATGAATGATATTTGTTTATTATGAACCAGGAATTAAAGTGTTATTTCAAAAATTCAGAGTTCTATGTGTGAGTTTATCTACAGAAATGATTGGGGAATAAGTTGGGTGAAGTATTTTTAATTGTAGATGGCGCCCAAATCTCTACTTTATGAAACCAACTTAATTCTCTAGGAAATATACATTTTTTGAAATTTTATTCATGTTACTAATTGAACTACGGTCCTTGCCTCTGCGGAAAGAGTTAGCCACTGGCACCTTTTTGGGAAGGATTATTTTTATAACTTCGAAAAATTTATTAAAAAAAGGTTTTTCTAAAACATCGCTAACAAGGTGTTTTCAAGAAAATAACAGAAAACCTCTTGTAGAGCCAAAACAAAAAAATATTTGAATGAAGAAAATTCAATATATCACGTTATTAGAAGGTACTAAACAGTATAAAATGATTTCTCTCAGCCTCATACAAATTCCTAACCTGAAAATTTGTGAGTGAGTGAGTGTGAGTTTTTCAACGGACGACAAAAAAGGAGGAGGTTCTTTGGTCGACGCGTATATAATTTTTTTAATGTATGACCACGCATTGATTTTTACAGAGTTGTCCGATTTTGATGATTTTTTAATGGATAGAATTTACTTCGAAGTTGGTCCCATTTGGATTTGAAAAATTCCACCCACTGAATTTTCACTTCTCAACCAATTCTACCACGCATTACTTTGTACCGGGTTATCCGATTTGGATAATTCTTTTTTTATTGTATAGGGTATGCTTCGAAGTTAGATCTCTTGGAATTGAACCCTTGAGGGTAGAAAAATAGGGGATGATTTATTGATTTTACACCTGTGAACCGATTTTGTTGAAACTCCTCACACATATGTAGTTCTTATGACACCACAATATATGGAGGCCCAGAGTTCATTTGATGATGGGGACGTAAGACAGTCGAGAGATTTCCTCAACTGTTCAGAGCAGCTACCTCGTGTTTGGGGTAATATGTACTTATATAATTACATGTCCTGAGTAAATGTCTCACTGATTGACTAATATACGATCAACGCCCAGATCAAACCGCTGGTCCTCAGAGCTAAAATTTTAACACCATATATTTTTGATATTTCATCTCTGAAGGGGTGGATAGGTGGGCGAGAAGGGGGTGGAAGTGAAAGTACATTGGTTTTGAAATTAGAGTCATGGAAATTAGTATTTGGGCTCTTCTTCACAAATGAAGATAAAAGTATGTACAGTTATTTTTCAAGTTGGGGTTATAGGAAGTAGTATTTGAAGTCTTGAGAATATAAATAGAAAAAATATGTATTTCGGTGTTTTTATAAATTCAAAAAAAATGTAATGGGCGTTTCGTTAGTTTTCAAATTAGGGTAATGAAAATTAGTATTTTGGGTCCTTGGAAGAGATAAAGAAATACAGGTTTCAGTGTTTTCATGAATGCAACCCCTAGGGGGGTGGAAATTTGTACAAGGGTTCCATTAGTTTGGAAGTTAAAGTCATGAAAATTGGTATTTGAGGTCTGTGTTACAAATAGAGAAATACGTGTTTCAGAAATTCCGTGCCCAAAAGAATGAGTGAATTTATAATAGTAGTCACAAAAAAAAATAAGTTCAACGCGGTACCAGCTAGTTATGGTATATGTAACAGATTATAGATGAAGTAAGATGACTAAGTACATATTTTGAAAGAAATCCAAATCAAGTAGGTGAAACCGACGGAAAAAGAAACTGAAAAGCAAAAAATAAAATGAACGTTTTTAGTTTCAATAGCTTAGCTCCAAAACTAATGTATGTAACTAATTTTGAGTCGGCGCCAAACAAATAATCAACGGATTTGAATAACTTTGAAGAAATGATCAAAATAAAATAACATAAAAATGCAACGTGAAATCTCCAGCGATAAACAATAACAGAAAAGCGCCCTCCGCAAGATCACTTGCTATGACATATGCTCTCACATGTGTGCCCGTTCGGGTTGCTGTCTTGCTGATATTGACTTCGAGGAACGCTGGGCAAGTTCTGGCGAAGGGACGTGCCGTCGCCGCGCACACAGCTGCCATCATTTTACGCTTTACGTAATTGATTTGCTTGAGTGTTTGTTTGACACCAACTCAAAATCAGTTACATACGTAGTTCCGGAGCTCAGTTATTGAGTCTAAAAAGATTCATTTTATTTTTTGGTTTTCAAATTAATTTTTCGTCGGTTTTATTTTTCGTTAAAAAGTACTTTGATAGCTGTGAAAATACTTTCAACGAGAAATGTGAGGTGCATGCAAAAGATAATAGTAAGGAGTGTAGGGAGTAGCTGTATTTGAAAAAATTCACACATCAGTTCTTATCATTTACAGTGCAGTACATTTGTCAGTGATTTGAGTGAACTATTCATGCGTCAATTATCTATTGCATGCGAGCTACGTTTTTTGTTTTCAATAAGTGTTTTCATAGCTATTGAAAATTCATAATCACAATCTGTATAGGGTTAGAGAATTGTATTGCGTTATGAATCTGTAAGGGGCTAGAAGAAATTATTTTATACTCTTTGGTCCATTTTGAAAACGTGGTGTTTCGAAAAATATCTAAATAATGTCATTTAAGCCAAATTTTCATAAAAATAGCAGTAAATTGCGTTTATTTGCTAAACTATTGAAGATAGAAAGAAAATGTAAATGACATTTGTAGGGGGGTTTATGCCCTACAATTTTGCTTCAAAAAATTTTTTCGTAGCTCTCATAGTTTAGCTTTCGAACCCACTTAAATCTTAAAATAAACGAAAAAATCAATTTTTTTCAATAAAAACTAATTTATGAAATCCAAGTTGAAAAATTGAATGAAAAACGTATAAAAAATCAATTTTTAATGTTATTTCAATGGATAAAATTCAAAATCCTCTAGCAATGGGTTAAAATTCGAATTTAGGGTTCGCAATATGCTCAAAAATTTTTTTTTATAAATTACAAGATTTTCAGGCGGGACTTGAAGAAAAAAAATTTTGCCCAAAAATGAAGCACCCTAGTGTGTATCTGAAATTTTTCAATCGATTTTGAATATTGTGGAAAGATTGTGAACCAGACATGTAGAACATTTGAGGGTTATTTAAGTTTTCCTCCGCCTGATCATATATGTTTTTCGTTTGTCATCCAGTTCTGAGCTATGTTGGAAGTTTCAAATCTCATCAAAAAGTCAGTTTTGAACCTATTGCTCCTTGATAATGTTATTATTATTATTACAAACAAACAGACAGACAAAAAAGGGAGTTGATATTGCATTGTCATCCAGTTCTGAGCTATGTCTGATGCTTGAATCATCTAACTCATCAGGAAGTTAGTTTAAAATCAATTGCAAGATTTGTACCGAATGGAAAAACAGACAACGAAAGCCAGTTAATAAACAAACATCATCGTTTCGGTGCCTCCACGTGATCGAGAAAATAGCTGAAATCCATTCGATAAAACACATCAATTTTGATATGTTTACAAAGACTCGGATATGTTAATGTTGCAGATAAATGGAATATTATTTCAGTGAAGTTGATTTACATTTATACGTAAATATGAAAACACGATATACATTTCATCTTTGGTTTCACTACTGGAATTTATTGAAAGATGATCGAAGTATATTATGGGAATACTAGCCAACTAATTGTAATGAGAAATCCCATTTGTGCTGCTTCAATAACAAATAGATTGAGTTTATTATTGAGCTAATGAAGAATATGATAATTCATCACTGGTTGTACTGAGAAAATATTCTTCGTCTCCACTTATATAATGAGAGAAGACGTGTTCATCTACCTAGGAAATTACCATAACAATAATTGAAAAAATGTAATTGAAACTTTTTCAAAAAACACATTCATTTGACGATGAAATGCGTTCGTTTCACGATTTGAATGGATAGACTTTCCTCTAGAAATATATTCAAGAAAAATTCCAACCTCAGTGGTTTCTGTGATAAGCAATAAGTTTTTCACGAATACCACCAGAAATAGTCGGATACATATTTTTCACGGCTTTTTTCATGTAGAATAACATAGACTTCGACATTCTTTCCATTTATCGATGAATATATTCTGGATCCATATCATAGTTGAATTTCATGGTGTCTTCCTTCCAATTTTCCAGTTATTTAAAACGTTGTTTGTCCTTGGCATAAAAATTAACATTTTTACCATTCAATACATTTTTACCTTCAATACCTGTTGTACTCCATTTCTGGTGAGGTGAAATTGACTCCAATTATCTATAGTCAAAAATGGCATTATATATCGAAAATAAAGTTTTATCTCTTTCGCAATCGGCACCAGTTAGGTACTTCCAACTCAATTGAAGATATATGGTAGTTTTGCTAGAGTATGCCTATTGTATACAGATTCCATTATAGAGTTGATATGTAAAAATTCATATTGAAAGGGAAATAATTGAACGGAAAATGATACATTTTGTATGCATTTCTTAAAATTCAGAACTTTCGCGCTCAACGCTCTCAGTTTCCTCAGTAATCCATTCAAAAAATAAGATAATATTTTTTTTTCTTCTCAGTACATCTATAAAAACTGACATTTTGGAGCGTCCGCATAGTGAGTTTAGCATAACGTCACACATCCCATTGTATTCAACTCGCCAAACCCCTTCAGTTGATACAAGGAGGGTGTGAAGAAAATGTTGATCTGCCATTTTGGAGAGTCCGTCATATTGGATTTGGAATGGGTTCATAAAATTAATTATATTCTACCCCTTTAACCATGTCATATTTATATTACATACTTTCGAATGATGGCATTGAGCCATTCCTGGAGAACCCCTCTGTGTCGTTCCGGCGAAGAATCCGACCAAACTCCAGACGTCATGTGAGGTACAACTCATTTACTTCACAAAGGACGATAGAAAGTGCTAGACAGTTCCCATAGTCTCAAACTACAGGGCCAGAAAATTCTGTCACTACTTTCAACAGAAATGAAATTGAAAATCAACACCACCACTCTACATATAAAAAATTATCAAATTGTTGAAATAAAAAGAAAGTTCCAAAAGTAGCCTCAACTCGAATCCCTGGACCTGCACGACCTAGAAATCATCCGAGATCGACTAGAGAACGTAATAGAGAAATTTCAAATGGAGGAAGTGATATTTTTTTCACGAATCAATATATGGACCATTTTTCTATAGGCCGCCATAGCCTGTAGTTTAATTCACTTCATCTCAACATTGAACACGGTAAAGAAGAACTTGTTGCACTCTTATGAACGATGGATGTACAATGCCACTCAATAACGAAGTACGGCGGTTAAAATCAAAAATAAGTTCAAACAAACCAGAAATGTTGGTCAAATCCAAACATATTTTTGCTTCACTTGACTCGACTCGCTACTCAAAGCCATAAGGAAACACTGGCAAGTGCAGGATGCAATACACATTCGAATATGTGGAATTTTGAACTGATTGAGAAATGTAGATAAATAGTCTGAGAATCCTTAATAACATGCAGGCTACAAGCGGTATGTATTCAAACTATGCCTCTGCAGAAACCCAATTCTTCTACTGATAGAACCAAATGAACCTCGGTAAATTCAAACTGGTAGATGAAATCAGAACTAATAGATAAAGTGAGCATATTTTGAAACTCAAAACCACAATCATCAAAAATGTATTTTCGAAGCATTTTAACACACACTTTATTTTTCAATTCAAACGAAAAGGGAGGATGATCGACCGGGTAGGTTTACAATTGACAGCCAAGCAGCGTTGCTGGGTAAGGAAATAATTTTTATGATTTTTGCAGGTGCCTCTAGCACTGAACTTCAGAACTGTCTACGAACGATATTGGTATGAAAGCTGGCTACGTAAATTAAAAATGATTAGGGACAAGGAAACTTTTCAGAAAAAAAACCTTACTAGCTGACAAGTGTGTAGCTCTGCAGGCAGAAGTCAGTTCTGGGGTGGGTAGGGAGGATGGGCGATCAAACGCGTTGAGCTTCATTTTTCTGGCGCTCACATGACTTTGATTTATTAATATAAGTAGCTCACGTGAATGAGCGCTCGTTCTCAATTCACAAGGACCTGAGATCGATCCGAAACTGTTTTTTTCACTTTCTATTACACTCAAATCAACAACAAAACCTATATACGTTACCAAAACATATTACCTCAGAACATTAACCCTCACAACCCCTCAAAATACAAAACACCATTTTCACAGAGCATGGCAGCGGCCGAAGGCTACTGAAAATTTCTCTTGATTTACTTCTCGCAGAATATAGTTCTAATGTATCGAACGAAAAAACGATGCATAAATTTCAATTGTTTTATTATGATCAAATCACAAATCTTCTTCATAAGCAAATAGCAGAAAGGAATATACTTATAGCTTCATTGGTCTTAAAATAATTCATTTTTACATAGGGTATCGCAAAACATCGCGAGGTGACCTCAGACTGCCTCTTCACGGGGGTGTACGGGGCATTTCCTCATTTTATCCTTGGAATACAGAATTGAATGCATTGTCAATAATAAATTACGGGAAGTGTCGTACTGAAAAGAAAATAAATATATTTTGAATTCGAATTGAATTTGGTCAAAAGCGTAATTTTTTTATCAAAATGAAATCTTTGAGTACAGCTCTGAAATCTTGAGAAGTTATAGTTTTCAACAATGGAAATTGCATGAAATGATTTCCAGAAGTCTAGGTTGGGGATATTGAACGTTGCCAGAAGTCGGTAAAGTTGTAAGAAAATTGTTCAAATTTTAATGAAAATTTAAAGTTATCAGTTAAACGGCTGTACATATTCTGCCAGAATGCGAAATGTTGGCTGAGATATAAGAAATTAACCAAAAGGTAAATTGGAAAACAATTGTTTAAAAAATGAATTAATTGATGAAAATGAGTTAACACAAGATCAGAATTAGTGTATGTATTTATACTTTTCCGTTATTTATAATTATCCTTCGTTTTGTTCACTCGTAATTATTTGATAATTCATCGGAAGTTTGAATAATACAAAGAAAAATTGCCAAAACTACGTGAAGAAGGTACCACTTCAGCAACTTTTTGCGATATTATACTTTTTTTATAATTATCCATCATTTTGTCTCCTGGCAAATTATGTACAGCCTTTTCAGCCATTGATAATGTGGAAACGAAATCGCGAGAACTACGCCTTGTCATTGAAATTTGATCAATTTACTTACAGCTTTACCGAATTCTGGCAACGTGCAATTCATGACCTAGACTTTACCGAGTTCCTACAGTTGAAAACTCTAACCATACAAAATTTCAGAGTTGCACTCAAATATTTTACTTTGATTAAAAATTAACGCTTCTGATTGAATTAAAATCAAATTCAAAATATACTTATAATCTATCTAGTACGGTGCATCTCGTTATTTATCATTAACAATGTATTTCATTCTGTGTTTTGAGGATAAAATGGGAAATTGCCATGTACGCCCCCGTGAAGAGGCAGTAGGAGGTCGCCTCGCGATTTGTTACGATACCCTATGTAAAAATATATTACTTCAAGTCAAATAAATCTATATTTGCTATTTGCTCCTCAGAAAAACCATAACTCATTCATGATTATACAATTGAAATCAAGGCATATTACTTTTGAATTTTGTGATTGATTTGAATGTAACAGAGAATTGAAATAACTAAGAATAACTGCGAAGACTCAGCTCGGGATCGGACCCGGGTTTTTGTAGTTCAAAGGCGAGCGCTCATCTACGTGAGCCACTAGGCAAACTTGAATTAGAAAAGTGTTTGAAGTTATCTGAGCGCTGGGAGGGTGAAGCTCAACGCATTAGTTCAAAACATTGTGATTCAACAAAAGCATTTTTTTTCCAAAACTATCCATTGGAAAATACCTTATTCTGTACGTCGAATACATGACGAAATATATGGATTTCGGATAACAAGTTAATTCACTCAGGCATCCGATAACATTAACCAATAATTTCTCATCAAAAAACTTGCTAGAGTCGGCATCAACGATAACATTCTTCTGGGTTTGCTCTTACATAACACAAAAGTCTCTGTTCCTCAGCCTCACTGGATTGAAATCTAGCCAAAGCAACATCATAGTGACGGAAACTGATACTGCAACTTCGACTCGGTGGTAATTACGTAATTGCCACTGAATCTACCACTACAACGTGAGGATAACTGAAATTTTATATTCGCATGGTTTTAGTCACGTAATTCCCATCTATGGTAGCCACTCAATTGAGTTGTCTGGAACATTATGGCCATTGAGCAGAATCGCCTTGAAGGTTTCCAAACTTGAAATTGGAAAATAACCGGTGCCTTAACCATCCTATATAGTCATTTCGATCACAATTGGAACGGCAATAAAAATAAGACACTACGAGGAGTGTTCATATGCACTGCCCGGCAAATGGGAAATTTATATACTAGCAGTGTTTTCACTCTCAAAGCGTTCCTGGTACAATCATAAAAAAGTTCTGGCGCGTGTATCTAGTTGCCCAGATTATTAGTAAAGGCGCTATCAAATATATTTGAGTAATGAAAGCTCGGCTAGCTGGATTGGACACACGTTATTTGAGACCTCATGATATCTCCAGTTTCAAAATATTCCTCAATCAGTGCCGTGTCGTGAGGTTAGGAATTATCCATTGGGAATAATTTTATCAATATGGCTTTCTGGAGACCTTTCTAAACAAATAATGAAATTCAGTTGAGATAACATGTGTCGACTTTTACATTGGGTGATCAATAGCTATGATTGTAGGAATAAGTAACTGAAGAAATACCAGTGAAAAATAATATACGGACGCCTATGTCAAGGCGGCAAGTGCAAAGAGAATTCCTTCCCGAAACTTTTTATGTCGTTCCAATTGGGATTAGGAATACTATACCACTCAAATATCTCTTGAAAGTCACAATCGCTTTCAATAGGATATTATAGTTACGGTGACGTTTTAGTAACTTCCATCAACCCTTCAATGTGGCAGGTACTTAATTGTGTTATTAAGTGATGGTTGCCACGTTTTTGCTATCTCTATAAGTGACTGTCACAGTTCGCATTCAACAAACGTCACAACAAAGTTACGATTAGTTTAAAAATTCACCATCAAGTGACCATGGATTGGTTCGCGCGATGACAAAAGCTAACGAAACTTTTCTCAAATAATTTTAATTGTGGCTCACACGAAGTCCATACTACCTGTTACGTGAGACGTGAATGCTATTCGTTTAAAATGAATTGGGTTATGCGTTTTCAATAGACAATGTTTCTTGATTCTGGAGTGACAGTGGATTGGTCCGCACGATGACGAGAATTAACCTGACTTTTCTCAAATTATTTTATTGTGAAATGGAAATGATATTCATTCAAAATGGAATGTGTTATGCGTTTTCAATAAACAATTTTTCCTGATTTTGTTTGAAATGGTTCATTTAAATGGATCTGATCTTGGACTTGTGTGCCTGCTTAATATTCATACCTCAATGGGTAATTCAGTTTGCATCAATGCCATTATTTCCATGACCCGTCGATCGATAATTGTTACTTGAAACCTGATAATTGTTCATTGAAGATGTATAAATCCACCATAGTTGCTACATGTCGTTTTTTATAAATAAATGGACATGTACCCGCAATGTCAAGGTTATAACTATGAAGTGGCAGGATATAATAGCCGCGACGTGTTCGCCATTTTCAAGGGTATAAGTTCTATTGTGATTTTTAGGTTATAACTTTCAAGTGGTGAGTCGTGGGTCTGCGACTTGGGCGCCACTTGCTGGTGGTGGAAAAGTTAATAATCTAGTTCCAGTGGCTACTTTATGATTAGAGGAACTTTGAAGAGGTATATTTTCAGTTTCTGCCACTTTGAAGTTATATTCTTCAAAAACCGCCTATTTACAGAAATATGCTGGGTCGCAAGTATTAGAGAAATGAACAGAACATCCAATAACGGTTCATTTGTCGACAGTACTACATCAAACGTAGTAATTTATTACGTAGGTATTGGATTCAGGTAATCAGGATTGATGGGAAAAATGTTGGAGGGATTTGAGTGGATAATTTTGGAGGTGAATTATTTTCAAAATTATGTTTTCCTCAAATGAAGAGTATTTAGATGTCGCGAGCTCACAATCGAGCTTCAATTTCATAGTAAATTTTCAATCGTTTAAATTTTATCCCGATCAGAAGTATCCAAATTCAATAAACTTACGTGTTTTTATGTTATATATTCTCATATTTATAGTCGATCGAGTGTTTGGAATCAACCAGGCGAAATGGAAGACTGAGGAACATTTATCATACAAATATATTGCAGGACAGAGATCGAACTATATATCAATTACACAAGCGCAGTCAGTTGTTCAACGTGTCTAGTGTTGGCCACTACATATCCACGTTCTTGGCAGGTCACCACAAAGTGGTTGGAATGTGAGATTAAGGAACTAAGATCGGAACGTAGCAGCCACCAAAAAAGTGTTTCCCATTATGGTAGCTTCCGCGTGATAGAACCGGGTATATTAGGTGGCAGTGGTTGTGGTCAAACACCTCACAGTTTTCCAGAATCGTAGCCGTTACGATTCGTCCACTAAATATGCTACTTGAGTGGATATATCTGAGTATCTCAGGAGTACTCCACAAGGTAATCATCTAGGTTCCGCTACTCCATATAATTCATATCAATGAAATATCAAGATGTTTCAAATAATTCGAAATACTACTGTGAGAAGACGATTTGAACAATATATTATCAACTGAAAGGCCTTGATGACTGCTTTCAGGTAGAGGAAGATTCAAACAGATTCGCTGGTAGTTGTGAACTTAACAGTATTTTCCTCAATCCAACAGAATGCTTCATTATCTCATCCACAGACAACGAAGAGATCAAAATTTACTTTGATTCCAGACTAAATCAATGTGAAATGAAGTCACGGAAATGAAAGGCTTACGTGTTTTATTGGATGATAAATTGACGTTCAATATGACATAGAAAAAATAGTCAATTTGGCAACCAAAATATTGGAATTTGTCATCCGCAATACTAGGCACTTCAAGTACTCTTCATCTGTAATTTCTCTTTGATATGTATGTCCACAGACAATTATTTAGTTTCGCCTCAGTGGTATGGGATCCCCTGTATATATTCAATTTCAACAGCATGGAAAAAAATACAACAATTTTTCAAGATATCTTGCATTCGAAAACCAATTCTCCTGTCGACAATGGTAGCTACGAAATCATCAGGAGAAAAAACTAATGAAATTTGTCAATAAAGCACACCACGCGAAACTTGCCAGAATTACTATTAAAACTGAATTCAGATTTCCCATCAAAAAGCCTGTGAGAATTTGATACTTTCAATATTTCCTACAAACTTGAGATAAATTCCCTATTATCGTATATAACCGATTTTGTAATGAAGTCGACTTATTTACCTCGAACTTTTCCACCTCCTAACATAAAATCAAGTTTTTTTTTCAAGAATAATCAAAAGTAAATGACTCTTGTTCCGATATATCAGTTTTCGTGTATTGCATTTATGCATTCATTTCATTAATCAACTCAAAATTGTTAAAAAAATTATCAGATGTACTTGACTTGTTTTAGCAGCTATGTGAAAAAGCCACAGACCATGTTATTACTGTCGGATCAATTGTGACAATATCCAGGATATTTCCCTCCGCATCAATTATACGATCAATACGTATTCTTCCACTAAGCTTTTTTGGTTCAACACTAACAGTTTCTGGCAGCCGCTACACATCCACAAAATATCGGCCATTTGATAGTCGCCTTTCCTTTATTGCTGCATTATCGTAACAATGGATAGTTGGCATATGGAGATATTCCCAGATGGAATACGAAGCCATCGCGACAAAAATTTCAACAAACCGGCTCACGTTATTACGTGTATACTGAACACTCATCTTCACTGCATGGCACTAGCGGCAAATAATGTATTTTTTTTTTTATGTTCTGGTTCCCACGAAAAGGGATATCCTGTAATGTTCAGAGAACATCGTGGGAACCAAGGGAAAGAAGGTAGGAGTTGGTGTTCTTCTTAAATTTCTGGAGGTTGTATGCCTCGGGGAACACCTCCCTAGGCAATGAGTTCCAAAGCCTCGCTGTTCGTTGGATGAACGAGTCTTTGGAAAGTGATGTTCTGCAGGTCTCCAAAGTGACCACAGAGGGGTGTGATGACTGAACTTGACGGGTTAGTCTCGAAGAGACTGCCAAAGCAGGAACGATTGTTGATATTTCAGAAGAGCATCGCCCAGGAAAATATCTATGAAATAGAGACAAATCGCCAACTTTTCTACGGTGTTCCAGACAAGTGAGCGAGTTTGTAAGCGAGGCATCACCGACGAGACGAATTGCCCTTTTTTGGACAGAATCCAATAGCCTCAGGATATGTTTGGGTGCCGCGCTCCAAATATGGGAACAGTATTCCAGGACAGTTCGGATCTGTGCCTTATAGATCATAAGCAGCTGAGTGGGGGTGAAATAGCTCTTGGCATGAAACAAAAAACCAAGTTTTTGGGATGCACATTTGGAAATGGACCTCACGTGATTTTCCCAGGAAAGGTTATTGCTGATAGTAATACCAAGCATCGATATGGATGACTTCAGTGGTATGGTTACTCCTGACAAAGTTATGTTATGCACAGTGAGATCGGCTTTTCTAGAGAAAAGACATGCTTGTGTTTTGTTTGCATTGAATTCTACCAAGTTATTAGATCCCCACTCGAGAATTGTTGCTGAGTCCATATTTATATTATTAACATTTCTTCCTCGTTCATTTCTGGTTTCACGGGCTGATATAGGGGCCCTGGAAGAGAAAGCGGTATGGAGGGTACTATCATCGGCAAAGCTGTGTACTGGACATGAAGTTGCTTTCAACAGGTCGTTGATGTGAAGTAGAAATAGTGTTGGTGCGAGAATAGATCCTTGCGGAACACCAGCATTTATGAGTAGAGTGTCAGATGAAACTCCATCGACCACTACATGGAGAGACCTGTTTGAGAGAAAACTAGCAAGCAGAGAACACAGCTGAGGGGGCAAGCCATACGACGGAAGCTTGGCGAGGAGTCCCTGGTGCCAAACTCGATCGAACGCCTTGGAGATATCTAATGCCACAGCTAAAGTTTCTCCATACTTTTCAATAGATAGCTGCCATATATGTGAGACGTAAGCGAGCAGGTCACCAGTGGATCTCTGATGGCGGAAGCCATATTGCCTATCGTTGACAATTCCTGAGTCTTCCAGATATTCCATGAGCTCGATGTTGATGGCTTTTTCCATGACCTTTGAAATGATAGATAGCAGTGCGATAGGTCTGTTTCATTGAGTGAGGGGTTTATCACTTTTCAATTATTGGAAAAACAGGTGGTCAGTGAAAAAATGAATAAATATATATATATATGAATATATATATATATATGAATATATATATATATATATATATATATATATATATATATATATATATATTCTTCTTAGTATCTTGAACCACCAAAATTATATAATACTGGGATTTTCTTGGGTATTGGTTCGTGGTGGGAGTATAGAAAAACTAGTAGGTTTTCATCTTGTATTTTTCAATCACGTTTCGCTTCTGAACTTCATCACATAGTTTTTTTTTTCTGTAATGTAGAAGACATCCTTTTGGTTGAGTGGTTTTTTATTTTCTTACATATAAACACAAATATGGCTACTATAAGTGTTCATTTTTAGCATAATACTTGGGTGGTTAGATAGCATGTTTCTTTCTTGTTGTTTTCCTTTTGAGATTGACTTGCGTGTGGTTGAAATATGAAAAACAAGCGACACTTTTGTTTCCTTCTTTTATTTTATGAAATTCATATAAATTTTCGGGAACTAGGTTACGGCTTTGGATTCTTTTGTTTAGACGACGGATGAGAAGAAGACGTTTTGAAAATGGCAATTGGTATATATTTATATATATATATATATATATATATATATATATATATATATATCGTGATATTGTAGAATATTTGCTTTTCCCTATTTTGAATTAAAATTATAGTGGATAAACTGAATATGGATGGTGTTGATATCTGTTATTTATGTTTCAACTTACAAGAAGGTGGATTTCAATTTATGGAGAATAGATAATGTAGTGTATAGAAATATGTGTAATGGATCGGTATGGAAAAGGGGGGGAAAGAGATGTGGGGGAACAAACATAAAATGATATTATACTATATTTTTCTTAGGTTATTTCTATCGGTTTTGTCATTCAGGGTGTTTTAATTAAGTTTTAGTATACTCCTTTCATGAGGGATTTTTTCAACAATAATGAATGTCCTTTCTGTTATAAATAACATCAATAATTTATTCATTCATCTTCCTTTGATAATACATATGATACTTCAGTCTTTACCTTTCTTAAATTATTATAGAACCGTTGAACTGTGAAAAACGAACAATTCATACATGTCAAGTCAAAATACCATGTATTTGTCAATGATAGTTTTGATTGGATGGTGCATTTTAATTTTCAGTCAATTCAAAGTTGAATAATTATCAGTTTTTATTTTTCAAAGTGAACACACACAGTGAGTATTGATCATATTCATGTGTCCTAAATGAGTAGACTCATGTATTTATGGAAGTGTTAAAGATCTGAATTTTTGACTTTCTGATATTTTAATGGGATATCAGCTGGTACCCGCAACTTCGTTTGCGATTTTTGTAATTTTTTCATTTTTTTTTTCGTGTGGTTCCATCCAGTCTACCTGTGGCTTTGCCCGTTTCCCGTCATCACGTTTCTCGTTATTTCGTTATCTCGTGATCCCGTTTCCCATTATTTTGTCATCCCGGTATCTCGTTATCTCGTTTGGATGACATAATGGTGTCGGACCAGTTGCGGCCGGACCACTTGCATAATTGATTTGACAGTGGAAGTAATGCTTTGTGAGGGCTATTACAATTCTACCAACCTTTTTTCACCCCTGTAGGAACGGAATTTTCGAATGAGGTTCAACACGATTTATTCATCAGTAACAAAGAGCCAAAACAACAATTTTTCTAACTTTGAAACTAACGGAACCCCCATAAAAAATGTTCCCCCTCATTTCGCTTCCCCTTCAGGGGATGAATTTCTGAAGATACTGGAAAACATATTTTGTCATTTACTGAACCCCTATGAAAACTTTCACAACTCATCCAACCTCTTTTGAGGTTGAATTCCTGACCACACTCAAGCATATATTGTTTCAGTTGTAACAAAGACCTCCAGTACCAATTTTCATGACCCTGACTTAAAAACTAACGGATCCCCATTCAGCCCTCGCTCTCACCCTTTTGGGGGTTGAATTCCAAAAAATACTGAAACTTGTATTTCTTCATTTGTAAAAAAGACCTCGAATACAAATTTTTATGAACACGACCTGAGATAACGAATGGTATTCCAAATTTAACCCCCTTTTGATACGTATTGCTTCATTTGAGAAAAAAAGCCTGAATACCAATTTGCATTACTCTAACTTCAAATCAAACGATAATTTCACTTTCACCCCCTTCGCACCTTCCCTTCCACCTCTTAGGGTGGCAACTTCGGATTCTGAAAAGATTCCGCAAAATGCTACTTTTGTGGACTTGTACTTCAAAGTCTCCATGGCAACAATTCAGCAGACTGAAATTCATTTATTTAGAAAACTTTTAATTAATATCGCCAAAACGTTTCAGGAGATGCAATAAACCATAGATTATTTGAAATTTCGTAATGACAGTACACGTTTTCTTCGAAGAATTCTTTTGAAACACTTATTTTATGAAAAATGAACACTAATATTTGACAAACGTGTCGAAGATAAACAATCACTTGAGACATTTTTACACAACTTCCTTACACTACCATATGGTAGTGGTAGATGATAATTGAAAATGTATGCACGTCGACGGAATATGCGTGACATTTCTGTTCTGTTCATTTTGAAAGCTGATACACAAAATTGGTGTATGCAATACGTATGCAAATGGCTTTAGCGGACATCATCTTCATATCCAGGACTCAGTTGGCGCCTTGACTGCTGAAGCCTCATTTTGCGCTATTGTTACATAAACTAATATTCCTTTCATCATAGGAATACGATGTATGAATTTCAGGTCTCAAGGTCTATCGGTTTGATCTGGGCGTTGATAGTAAGTGAATCAGTCAGTCAGTCAGGACATGTATATATGTATAGATTGGAGAAATCAGTTTGATTAAACCTTTTTCTAATTTGCATATAAATATTATGAAGGTTGAGGGAGATTAGAATTCAAGGTGAAAATAGAAAAGCTTTCTGGATTTCTCAATGAAAAATTTGTCCTATGATATGTCAACTTGATGAATGATGATTCCAGAATCGATTGATAAATTGTGAAATCTACCTTTCCGACTGGCCATGCCATCGAGTTCTCCATTCTTCGAAGAGACCAGGAATGTATGGAATAATATTTTTCTCAAATTTTTGTTTCCAGTTTGTTGTTTTTTTTTTATTGGTGAACATTTTGCATGGGAAGCATGTTTAAATTTGATGAATTTGACTTGTCATGAAGATTCTTTTTTTTGGATATTCGTGTTGGCATTTGAAAAAAAAATTGTTGTTTTATGTCTAGAAGAATTCCGTTTCTGATTGATACATTTGTTTTTTGTTCCTAGGTAAATTTAATGTTGCTTTTCTTTGATGTATTTGAAAAAAGTCAAATCATAAAAAATTCATCAGAATATCTTCATTCAAGTTTAGGACATTCATCATGGAGATCCACATACTTTCCTCCTAGTTTCATACGAGACACTGCTTGTCAAGTTGATGAAAATCCATTAATTTCTGGAGTCAAGCAACGCATTCATGAATAAAGAGGTAAATTTCAATTCTTCTTGGAATCCGGAGTCGCCAATCACTGTGCCGGGCGTTCACTAGATATCTAGTACGAAAATTCTCGCATAGTGATTGGCGACTTCGGAATCCAACCAGCATTGAAATTCACTACTTTCTTCATAAATGCAAGGAGGAATTCATCTTGTCTTCTACTCTTCAAAATACCCACGAAACAGCTTGGTGTTCAGTTTTAAGAGCCAGCAAAAGACAAAGACAATAATGTTCAAATTGTTTCTCCTGCACATCGCGTACTGTTTTCTGATTAGTTGCTAATCAAGATCTTTTATTCACCAGCCAATCAAAAAACAATAGTATAATGTAACAAACCTTTGTTCTCGATCCGTGCATGCGAGAATCTTGCTTGGCAGCAGTGTTCAGTTCACCCGTAATGAATCATATATTAATGGGTGAATTTAAAAAAAAAATTAAAAATTTACCTTATCAATTTTTTTTCTGTGTCGTTTGTTTCTTACCAGTGACTGTGATAATCATGATACTTACCTCAAAGCAGAGTATGAAGCCAACTAGTTCTGACTTCATTCATCAGTTTGGATATAACAGGGTTAGATGGTTTCTTCACTTTAAAATTGAAAATATATATCAGGCAGGCTGCAATGTATACATTTACCACACCTTCTTATTCTTCTACCTTATTCAAATGTCGATTTCAATGCTTATTGCATTCGGCAATTGCTGAAGTTTTCCTCTGAGCAGATCACCCGAAATTAGGCGAGTGGCTCCACCCAAAATTTGGTCGAATTTAACAAAGAACTAACATGTGTTCAAATATTTTTTCGGATGTAATTCGTTATAAAATGGCATTACACACTCGTAATTCTCCAGTTTGCAAGAGGGTAGATTACACCCGGTAAAAAGAAAATGATTTCAAAATTTAAATCGTGAATTTTGGCTGGAAAAGGTGTACAAAAATTGATTCAACTGTTTTCACGACATGAAGGAAAAACAAAACCCACACGCAAAGTATTACTCTCAAATTTAACGAAGTTACTGCCTTTTTTTTTTCACGGTCTCACATGGATCTGAAGGGGGTTTTACGTTCATGAGGAATGAGAGACAAAGTGCAGAACTTGTGGTAGGCACAGTTAACCGATGATACGTGCGCAAGTTCAGAGTGTTAGAGTGTTTCAGTTCGAAATTCTCATCCTGAAACTGAAAACAGTGTTTTCGCGGCGTTCGTTGCTTATACTAGGTGCTCCACAGCAATCCGAAGTTCACCGTCGGCGTCGCGATCCTTCCACGTGTTTCACAATAATCTCTATGTGACTTCCATCGAAAACAAACATACAGGTGAGTGTAATGGATTTCTTATCTGTGATTATGATTTATGATCAATAAATTACCCTTCAGCAAAATGAAAAATAGGACAGAAAAATTAGTAACATCAGCTGACCGATTTGTTTGAAAATATGAACAGGATGTTCATAAAATCAGAAATGTGGAATCATCTGGAGGATAAATTTCAGTCACTATTTCCCATCGTAGTTGTTTTCTGTTAGACCTCAATGAAAAATAACTTAATTAGCATCGTGGATTTTTCAATTCACAGAAAAATATTTCTATTTAATATTCCAATGAAAATGTTTCCCTTTCCATCAGCTGACCATTTTTCATCACGATATATGGAATAAAATTGTTTCACAACCTACTATACGTGCGAATTCAATATTTCAGAAATGGATTTTGTTGACTTTTGATTACTGAATAGCAAGTGGTTCACCAAAAATTAGCGGAAATGATTCTTAATAGTAACAGAACGAAAGTACTCCAATTATCAAAATAAATTTTCCAGTCCAGCCCATTATAAGAAAAGGAAATGATGACCAATTGGAATATTTTCATGGAAATATGTATTTGGATTGAACTTATCATCAACTGGAATTGCTAGGCCCTGCTGCACATGAGCATGATACTGATTGATTTCGTGTTGATGAACCAACACAAGCTGAACTAGAATTGACAATATTTGTTGAGAAACAGCTGTCATTCCGTTATTCGCTATGTTCTCTGAAGCAATTGTTTTTTTGCCACTTCTGGCACTGTACTCGATTATCATCCAGCTTTACATTTCGATTGGAATAGGTTTTCTCTAGTATCCGAAACTTAATATGATATCATTTTCAGTATTCAATAAACTGTTAAACCTCAAGCTCAAGGGAACCTGTCTTGAGAACTATGCTATGTATTCGTATCGAAAGAGTTGTTTCGTATTAAATTTTTTAGAAAAAAAGATTTTTTTTCTTGAGGCCTCTTTACAACAGATATAGTTCAACGTTCAGTATGTGCTTCAGCCGAGAAAGCTGTTGTTTATGATAATCCAAGAAATAGCTCAACTCGTTATCGTATATATCGAGAACATTTTACCTTTCAAGTTTTGTCATAATCATTCATCCTTTATTTGCAACAATACTACATAATTTTGAATGACACCATGAATATTAATGTACTCTTGCAAAATTGTTATACAATTTGTATTGGTTATTAGTGTAATTTTTTCACTGTTGGATCATGATCTGACTTTATTTTCTGAATAATCCGTTTCAATTTCGTACGTCTCATGGATTCAATGAGCCCCTTCAATTTGTTACTCAGTGCCACCTGCAAAAACATATGATAAACTGGAAATGATGGTCGATTTTATACTCTACAAAAATTAGTCATTAGTCCACATCATTTTCTATAACCAAGGTCCTGGCGTTTCAGGAAAGCTAATTTCTATACTTTGATAAAATAATCTTCCACCTGATCAATAATGTTAGTCATAAAATAGAATATAACTACCAGAGAGTAGAAGGCTTTTCCTCCCAGGGTAAATTACTGAACAAATCCAGTAGATCTGTTCCTGATCCAATATTCCTGGAACATTTTTCAATGCATCAGTTCCCAAAGATATTCACATTTCCATAACTATTTTAACTTTCCACTTGAAATAATCCTACCAGCAAACCCTCAAAAATCACTAGGCGTCATCATCACGTGAAATAGTTTATTTATGAGTGGGATAAAAATTATTGTTGATAAAATCGAGTACAAGTACGGTGGTGAGATATAAAAATATGAATTATCCTTAGAAATTCAGCATTTTACGTAAAATTCAACCATATTTCTGATAAGTACCATCAGTCTGGCGTCTTACCCACTAGTCGGAGCCCCGCGCTATAGTATATTGAAGAAGAAAACATTGGCCATTCCGGGTTGCAAGATGGACTAATTGAAGGTTGTGAATGAAGTGACTGCGAAGCGAAAATGTGGTGAGTAGGTATGGTATTCTAGGTAGATCTACTATTTCTCCAAAATTTATGGGAATATATTTTGGTTGCTGGAATGAACATTCGAATATGTGGAATTGGTGCTCCTGCAGAAATGTTATTTTTTCAACGTGTAGTAGCGTTTTTCGTTCTAATTCGAGAAAAAACTAATGTCGCATCATCATTTGAAGCATTTCAACAGTGGTAGTCAATTTCTTTCTCTCAAATATTACCAATGTATGGTGATTTTTTCATGGAAAGAATATTTGAGGATTTGAATGCACTATTAAATTACTGCAGTGATGCAACAAGTTGAAATATATGCTGATTAAATCTAAGTGAAATTTTTTATTGCTCTCGAAATTAAGTTGCACTTGGCGCCATGCGCGTTGCTCAAAATATCTCATCCCTCGACAGCTATGAAATACTTTTCATCTTGGTATGTAATGAACTATTTTCCACCTGTACTGGCATTGTGAAATCAGCTATGTGATAGATCTGAAGAGCTCGATTCCATTCAGAATGCATTGAATAAACAAAAATATGCTCCTCTACTTAGTCTTCATAGAGTGTCAGGATTGTGGAATATTTTTTCTGACCGATTTAGCAACAATTTTTGGAATGGTGATGTCGTTTATACTTTTTCGTGGGGTTGATATCTTGATATGCTAGCATTTTGATGTGATTTGTTGAGTTTTAATTTTGCACGATATATATATATATATATATATATATATATATATATATATATATATATATATATATATATATATATATATATATATATATATACAGTGCTAGTCAAAAGTCCCCTCCCCCCCTCGTATCTTTTGAACGGGTATACTTATAATAATGAAATTTGGAGGGTGGAAATAAACGGATGTAGGCTTCTCAACTGGTCATAACAGGTGACGCAATAGTCATAAATGACGTCACAAGGCCACTGTGACCAATAATTTTAAATGGGACCCTATGGCAAGTGACAGCTCGTTTGAAAGGTATTGAAAATACCTATTCAGTCATACCAATTTTGTTTGGGTTTCGGCTGATTTTGATTGATAAATTGAAGAAATACGAAAATTATAGTTTCGCATTTAATTAATAAAGATTTAAGAACCAGTTCTTATAATAAGTGTTCAAAATGTGCTCCATCTACTTCCTGGCAGTAATGCATCCTATTGCTAAACTCTTGTCGTACTCGTCCCAGTGTGTCAGCGGAAATTGCCCTACATTCTTCAACAATTCGTTGTTTCAGAATGGCAATACTGTCAGGTGCTGTAGCGTAAACCTTAGCCGAGCTGGCCATTCGATCGAACCTCGTCGTCCAATCCATCTACCACGATATTCTTCATCTAGGTAACGTCTTACTGCACAGTAATAGTGTGCAGGAGCACCATCTTGTTGAAACGTTATTTCCAAGTTGTCGAATTCATCTGGATTATCTTCTAGAATTTCAAGAATTAACGACTCAATATCATTTTGTAACATCTCCAGATACAATTCACCGGTTAAGTTAGCATTGAGAAAAAGAGGCCCAACTATGTGGTTTCCCAAAATACCTGCCCAAACATTTACTTTTTCTGGAAATTGAGTATGTTTTTCACGAAAGATGTGAGGATTTGTGTCACTCCAATACCTCACATTTTGAGTGTTAACATTTCCATTGAGAAAGAAAGTACTTTCGTCACTAAAACAAATTGTCTGTATGTAGCCTGTTGTTGGTTCATTTTATTGGACATAGTTTCACAGAATTCTAGTCTTCGGTCGGGGTCATCATCTGAAAGTTGGTGCACCATTTTTAATTTGTATGGATGAACTTTGTTTTTAGCCAACACCCTATGTACTGTCCTTTGACTGACTTCACAGATAGACGCAACTTGGGCTGTGGAAGAAGTAGGGTTTACTACCATTTCTCCAATTATGTCAATTTTTTTGTCATCACTAATTGTTGGTCGACCAGATCGTTTGGCATCTTGAACAATACCTGATGCTTCAAACTTCCGAAGAAGCTCCCTCAAATAAACCCTCGATATAGGGCGATCGGGGTACCTCTCATTAAACAGTCGTTCCGCTGCATGGAAATTGTTTCTACATTCACCAATTATTAAGATAGCTGCTACTTTGTCGACTACAGTACGTACCATTTTGTCTATGTAAACACTTAAACGTCTCGTTAAACAATAGCTTAGGTAAATTTTCAAGGTATAAACACTTTTGACAAGTAGAGAATTCAAAAACGTCAACCTTTTTGACAATTAACCAGAGGCGTACTTTAAAATCTTTATTAATTAAATGCGAAACTATAATTTTCGTATTTCTTCAATTTATCAATCAAAATCAGCCGAAACCCAAACAAAATTGGTATGACTGAATAGGTATTGTCAATACCTTTCAAACGAGCTGTCACTTGCCATAGGGTCCCATTTAAAATTTTTGGTCACAGTGGCCTTGTGACGTCATTTATGACTATTGCGTCACCTGTTATGACCAGTTGAGAAGCCTACATCCGTTTATTTCCACCCTCCAAATTTCATTATTATAAGTATACCCGTTCAAAAGATACGAGGGGGGGAGGGGACTTTTGACTAGCACTGTATATATATATATATATATGAAAGAGAGTAATATCGAGGGGACTGTTAAAAACAAAATGGAAGGAATTTAATTGACATAGCCCTCAGAGAAAAGTGTTAACCGTAGACACGTGTTTCGGGCTCTCGGCCCTCATCAGTACGGTGAAGAAGTGCAAGGATGAACAACACTTGGTAGAAAACGACAAATCAACGGAGTCAACAAACAGAAGCCAGCCGCTCATTTGTGGTTTCAGTCTGCCCATTCTCGAAAAATCTATTCAATAAATAATTTTTTGCATAGTTCAGTTTTCCATTGTTATCCTTTTGCTGATGATGTTGCATTATATCGTAGAAATGTTTCCTTGTCATGGTGTTGTTTCCTGAATGTCCTAAAAAATATAAAAGGCAATTTGAAATCTTAGTTTTTTACTATCATTCCGTTATTTCAGATGAAAGACCAGTACCTGGCAGTCCGGAACAATCTAGTCCTGACTTTTGTTATGATATTTGGGACAACCCTCAAACCACCACATAGCATAGAAATGAAGGTCGAGACGAACTTCGAAGAATATTGAAACCATAATATTTTACAACAAATATGACAAATTTTCATTTTTTTTTCGTGGGCATATTTTTTTCAAAAACTACAATGGATTGTCACTTTCTAATAGACCTCAAATATATTATATGTACCTGCCATTGAACGGTTCATGATGCAATATTCAACTATTTGTTGAGAATACTATGAAAAAACTCTGTGAAATCATTTCTGTTGAATAATGCCGAAAACAGAAACTCGTAAACCAAGAAGACTATCAAATTCCGATTGAGCGTCACATAACTGTCAGCGCGAAAGTCAAAACAATTGCAGCATTCCATGGTACATACACCTACATGATTGGAAAAAAACATTCAGTTTTAGGGTGGATTTGAAAAACCGACTTTTGGAGAAAGTCCATCCGTAAATACGGGCAGTCAGCAGTCAAACGTATTAAATTGTAAGGAGAATAATTCAACTCTCTTCTCATCATTACATTTTCATGAATATTTTATGAAAGAGATTTTTTCAATGAACTATCCACTGTTAGCGGCAGTGCATTGAGCTAAAATACACGATATATAAACTTCAGTGATTCGGAATTCTTGATCACGTTGTTACCTTCCTCCATTAAAATATATCATCTTTCGATAGTAATGGAATGATTTCCACCGGGTTATTTGATATATTCGGTAGTTATATCATACGTAATGGATATTTTGGTGAGTATACTTTGACAGTTTTGTGTCAATATTGTTGTAGAAATTCACGATACCAAATTTCTTAAAAAATTGTATTTTTTTGAGGAAATTTGGTCAAGTGGTATTTCTGCAACAATATTGACCGAAAAATATCAATGTATACTCTACCCAGAATATATATCGGGCTTGCTATAACAAACATACCTACACATCAAAGAACTATATTTTTCTACTTGTTTTCGAATTTCTTCTAAGGAAGTGTTTCCGAAACGGTCGGACATCATTTTTCAATTAGACAGTGACTTGGACATCATCTGACAGTGACTGAATTATTTGGCAGGTTTGGTATAAACAATGGTAAATGCCTTGTTTTATAACAATAGCGTGTATATTCGCAGATATACTAGCATGGTGTATATACGCTGATATTGGTATTTGATTGGTTAGATAAATGCATTTGATTTGCTGAAATAATTTCGAGAAATTAGCTCCGTGCAAATGGGAAGAGTTCCGTCATTTTCGACGGGCAGCGCTGTGGCGTTTCGCGTAAAGTTTCACTAACCAGAATTGCCAGCAGCTTAGTTAACTGTTGTTTACGTGCAATTATATTAGGCACGATTTGGCATGTTTGGTCGTGAAATATTGTTTGCCAGTGTTTTGGAAGTGAAACGGCAGTTTATCTTATCGACGGAATAGAGGTCGTTAGTGACGCAAGTGCTTCAAAACAAAAATGAAGGGGAACTGTGTTGCGTGGTTGGGCGCAGCCAACACAACAAAATTCAACAGGTGTCAAGTATCACAGTTTTCCAACTAATCCGAACAAATTGAAACAACGCCAAGAATGGATTGAAACTGTGAAACGAGTGAAGTGTGTAGGAAGTGCTTTCATTCGTTTTTTTTTTTTTGGCAGATGAAAATTGTCAAAAAAGCAGTTAAATTGCCCGGTTATAGTGAGGATGTCCACCTACTATTCCAAACTCGTGTAAAAAATGTTACATGAATCGAAGAAACAAAATTAATGACTCAAATGGAAGGGACTTTCGTAAAGATTTGCTTTCGTTGGAGAAATTGAAGGTAAATTCAAAAAAAATTGAAAAAATGGGAATCTGAAAAAAGTGTTAAATTACAAATTTAGTCGCATAAAAATGAGTATCCACCCTATATTTCGCGACTTTCGCGAGCAAAAAAGCACATTGGCCGGTGACTATGTCAAAAACAGCACACCAGAATTCTTACTGCTTGTCGGACAAGGAAGTGTTTTTTTATTGTTTTTATTACTTGCGAGTCCAAAATTCGTTCAACTTTTTTATATTTATAAAAAATCACAATTATTTAAAATTAAATATTTCAATTCAATTTTTAAACTCTACAAAACGTTGTTAAAATTTTGGAAATTTGAGGCGTTTTGGAACCTTTCGAGAACATGATATTTTGAAAAATTCCAAGTAATTCGTTAACACTTCAAATGTATTCTATATATTTCAATAATTCAATGTATTCATGGGAATTGAATAATTATTTAATTATTGTTTTCATATACCACGTTTTTAAAACGGACTAAAAAGTATAAAATAATTTATCCTAGCGGCATACAGACAACTAGAAATGGGTTAGAACTCACTTGCAAGATTCCATTCGAACACACAGACAGGAAATAAAGCGAGTTAATAAAAAAGTGGTGAAAACATCAGAATCACCAGCGACATTTGGAATATTTTTCGAACCATTTTTCAAAATTGAAATCATCATAAACATATTTTGAATTCATTCAAGGAAATATTCATATACATCAGTCTACGTATAATTTATTTTTATTTGAAATATATTGATAATCGATCCGACGGGACACTCTTAACCATATATCAAATATACTAACTTCTATTTGTACATTCTAAGTAGGCGATGTAACAGAAGTTTGACGGATAACAAATGCCAGGATTCTTCATCTGAAGAAGAAACTTTTTCTTTCACACGTTGTACATGGTTGGATGCGACAAGTGCTTTGCCTTCTTGGAGATTCAAATGGATGTCATGAAATATTTCCTTAAAACTAGTTTCGATAATCATATCAATTTTCTGCAATGAAAAGCAAAACAAAAAATTACAGCTTAACGAATAAGCATCTTGTGAACATATCTAGTGATCTCTTTTGATTGTTTTATAAAAGGGTTTGCGAAGACAAACCTGAAGGTTGTGTTAGTACTCAAATTTTTATACGATTATCCGAATGGCAGTTTTTAAATTGATCGATTCCACTGAAAACTAACGAGAGTTTCGCGTACAAAACCGAATGTTTACATGTCACAGCTGGCTGGTGAACCCTTGCGCACATTGTAACGTGATGGTGCTGCCAGTTCTCATTCACGGAGTCAATATAATCGCGGATATACTAGCAACATGGTGTATATTCGCTGATGTTGAGATTGATTGGTAAGATAAATGCATTTGATTAGCTGAATTCATCCGAAGTATATAATCGTGCTTATAACGTGAGATATACAATCATGTGAGATAATTATAAAACACAATTTTATTCAAAATGCATCGAATAAAAATGAATGTGCTTCTCTTCTCAGTCCTTATTTTTCATGCTGTGTAGAAGGAATCGATTAACACAACTGAGAACATCAGGATGAACGGAAACAACAATGTTCTTCATTGCCGGAAAATCTCTATTGAATTTGAGAATTATATAGGTTTCCAGTAAGCTAATAGATTTTCATTCAAATTCAAGGAAAACATGTGTCACGGTATTCTAACAGATCACCTTTTGTAGAACAAGCTGCGAAAAGTTTTATTACTCTCTCGAAATTCAGATGATCTTAGCTGTTCGCGGCTAGGTCAAACTATCTTCTCTCTACAATCATGGAACACATCGGTACGTAATATATTTACTATTTTCCACTCGTGTTCGTATTGTGGAATCCATTTTCCGAAGGAACCTGAAAGCACGATTTTTGCAGCCGTATTTAACAACTTTTTTCAGTGCTGAACTTCGTGATGTTGTTCATACTTGTATCTTGGGGATTCATATCTTGATGCTTGCAATGATTTCTTCAGGTTATTTTGATGACATAACCAATTTGTTTGTGGTTTCTCGAGTTTTTCGCCAAACTGAACTCTTCACTCGATCAACGCATATATGAATGAGCTCCATAGGCTGGATACTTTGTTTTGCCCAATAAACAAGATGCTATAATTTGTATTGAGTGTAAGACATATGCAGTAAGTGAAGAAATCGACTAGTGAGCTATTATCTAGGCTGTCAGAGTCAACTATTACAATTCCAAAGCACGAAACTATGATTGAAAAATAACATCATTAATTGCAGGAATATTGCCCTGACTTCGATGTCATCCATTGTCACGGATTTTGAACCATTACAGCATTAGTCAATCGTATCGAATTGAAGCTCATATCAACTCTCCATGACCTGATCGTGCTATGACCGTAACCGGACCAACTCTAACCCGTGTATTCAAGTCCACCAGCGTGCATATCGGTTGCGGAACGATGGAGTGAGCGTTGTTCCATTGTGAATAACCCAAACAATTTTTTGTATGTGTCGTAACGATAACGGACATGGCACGGTGAGAAGAGACCTTGAGAATATACGATGTATGAACCTCAGAAATTCAGTTGATCACAACGCTACGTGTGTTCGTCAAACTATCCCATCTCTCGACAATTATGGAATGTTTTCCACCTCGGTAGCTGATACACTATTTCAGACTTGTCCTTATATCGTGACATGAATTGGTTGTGAATGAACCGAAAAATACGTGTTTATTCAAAATGCATGGAAATGAAAAAATCACTTCTCTTTTCAGTCCTCAGGGTGTCAGTATTATTTCTAAGGAATATTTTTGGTGGCCTATTCAGATTTTTTTTTGGAATGTTGAAAATTATGATATTGTTCATAGCTTTTTCTTGTTGGTTGATATATTGATGTGCTTGCAATAATATTTTGAGGTTCATTCGGTGGGATAACCAATTTCTCGTGGTCTCTGGAGTTCTCCATAAAACCGTTCTTTTCGTTTTCAATCAACACATAAAGAAAGATTTTCATAAGCTTAGTTGATTCAGCTTGTTACTCATTTACCAAAATTGTTATCTATATGCTGTCGTGTTAATAACCTTGCAATGAGTTTTCCAGGAAATAAATCATTCTAATCATCGATTTATATCAACAAACCATACAGGCCTAATATATATCTTGAATTCAATATAGCTTATCTTTCAGTTTCAGATATTAAAGTAATATAGTGGGCAATGAAAATATTTGATGAAAACCAATCAATCACATCACTCTCGTGAACGGTACCTTGTGCGATGAGAATTTATCTAATAAAATATTTTTTCTTTTTTCATTTACTAAACGGATCTTTCATAAACGTTCCTGATATTTCCTAATATATCAGAAACGTATAACTCAACAGCTCAGTACAATAGGAAATAGTGGTATTGGGAACGAAAAGAAATACATCGTGAGTGGTACTTCCACCATTAACCAGCAAAGAAGATGATGATTGACGGAAACAGTGTCCTGTATATACGTGGCATTCTAGTACTTTATCATTTAGTCTTTGAATCGGTCCTTCAATCAATTCATCATGTCTACAGACATCCGTAATTATACCAATCAAGAGAATATATGATAAGAAACCTCTATTGAATCACAGAGGTCAGAGTATTCAATACGGCCAGTCGAAAGGTAGAATTCAGATTTTTTTATTGATTCCGAAATTGCCATCAATCGAACTAACAAATCATGTGTCAGAAAAAATTGAAAATTTTTATTTGAAACAATAGTAGCATTTCTATTTTTGTATGAACCTCAAACATTCCAATCAAGAGTTGAAGAAGGATTTATCCTAAATGCTACCTCATGTTTCTATGTAATCTGTCTCAAATCAAAACGAAAAGTATAAGCAGCACACCGACTCTCTTTCAGTTCATACACTTCATTGTTCTCATTTTTCACTTCTTATGGAGTAAGTCGTCCCATTTTCTGTACAACACAGTATCCCATATATGGAGTCAGGATTGTTCCTGTATAATATATCTGTACAATAGGATTAATTCTGTATAACCTTCATGCTTCGAATGTATATTTCACATTCTGCAAATGGCTTCGGCTGTTGAATGATGTAATGAATGAAAACATTTGAACTGAAAATGAAACCGACAAAAAGAGAAACTGAGAAAAAAATCAACTTCCTTTTCTTAATTTTCTTAATAACTGAGCTCCCAAACTAATGTGAGGAACTCATTTTGAGTCGGCGCCAAACAAACTAGCAACTGAATTGGTTAAAGCGCAAAAAAGGTCATCTACACCACAAGCTATGATGGACGATCACAGAATGGGCCATGATTGCCACGATCATTAAATATCATTGATCCAGTGTCACCGATCATAAAATTTAAGAAGAAATTTAATGATCTTCGTTGATTGTTTGTTTGGCGCCGACTCAAAATTAGTTACTCACATTAGTCTAGGAAGACTAAGAGAGGTTTTTTTTTTTTTTTTTCAGATCCTTTTTTAGTCGGTTTAATTTTTTGTTAAAAAGTTTTTATTTTTTGTGGCTGGAATATACTAATACCCACCTACTCAATTGACTGCAGGTACCCATTCTGTTGGTGTCATATATACAGGGTGTTCCAAATTAAGTCGGCACCATTGCCAACTCCGTTATTATTGATGCTACGATTTCGGTTAAATGGGCAAACCGGTAGCATTTTTAGTGGCCTTCTCGATGCCGAAAACAAAACAAAAATTGACAGTCGCGTTGTCATAATATTTTATAAAATGATATTTTTTTCAATGGAACACCCTATATTTTTTCATCCATTTCGATTTGTAGTAACATTCTCCACAACAAAGCTCATATCACTTTTCTTCCTGAAGTGGAAAATGAGCGACTTATGTGGAAATATTTATTTCTTTCACTAGTACAAAAAATTTCTTTGTTTTGGCGACATGATGATCACGGATTTCACGAGTTCACATCCCAGCGCAATTTTTTCTTTTTACTGTCTTATTTTGCTATTAGTAACAAAATATTGTCATTCGTATAAGTACAAAAAATGGGTGTTTGGACAATCATGAGGTTTTATTCGCCAAAACAAATAAATTTTTTGTACAAGTGAAAGAAATAAATATTTCCACATAAGTCGCTCATTTTCCACTTTAGGAAGGAAAGTGATATGAGCTTTGTTGTTGAGAATGTTATTACGAATTGAAATGGATGAGAAAATATGGGGTGTTTATTGAAAAAAATATCATTTTATGAAATATTATGACAACGCGACTGTCATTTTTTTTTTGTTTTCGGCATCAGTAGGGCCACTAAAAATGCTACCAGTTTGCCCATTCAACCGAAATCGTAGCATCAATAATAACGGAGTTGGCAATGGTGCCGACTTAATTTGGAACACCCTGTATAACTATATGTGCCAAGTTTCAATAGAATCGGTTTACAGATGAAAAATCAATCATCCTCTATTTTCCTACCCTTAGGGGTGAATTATTCATTTCCGAATTCAAATTTAACCAACTGTAAAGTATATCATATCCAATAAAGAAAGAATCATCCAAACCCAGTACAAAGTTATTAGTGGTAGAATCGGTTAACAAGTAAAAATATCACCTATTTTACATTTTTCTACCCTTGAGGATGATTTTTTCAATTCAAATCATCGAAATCGAACTACTCTGTGAAAAGTTATGCCGGTCATACATACAAAATATACAGTTATAGAGATATAGAGAACCTCCTTCTTTTTTTCGCAAATGAAAGTATCTACAAATGGATGTCTAGAAAAAGCCGTTTGATGTCTCTTGCAAGTATTTTCCCCGTGGTTGGCCAAATCATACACATTGTTGTCCTGATTGTGATTTTCTAACTACCGAATATAGACTAGTACGTGGGGTTTCCGCCCTACAAGAGGTGGGGTAGAAATGATTTTGATATATGTTATTGGGTTTGGGGGGAAAAATTCTCGACCTCGGAGGAAGGGGGGGGCGACTGGCTCCGTCGTCTTGGATTAAACATACAAAAAAATGTTTTCATCGAAATAATCCCTCGACTGTTGATCCTACGACAAAAATGAATTACCTACATTTTTGTATGAACACTTTGTTGGTAAGTCTGATGTGTAACGAGTTACAGCGGTGGAAACTTGAACGTTCTTTCAAAAAACCGTTCAACGGCTCATTTTTGTATTTCTAGAAATTAATTGTAGCTATATATTCTATAGAGTGGCTTCGAATCCCACTACGAAAGGTAAGGCCTCCGTGATCCTAACTAGTACAAGTTTTCATTATTTCCTGAGGGCTGGTCGAACAACTAAGAAAACGGTCGAAAATTAACAATATAATAATAATTTTGAAAATTCATAGTCAACTCATTCTCAAACCACCATGAGGTAGAGTAAACGGCGCGTTTTTTTAATTGTGGTATATCCAGTAGGCCTAATCCACATATTTTTTTCTGCAATTGAGTACGGATCGTATTCCGTTATTCATTTCCTTGGTTATATTTCTTATTATTATTATTCTTTATGTTGATGCCTTCATAATAGCAGAGATCACTAATTTCTGAAAAAAATACCACGATGTCCAGAACGACGACAAAAGTGGTTGGACTTTTTTTCACTTTTTTCAAAGTATAGAAAAAAAAATACCAACGAAATGTTCCTGTTTGAACACTGTGGGAACCGCCAGGATATGACGTAACGAGTACAGATCGCTGAGGGCGTAAGATAATTTTAGAGTTGCCATGCGTTATTCATAATATTTCTTCACAGTGTGAACTGACCGAAGAAATAATGACATAGCACTCGGTATGCATAGATATTATTCAAGAAAAACTAAATCAAGAGCAGCTATCAAAGGAAAAGTTTCAATTTCAATATAACACATGCTGACACGAGTTTTGAGGATTTTTCGAGGAAATGTTATTCTGTTTCATCCTATGAATGAAACAGAATAACATTTCTTCAGAAGTTCCTCAGAATAGTGACGACGGCAACTCGCCGATCACCGAAAATACACTGAATTACAGCGTTGCCAACCGTCTTCACAATTATCTAAGAATAACTGAATCAAGAACAGCTATCGAATACGAAATCCCCATTTCAATATAATACATACTGACACAAGTTCTGTTTTATTCATAGCATGAAACAGAATAATATTTCCCCAGATGTTCCGCGAAATAGTGATACTGGCAATTCGAGAAAATGCCAAATCAATGACGTCAAAAGAAGCGGCAATAACACTGTGTTCGAATGTCTCACTGAATTTCTACAGAAAACTTTGTATACATAATATTTTATCACCATTATTCAACTTCAAGCACATACAGAGCAAATTAGTGAGTTTGTGATCTCGCCTATTATTTTCGCTGTCAGTATTTTCTCTACCTATCCATGGTATTGCCTCATCTTCGTCGTCGCTCTTGATGACGATCTCTGGTGCATTCTCGCATGATTCACTATAGCAAAATACGCATGGAACAACTCCAACCCACCTTCTAGGCAGCCACTTGCTGCACTGTATCCATTTTTGCAATTGCATGAAATTACATTCAATAAGGTATCGGGGGTAGGTTTCTCTAACATTGTTACTGGAGTAAGCCCCTTGGTACCAAATTTTCACCCCCAGTCGGATGGACTTTTTTTCCACGCCATTTCTGGACTTGGTGGTAGGTCCCAAATGCATGGTATCATGTAGCGTCCTTCGTTGGTGGTAAAGGAGCCAGGTAGAATTTGCATTTTATTTCTGATTTTGCAAAACGGTGGTAATGTACTATTTCCAAGGTTTTCTCTTCCATGTTGCCACCATACAAAGCAACGAGAAAGCGCGTTCCATCGTCTACGAGTTCTTCTGGTTTTGCATTGTGATCCTCAACGATGCCAATGATGTCATTGAGTCCTTTGTTTTTAATAATAACAATAATAATATTAATGTTTATTCCTTAAAAATTAGACATTGATTGACAAGGAATAGTCTTGAAATATATTATGAAAAAAATAGTCTTAAAATATATTATGAAAAAAACAAACGATAATCGAGCTACTTATTCGAAAAACTATACCATATGAATAAACAAGGATATACCACTAAGGCGTGTCTTAAAAGTCTATGTCTATATAGGTAATAAATTTTTGAAATATTGTTGAGTCAAATTCACAATTTGGTACTGTGATATAAATAGGGAAGAAAATAGAAACTTAGATAATAGAATATAAACTTAGATAAACTGAATACTTAATAACTAATAACTCCTAAAAATAGCAACAATAACAAGTGAGTTAAATATTTGATAATTTCTACTAATAAGTTGAGAATTATTCAAATATTCGGTTTATAATTGTGGATATAACTCCTTTTATTGAAAGGAGATGGTTCTTTGTTTTTTTTTTTTCAATGAAAAAATGGATGTTGATTCTTTATGTTTTGGGAAACTTTTGAATATTTTGTAAGTGACCAATTATTTTGAATGAATATTCGGTGCGGAACATTTTTTCCTGTTTGGCCCTAGTGTTGTATCTGTGATTAATATGCCTCAAATGACTTTTATTTTTGAATTGGTCTACAGACATATGTAGGTAATATAATTGCCTGAGATCTGATGTTTTACTCTCAGAAAAAAGTAGGTTTGAAGAGTAAGTCCGATTTTTATTGAAACAAATTTTCAGATTTTTTTTTTGTAGTACGTCCAGATATTTTAAGTGACTGCTGGCTATACCTCCTCAACCTAAGATCCCATACGTCAATCTTGACTCGACTAGTGTATGATGAAGAGTTTTCATTCGAGAGGTATTCAATATATTTTTGTAATATAAGAACTCATAAAGGATACTCCTGAGGGTTCCCACCGTTTTCTTTGTGTGAATATTCCATCTCAAATGTTTGTCTATATATACACCTGAATATTTCACAAATTCAGAAGAATTCAATTGAATAACATTGTCGGAATTTTGTATGTCCAGGTGGTTAAAATCTGGGAGGTGGGAAGAGTAGCAGGCGAATGTGAGGAATTATGTTTTTTCGTAATTTATTGTTATTTTTTTCTGATTGAAACAATCTATTATCATGTTCATATCACTCTCAACTTCACTTTTCAGCATACCCCATTATTCATTTTCATAAAATATTGCTGTGTCATCTGCGAAGCTTATAATATCACTGGCGGTTTGTGAGGTGAGAATGCCATTCATATATATAATGAAACATATAGGGCCTAAAACTGTTCCCTGAGGCACACCATATTGCACAGTTCTTTCTTCACTCAATACATTATCAATTTTCACGCGTTGCTCTTTGGACATACAAGCATATAGGCAGTACTTACTTGGGTTCCAATATTAATATAACTCTGAGATATAATAATATTTATTTATATAGTATAACTTTGAATTCGAGAAAAATTAAAATATAATGATAATCTGTTTGTTGGCGGAAAACAAACTCAAATAGTATCTGATTGGCACTGGCGAATTAACCTAACATGAAAGGAGCACACAGGGTAAACAAAAATTAATAATTCTCATGAATGGTGAATGTTTTATTTCTGAAAAACTCTCCGAATGAAAGTTGTGGAGCTCATGGAGCTCTATTGAAAGACCTTTAGTTTGCCTATCTTTCATTATATGTATATGTATATATATATATATATATATATATATATATATATATATATATATATATGTTGGAAAATGTTATAAAATAATTAAACTTTTTTTTTTTTTTTTGGCTTGTACATTTCGTCATTCGGTCAGACACAGGTGGAATATTGTTGGGATGCAGGTTGTCTTGCTCTAAGCAATACTGCATCCCATATTATTTTATTTCAGGACAATCACAACATAGAATGTATCATTCACACAGTGTTCTGGGTAGGCCTTGTTACTAATTAAACTTATGATTATTATCATTAGGTATTTTAGTTATCGTGGTTAATGCTATGTTGTTTTTCAATTTCTCTTTACCTTTTTACTATTCTAGAATCTTATACTATGCTCTAGTCGATGCATATGTATCAAGAGGTCAGCCTTATAGTAGCTTTGTTGTCAAAAGTATGTGACCAACAATACATCTCATGAAAATTCATAATCAAAGTATATGCAAATTGAAATTTATAGAAAACATTGTATTCAAAGTAGATCAACAGATATATAAGTTTGGAACATCCTGTATGATAAATCACATCAACAGAAAACCCACCAATGAGATATCGACAGATTTGTGTGGGAAAAAAGTGATGGAATATAAAAGATATGAAGGCAGAAATTGTCAGAAATAAATTTTATACAAATTTGTACATATTATTTAAGACTTAGGATTAGATTTCTTCAATAAAATCATGAATAGTAAGTAGAATGACAAATAATTAGGTAGAAAGTGGCACTCTTAGAATCTGCAAAAAAATTAGAATGTGTGTGTTGCCATGGAAGAAAATAACGAGTTTGGGGGAGATTAAAAAATTTCGAGGAAAGAAAGCCACGTAAAAAATTTGAGGAGATAAAATGATAGTTAATTCAAGAAAAAACCTGCAAAACGATTCCCGAACGTAAGCAATTTCAATAAGGTAAGGGAGCAATGATTCGTAGCAAAATTCCACTTACCTGGTGACAGAAGAGAAATCCTGAAAAAAGCCAATGACTGCAACAACAATTCGTTTTGGACACACGTAAGCTGTCATCTCAATTCCGAAAGTACTTCCACGAGACTGGGTCATATCACAGGAGAAAGAACAACATGTATTCTATTCACATGAACTCACTAAAGAGCATCGTTTCAGTTCATCTAATAACATTGAGTATCTGATTCACTCTGTTCCTTCTTGATTGAACATTTCATAACAATTTGATAAAAAAGGACTGATAATACCTTTCAGACATTCTTTCAACTGGTATAATCACTCATATTACTTTGCACCATATCACATTATTGTTTTTATTTTAGTCCATAAGGTAGTTTTTGCAGAATAGGTCAGTTTTGAAGTTTATCTGAATAAAAACATCCCTTTGATTATTCTCTGCAATCTGTGTTTTATCTAACCATATTCTTTCCCACTAAACAGCATTTGATATCGAGCCGTTCGACAAGATGGCACTGCTGAACTTGCTTATCTAGATTAGCAAGTTCAGCAGTGCCATCTCGTCGAACGGCTATGAACAATGAGTCTACTTTCTCTAGAGAGAGGAGTTTGGGAAAGGGTAATATAACATAGCCGGAGTTTTCATTTTGATAACATTTTATCATAAGATAGGGATTCATAAATAAAAAGTTTGAAACAAATCTACAAAATATATATAAACACCTAAAATCCATCCATCCCATCATTACAATATATTAATATATATATATATATATATATATATATATATATATGTATATATATGATAGAACTTTATTCAACAAAGTTACATGGCACTTCGGAATATAAATATGTGTACAAGGTGAGCAAAGTTGTAGAAAAGAAGATAAGTACAGAAGAACTTGTATCGTCATTGACAATAATTAATAAAGTGATACATATACATGGAATATGGACGAAAATATACTAAAGATCGAAAATGAATATATATATATATATATATATATATATATATATATATCTATATATATATATATATTTATATATGATACAATAATAAGAATAAAGCAATATAATAATTAAAAAAAATACTTAGCAAAGCTAAGATCTTTTTCATAAATTGTATCAAAAACTTATTCAAGGACTTTATTTGGTAAAATAAAAATAAAAAGTTAAAAAAAAGTAATAAAAAAAAGTAGAGATGTACTTGTTTCGTGATGAGTAATCAATAAAATAATGTAAAATACATCGTTACTTGTGTGTGTTACTTGTGAGTGAAATTACAAATCTTAAAGAATAAACTTGAAAGAGTTTCTTAAATGTTTATACAATTCAAATCATACGACATTTTAGCTTAGAGGACCAAAGTGAGATCTAGTGGTTTTGTAGTGATATTATCAATTACTGTTCTGTTCTTTCGCAGATAGTTTTATAAATGGTTTTTGAAAATTCATCAACAGATTACAAAATTGTTGTATTTGTGTTTCCTGTGACTGTGGCAGTAGTTTTTCATATTAGTTCGGTCTCTTTCTATTTTCTCAAGTGTTGTATCGGTGTTTCCTGTGATACTCTTTTACTTCAGGAAGCGATATGCTTCGACAGAAACGGATAAATCACTATTCTATAACAGTACGAATAATATGCTCCTGAATGGTCTAACAAAGCAGTGATAGAACAATAAACTGTTATTGAACACAAAATGATTTTGAAAATCACTTTTATAAAATGAAACTGTGACAGTAGTTTTTCATATTAGTTTGGTCTCTTTCTGTTTTCTCAAGAGTGTGTACATGTAAAATGGCGTCAATAACACAAATAAGCAGATGGAAAAAACTAAAATGAAAGTGGTGCTTTCCGCAGAAGAGTTAAGACCAACTATCAGAAACATTTTCATGGCACTGCGGATTTTCGTATGAAAGTGAACAATCTGGATAATGAAGAGAATTTTGATCTAATAACTCATCAATACTCAACCAGCTCTGGGCAAATGTGGTACACAAGCAGCAAACGTGCCAAATGATACCGAAGTGACCGAAAATAACTGGGTTTCAGAGTTGGATTATTCTAACGAGGAAGAAGATAATGTTATTTCTGAGATGGAGAAAGATGTGAAATTCAGAAATCATCTGAGACCATGGGCGGTCTCCCATTTGGCTCTGAAAGATTTTTTGAAAAATATCAATACACGCTTCGCAAGCATCCTCCTTGGAAATCCTAGAACGCTTTTGAAAATGTATCAAACAGTTAAGATTACAAAAGTTGGCACTGGCAACTATTGGCATCATGGTTTCGAAGTTAGTTTGAGTGGGTAAAACCAGTGATTTACCTAAAACAATATCTGTCAATGTGAACATGGATGGTTTACCAATATACAGAAGTGGTAAATATGAGTTTTTGCCAATGATTTTCAATATATACGAGTTGCCTAGAATAAAACCTATGGGTATTGGAATATACTGTGTCCCAGAAAAGCCAAATACATAGGTTGAGTCTAGTTTTATTAATAATGCATATACGTTTTCGAAAGTTTTGAGCTGCTCTATTGTGATGCAAATATATCACAATAAAACAGTAAGTGCTACAACTAAGGCACAAAGTAAAGCTATGAGTGCTACACGACCTGCTATTATACAAAAGCAGAATTTTCCGTTGTTTAACACACACGCAAACTGCTGCTAAAAGATACTTTTATTCCGTGAAAGTTGCTTTGGAGCCGTATTGGCAGCGATACAACACGTTGACAAATGGGCGTTGGTGAAAGTGTTTCCCTGGACGACAGGCAGAACAAGACAGGATCCACTTTGATTTAGAAAATAAAAAAAATATGAAATTCAACAAAAACTTCATAGGGAAATGAGGACAAACGCCGGTTCTTTTCCAACGCTACCTGTTACTGCATTATTATACATGTATTAATAATAATGATTGCCATTCGTTTGTAACGTGTCATTGAATTCTGGAGATTTTGGGTATTTCATGTTCGTTTCTACTAACTTCTTCAATAACATATCTTAATTTCCAGCTTTGTGGAGATATATACAAAATGGGATGGCAAACCTGTCTCTAACTATTGTTTATTTTATTTTTCACTTCTGCTGTGGGCTATATTCTTGAAACACAGTGACATTTTGGGACATATCACCTGGTATGTCCTTAATAAACATTCCAATAAGTAATATATTTTTATGATTTCAGGAACGAAAAGTCACCACAAACATTTTCAGGTAACACGGATCCGATAGCGATCGTATATCTTTAACTTCGAACTCATCGAACTCTATATCGAACTAATTTACTTTACGGCTGCATATTGATTGGTCAGGAATAGTTGAGAATTATTCTAAACTGTTTGCTGAATCATTCCAATACAGTTCTGAAATAGTGTTTGAGAAAATACATTTCAGAACTCAGATGTTTATTGGTGTATATTTCCTAAATCAAAGCCATCTCCATTATCAGGCTAGCGTCATCAAGGTATAAGCAGATACATAATGTACTATATGAAGAACGAGCCACAAGGCTGATTTGCGAATTGGAGATGGTTCAGTTGAATTGGTGACTTGATTCGTAAATGAAACGACTGAAATGTATTGAATTCAATATTTTGGTAGCGTTGCCTAACAACATTTATACATTCGCTCTTACCGGCGAAAATGTCAAAATTCGACATCGCGAATTGCGAGACATAAAATGTCAACAATTTCTGACGTTTGAAGAAATTGGTACATTGTTTTATTGGAAATAATACCTTCTTCGAATCATGTAGTGCAAATGTGATGTGTTGGTAAGCAACACTTTCAGTACTAGAATTGAAAGTATATCTCGTTGCCTAACAACATTTATACATTCGCTCTTACCGGCGAAAATGTCAAAATTCGACATCGCGAATTGCGAGACATAAAATGTCAACAATTTCTGACGTTTGAAGAAATTGGTACATTGTTTTATTGGAATTAATACCTTCTTCAATTCATGTAGTGCAAATGTGATGTGTTGGTAGGCAACACTTTCAGTACTAGAATTGGAAGTATATCTCGTCCTTGGACTTGAAATGAACTTTGGTCCCTAATTATGGTATTAAAAGAGACCATGCACTTTCGATTCGGTTGCTGAAAAAGATATATTCTGGATATGCGATGAGCCACACGACCGTCCCATGTAATTATTGGAAGATATTTCGAATTAAATCGTTATCTAACACCGAATATACGAACAATTCTCAAAAAATCATGTGTACCTTTGCATACTCTTCAAAAGAATTCAAAGTAATAATCGGAAGAACTAATTTAATTTTTTGTATTACGTCTCTGTGAAGTTGAAAGACAATATATATTGTGACTATGTTATAGAAATCACCAACGAAGTTACATAGCCATATAGACACTGTTCTTGTGATGAAAGTGTTGTACAACAGAAAGCCATATTGAATCGCATATTAGTGATGACCATTCTGAAGGCAAAAACTAAAACATACAAAATCTCTATTCCTCAGCCATAAAAAGAATAATAACCTTTTAACAAAAAATTGAACCGACGAAATACGGAACTGAAAAGTAAAAAATAAAATAAACCCATGTCTCAGTAACCAAGCTCCTAAACTAATGGAAGTAAATAATTCTGAGTCGGCGCCAAACGAACAATCAACGAACATCATTAAATTACTTCCAAAAAATTATCAGAATGTCACCGCGCACTCGATGCCATCATTTTACGCCTCACCTAATTCATTTGCTTGTTTGTTTGGCGCCGACTCAAAATTAGTTACTTACATTAGTTAAGGAGATTAGTTACTGAGACTAAGAATGTTTATGCTATTTTCCACTTTTCAGTTCCGTATTTCGTCGGTTCAATTTTTTGTTAAAAAGTTATTATTTTTCAATTTTATGTGGCCAGAATCTACTACCTACTTAATTTTTCTAACTTCAAAAATACTTACTTACTCACCTTACTTCAACTATTAACAGTTAGATAATATAAATATAAATTGTTTTTGATAGTTCTGGTTAGTTTATTCATCACTTTGTATATAATTTCATTATTGTTGTTCTGGTTAGTTCATTTCATCACTTCGTATATCATTCCATCCTCTTATAGAATATAAGGATTTTGACGGATGTGGAACAGAAATAATGTCAGTAGCGATCTGTCATTGTCAACTACGTATGTGTGTGCCAATGTTCATAAGTGAACAATTATCCCCTATTTTTCTATCCGTAAGGGTATATAATCCCATTCGAAATCTAAATATAAGGTATACCCTATCTATTAAGAAAAGAATCGACCAAATCGAAGAAGCCAGTACAAAGTTATGCCTGATAGAATCGGTTAACGGACCAGAGTTCAGAGTGTGAGTGATCAATATCCTTCATTTCGCTACCCTTAGGGGTGGATTTCATCTTTTGAATTCAATTGGGACCACTTTCGAAGTACACACTGAAAAAAGAATTATCGGAATCGGACGCCTCAGTAAATAGTTATGCGTGATCATACATAAAAAAATATGATGGAAAAAAAATATATACGGGTCGAATAGAGAACCTCCTCCTTTTTGGTTTCGTCGGTTATAAACGGATGCTCAGAAAAGTTGACTGTCCCGAAATCAACAACAATTGATCAAATTGGTAACAAAGTTCTGAAAAAAAATTAATATAGTTTTGGTAAATTCAAGAAATCTTCAAAAATTCCACAGCGCTTGAAAATTTTATATTATATGTACCATATAATCCACAGTGAAATTCACTCCGCAGTCGAAATCAACTTCATAGTTATATTTACGATGTGTTAATTAATATAAATACGCAGAAGCGATCCACCGCAATACGGAGTAAAGACATTATCAATCCTGACATGTTCAATTGTCACGAGAACAACAAAGAAATCACTTTTGTGAAATAGGTAAGATTATTTATTTTCCGTGAAATACATTAACAAACTGCAGAATTGTATTATTGTTCCTGTACGCGATAAAAAAGTTTCATTACGAATGAGGAAGCAGTTCCCATAAAAATTTTTTTTAGAGATTTATAATAGTTCCTTAAGTGATAAATAATGAACTGAATAGAAGTTGTGAATGATTATTACAAAAATCTTATAAAACTATTCGGCGGTGATTCAATAATCGTGAAGCAGAGAACTGGGAATCATACCGACAGAAACGTAATACTGCTGTGAAGGTGATAAGACAAGGAAAAAAGAAATATTTAGAAAATAAAATAAATGGTAATGTTGGTAATCCTACTAAAATGTGGCGGACTTTGAAAAAATACTAACCAAATAACAATTTTTCCAGCGTGTATGCAAGTATTGAATTTGATGATGTTATTGTTGAAAATGATGATATTAAAATGTCGAATACTCTTAATGAATACTATGTCAAAAGCATTAACCAGATCACCAATTCAATTAATGTACCCCAAATCGAAACTCCTATCATAGTAAGGCATGTTTCACACAAATTGAAATACTTCAAAATGATTACCATTGTGAATCTCAAGGAAATAATATTTCCAATGACTAATAAAAATAGTACAGATGAAATATCAACAAAATTGTTGAAGGAATGTTTCTCAACCATCTCTAAGCCACTATTGAATATTATAAATTATTCTTTCGAAACTAATGAAGTACCTGACGAAATTAAAACTGCTACAATTATACCAATCCCTAAAGTCGCAAATACGAATAAAGCATGTGAGCTGAGACCAATAAATATGATATCAGTTGTAGGCAAAGTACTGGAAAAATCGGTATACAATCAAATTGTGGATCACTTAGAACGCAATAAGGCTATCACATGTGTTCAGTCAGGGTTCCGTAATAAGCATAGTTGTGAAACCGCTTTGCAATGTGTCCTCCATGATTGGAAGAACACTTTGGAAAAATTTTTAATGACAATGACAGTTTTTCTTGATTTGCAAAGGGCGTTCGAAACTATTGACAGAACCAGATTATTGAAAAAATTGGAAACTGTAGAAGCAGCATTACAATGGATTGCGTACTATTTGGATATTCGGAAACAAAAGTTACGACTTAACCATGTTACATCTAGCATAATCGATATTAATATAGGTGTACCTCAAGGTAGTGTTTTGGGTCCTTTATTGTTTCTAGTGTATATAAATGATATGGTTGAGGTAGTGAATGGATGTTGTATACACCTATTTGCTGATGACGCTGTTATTTATTGTACTGGAAATAACCGTTCGATATGCTTCAATACAATTAATGAAAATTTAGAAGCTATACACAATTATTGCTGTGGAAATTTGTTGAAAATAAATACAAACAAAACTAAATGGATGTTGATCAGTAGAGACAAAATGTATAAGGGAGTGATGAAGACAGCACCGAAATTGTCTATTGGTGGTGTCCAGATAGAGTTGGTTGAGAAATTTAAATATTTAGGGGTATTAGTTGATCGTCAACTGTACTTTAATGATCATGCAAAAAATGTGATAAAAATAATTGCCCTGAAAATCAACTACTTGAGGAGATGTTCTCAGCATCTTACCCAATGGAGTAAAATAATAATTTACAATACTCTTATACTCCCTCATTTCAACTACTGTGCCACTGTGCTTTATATGGTGAATCAAAATGTGCTAAACCGATTACAGAAATTACAAAATCGAGCAATGCGAATTATTCTTTGTTGTGCACGAGATACGTCGATAAATTCAATGCTAGATACCCTCAATTGGTTACCGGTTAAGAATTATCTATTATATCACTCCCTCATATTCATTCATAAGATTAAAACCGGTATGACGCCTGAGTATTTGCAGAATATTTTAATCCTCAATCAGGAAGTTCATGAGCACCACACTAGATATAGAGGCAACCTTCGTGTTCCCCTGGTTAGCAGAACATATAGCCAGAATTCTATTTTTGTCAAAGGTGTAACCATGTACAACAGAATTCCAATTGATGTGAAGAATTCTGGAAGTCTTGATATTTTTAAAATTAGGCTGAAGAAGTACCTCTGTACAAACATATTGTGATAAAAAATTTTTTATTTTTTTTTATGTTGTGTATGTTATGCATGTTTGTTCATTTTGCTACATATGTTCCTTTGTGAGTACCTATATACATATTTTTTATATATTTCATATTTTTATATTATCATATTTTTTTTGTGTTACTCATTGTACTTGATATTAGTTATATGACTAAATAAACGATTTATATATATATATATATTTCCTATAAATTATATATAAATGTTTATACAATGAATCTGTAATAGCTGTCAGAGGCCTAGTGAAACTTCTTAAACAAATGTGCCCATTTAGCGTTTATAGTTGCTGTAAGAACGCCGTAAAAATGTTTTTGAGACGAATAAAGCTCTATAAAAAATGATATGTAAACGTTCTTTTAGTTTTTATTAATCACCAAATTGTTAGTTGGGAGAGAACTGGAACTCATTGAGAGGTAAGGTTGAAACAGAGGTTTCTATGATTACATGTTGATTGGATAAGAAACTATTCACAGGTAACGTTGATGAAACGTATAACCTTTGTTTTTGCTGTAATTCAGCTGGATTACCTCCATTCGATCACTCAACAGTCAGAACTGATACACCTTTCTATATTCTTCCTGAGAAATTTTTTTATATTTGGGAATAATTATTGATATTTAATTGAAATGGGATTTATATATCAAGTATACCGAGAATAAATTGCGGACCATTTTATATGAATTCAGGAAACTCAAAGAACTTGTACCGCTGAAGCACCTGAAAACAATATACTACTCGCTTGTGGAAAGTCATATTCGATATGTAAAAGCGGTGTGTAGGGGGGCGAGTTTTGAATACTCACATTCATCCTATCGAAGTTATGCAGAGGCGTTTCCCCAAATTGATATTCTGCAAAAACAGTAGATATTCATCTTATACTTTGTACGACGAAATTTTGGACATAAGACAGATATATTTTTTATGCTCTAGTAATAAATAACATGCAAACAAAAATATAGTATTGCTGCCTCCTCACCAATATAATACCCGCGAGTATTTCAGTGGATAGGGTTCACCTTGACTTTGGTCCCATTTGAATTTGAAAGATGGAATTCACCCCAAAGGGTAGCGAATTGAAGGATATTGATCACTCACCCTCTGAATTCTGGTCCGATAACCGATTCTATCAGGCATAACTTTGTACTAGGTTCTTCGATTTGGGTGATTCTTTTTTCAATAGATAGGGTATACCTTATATTTGGATTCCGAGAGGAATAAGCCAACCTTACGGGTAGAAAAATAGAGGATAATTGATTTTCCACTAGTGAACATAAGCACACACATACGAAGTTGACAATGACAGATCGCTACTGACATTATTCTTGTTCCGTCAAAATCAGTATATTTTATGAGAGGATGGAATGATATACAAAGTAATGAAATAAACTAACCAGAACAACGAGAATAATTTATATTACAACAAATAGTAAAAGTAGATAATTATATTATTTAACTGGTAATAGTTGAAGTAAGGTGGGTAAGTAAGTATTTTGGAAGTAATCAAAAAACAAGTAGGTAGTAATTGGTAGATTTTAGCCACAAAAAATTGAAAAATTAAAACTTTTAACAAAAACTTAAACGGACGAAATACGGAACTGAAAAGTAAAATAAAAACTTTTTAACAAAAAATAAAACCGACGAAAAAATCAACTGAAAAGCAAAAAATAAAATAAATCTTTTTAGTCTAAATGATAATTGAGCTCCTGAACTAATGTAAGTAACTGATTTTGAGTCGGCGCCAAACAAACTAGCAATTGAATTAGGTGAAGCGTAAAATGATGGCAGCGAGATGCACGGCTGCGTTTTAATGACTTCTTTCATAGATAATGATCTTCGATAATTGTTTGTTTGGCGCCGACCCAAAATCAGTTACTTACATCAGTTCTGGAGCTCAATTATCATTTAGACTAAGAAGGTTTATTTTATTTTTTGCTTTTCATTGATTTTTTCGTCGGTTTAATATTTTATTAAAAATTTTTTTTTTAATTTTCCAAAGTCGTTTTTCTTTTTATAGCTGAGGAATAGAGATTTTGTATGTTTCAGTTTTTGCCTTCAGAATCGTCATTACTAATATGCGATTCAATATTGCTTCATGTTGTACAACACTTTCATCACAAGAACAGTATCTATATGGCTATTCAACTTCGTTGGTGATTTCTATAATATAGTCACAATATATATTGTCTTTCAACTTCACAGAGACGTATTACAAAAAATTAAATTAGTTCTTCCGATTATTACTTTGAATTCTTCTGAAGAGTATGCAAAGATACAAATGATTTTTTGAGAATTGTTGGGATACTTGGTGTTAGATAATTACATGGCACGGTCATGTGGCTCATCGTATATTCAGAATATATCTTTCTCAGCAACCGAATCGAAAGTGCATGGCTTCTTTTAATACCATAATTAGGGACCAAAGTTTCATTTCAAGTCCAAGGACGAGATATACTTTCAATTCTAGTACTGAAAGTGTTGCTTACCAACACATCACATTTGCACTACATGATTCGAAGAAGGTATTATTTCCAATAAAACAATGTACCAATTTCTTCAAACGTCAGAAATTGTTGACATTTTATGTCTCGCAATTCGCGATGTCGAATTTTGACATTTTCGTCGGTAACAGCGAATGTATAAATGTTGTTAGGCAACGCTACCAAAATATTGAATTCAATACATTTCAGTCGTTTCATTTACGAATCAAGTTACCAATTCAACTGAACCATCTCCAATTCGCAAATCAGCCTTGTGGCTCGTTCTTCATATATTACATTATGTATCTGCTTATACCTTAATGACGCTAGCCTGATTATGGAGATGAAAGATACACCAATAAACATCTGAGTTCTGAAAGGTATTTTCTCAAACACTATTTCAGAACTGTATTGGAATGATTCAGCAAACAGTTTAGAATAATTCCCAACTATTCTTGACCAATCAATATGGAGCCGTGAAGTAAATTAGTTCGATATAGAGTTCAATGAGTTCGAAGTTAAAGATACACGATCGCTATTGGATCCGTGTCACCTGAAAATGTTTGTGGTGACTTTTCGTTCCTAAAATCATAAAAATGTATTACTAATTGAAATGTTTATTGAGGTCATACCAGGTGATATGTCCCAAAATGTCACTGTGTTTCAAGAATATAGCCCACAGCAGAAGTGAAAAATAAAATTAACAATAGTTAGAGACAGGTTTGCCATCCTATTTTGTATATATCTCCACAAAGCTGAAAATTTATATATGTTATTGAAGAAGTTAGTAGAAACGAACATGAAATGTCCAAAATCTCCAGAATTCAATGACACGTTACAAACGGATGGCAATAATTATTATAAATACATGTGTAATAATGCAGTAACAGGTAGTGTTGAAGAAGAACCGGCGTTTGTCCTCATGTCCCTCTGAAGTTTTTGTTGAATATCATAATTTTTTTATTCTCTAAATCAAAGTGGATCCTGTCCTGTTCTGCCTGTCGTCCAGGGAAACACTTTCATCAACGCCCATGCGTCAACGTGTTGTATCGCTGCCAAAACGGCTCCAAAGCAACTTTTACGGAATAAAAGTATCTTTTAGCAGCAGTTTGTTTGTGTGTTAAATAACGGAAAATTCTGCTTTTGTATAATAGCAGGTCGTGTAGCACTTATAGCTTTACTTTGTGTCTCAGTTGTAGCACTTATAGAGCTTCACTGTTTCATTGTGATGTATTTGCATCACAATAGAGCAGCTCAAAACTCTCGAAAACGTATATGCATAATTAATAAAACTAGACTTAACCTATCTATTTGGATTTTCTGGGACACAGTATATTCCAATACCTATAGGTTTTATTCAAGGCAACTCGTATATATTGAAAATTATTGGCCAAAACTCATATTCACCACTTTTGTATATTGGTAAACCATCCATGTTCACATTGACAGATATTGTTTTAGATAAATCACTGATTTCACCCAAAGCCTATCTCGAACTAACTTCGAAACCATGATGCCAATAGTTGCCAGTGCCAACTTTTGTAATCGTAACTGTTTGATACGTTTTCAAAAGCGTTCTAGGATCTCCAAGGAAGATGCTTGCGAAGCGTTTATTGATATTTTTTCAAAAAATATTTCAGAGCCAAATGGGAGACCGCCCATGATCTCAGATGATTTCTGAATTTCACATCTTTTTCCATCTCAGAAATAACATTATCTTCTTCCTCGTTAGGATAATCCAACTCTGAAACCCAGTTACTTTCGGTCACTTCGGTGTCATTCGGCACGTTTGCTGCTTGTGTACCACATATGCCCAGAGCTGGTTGAGTATTGATGAGTTATTAGATCAAAATTCTCTTCATTATCCAGATTGTTCACTTTCATACGAAAATCCGCAGTGCCGTGAAAATTTCACATGTACACACTCTTGATAAAACAGGAAGAGGCCGAACCAATATGAAAAACTACTCTCACAGTTTCATTTTATAAAAGTGATTTTCAAAATCATTTTGTGTTCAATAACAGTTTATTGTTCTATCACTGCTTCGTTAGACCATTCAGGAGCATATAATTCGTATTGTTATAGAATAGTTATTTATCTGTTTTTGTCGAAGCATATCGCTTTCTGAAGTAAAAGAGTATCACAAGAAACACCAATACAACAATTTTGTGATCTGTTGATGGATTTTTATAAACCATTAATGAAACTATCTGCGAAAGAACAGAACAGTACTTGATATCACTACAAAACTACTAGAAATCACTGTGGTCTTCTAAGCTAAAATGTCGTATAACTTTAATTGTATGAACGTTTAAGAAACTGTTTCAAGTTTAATCTTCAAGATGTTTCATAATTTCACTCTAAGAACGTTCTCAACAATGATCCAAACAACAAATTGGTTTCAAAGAACAAAATAATCATGTTCGCAATGTTGATTTAATAGATTGGCTTTTCGACAGTCGCAATAAAATGCCAATGAAACCAAGTTGTTCTGTTACCCGAAAATTCTGAAGCCAATTTGTTAGTTGGGCTGCTCAATAGAAGATGGCTGTTTCATCTACAAACCCAATAATTCCCGTTGTTACTCAATGAGAAAAGTATGTTTATATATATAAATATATATATATATATATATATATGTTTAATAGTGTTGGACCTAGCACGGAACCTTGAGGTACTCCAGGGTCAATCACTTTCTCTCTGCTCAATACATCATCTATTCTCACTACCTGGCGTCTTTCTGTCAAATAACTCTCGAATAATTTCAATATGTTACCTCTCATTCCAATATCCTCCACGGACTGAAGAAGAAGGTGGTGACTGACTGTGTCAAAGCCTTTGGATAGATCTATGAACACACACAAGGATGGTTTGTTTTCATTTAAAGCTTCTGTAATTTTCGAAGTGAATGACAGAACAGCATCTTGACTTGAAATATTCTCTCTGAACCCGAATTGACTATTTGAAATTATTTTGTATTTATTGAGGGAAGTAATTTTTTTTTTTATAATATTTTCGAATATTTTTGACAAATGGGTAATTAGAGAGATCGGAGGATGGTTTATTATGGTGGTGTTATAATCATTCTTTTGAATTCAGCAGGGTAAACACCGATTGAGAATATGAGTCAAGGGATCTAGAATATAGGCCAATATTAATTTTATATCGTTGGATTTGCAGGAATTCGGTCGAAATGTTTTATTTTCAAATTGTCGACGTTTCGAAACTTCATTGTTTCATCCTCAAGACTCTGAAGTACAAAAACAAGGACATACAATTAAAATAAGACTCTAGAATGTGTTTTTTTTTTGCGTATGAACAGAATAAATTGAGTAAAATCACATCGTTAAAAAAAAAACAATATTTAAAAACACTACAGAACACAACAATGATGAGTACTTACATTCAGGATGGCTTTCCGAGTTTAAAAAGGGTAAAATAAATAATTTCGACATAAAATATAAATAGATACTCAAGTTCATGAAATACGTTAACACAGACATGAAGTGAAGGAACAACTGAACGGTCAGTGAATCATGTTTTTATAATGTAAAAAAGACTCATGAAAGAAATGAGTATTGGAATCGGAAAAAGCCGTTCAATAAAGATCTAGGATTAATGTTTGGTCTTTTCTATTAGATTGAAATATGAAGTGTATAGGTTTTCAATATCGGACCTTTTGTTAACACATTTTGTTCCATGTTTTGTTATTTTGATGATTTCGTTCAAGAGCCTTTTTTTTTTAATCGTCTATAGGCCTATAATACGCCATTCATCCAATTAATTTTATATTTCCCAATTTCAAGTCATCATACCCTACCGCCTTGTTATTTTTTAGCTCAAAAATTATGTTTCTTGTTTCCGTCGGATAAATTGGTTCAAAGACGAATGAATTCAAAATGGATGTTTTTTTTATTTTGTAATTTGTGTTGTTTCTCATCTTACTAGCAGGAGTTTTTATCCGTTTCTACAAAGGTTCTATTGAATGCATTCGCGATTACCGTTTTGTCAATTAAAATTTCATTTTCTGTAGGATGTTTTATTTCATCTATAATGTATTTCTGTTTTTTGTCTTTGATATTTGCTGATTAACCTCCCAAAAAAATTTTGAAATGTTTGGTTTTTTTTTTTTTTTGAAGTTAGTTTGTTTCGATACCTTATGTATTCTTTGTTCAAGTCATCGTTGAGAGGTTGCTTTTGCATAAGGCCAAACATCGTGTTTTTTCAATGATAGAATTTTACAATCCATTCGTGCTATTTTGTTGCTTTTTCTACAAATATGACGTCTTCCGGTGCATGCTTCTAACGTATTTAAGATAATGTTGGTAAATTTTATTGTTGCATAGTCTGGAGTAGGTGCAGTGAAGACATGTAGCAAATGTTAGGGAACATATTGTGTGTTTTGTTATTATTTATATATTTCACTAATTTGTTATTGTTTACTCTTACCTGTGTTTTTTGAGTAAATATTACCTGGAGTATAGAGACGTGTCTTGATCTGTTATTGTGGTTTTCATTATAATAGGAAGAATATTTTCATACAGATCAGGGTTTTTTGTATTAATGAAAATATTATCTGGGCAGGTTTTACTGTGACATTGCACTCTAGTGGGTGCATTTATTGTAGAGATGTACCCAGATTCACTCAAAGTATTCAGATATTCAGCTGTATCCTTGTCGTCGGGATCACACTAATCAATATCGATATCACCCAAAAACAGAGACATGTCCTCGGTGTCATGATGGTTCTCAAAAAAAATTACAGATTCGTTTTGAACTCTTGTAGACTTGAGTTCGGGGATCTGTACAAGGTTGTGATAAGAAATGTATTTTTCATGTCTAGATCAAGTTTCATTTCAAGCGCTTTCATCTCATTGGAAACGTCTATTGTTTCGAAAGATTATAACGGCTTTCGTAATATATATCATATTATATCCATTTAAGTAAAAAATACTATGATCAATAATGTGTCTGGTTTCGCTCAAAATTATACAGTCAATATATATATATATATATATATATATAATATATATATAATTCCATCATCGCTTCTCGAATAAACCAAATTAAAAAAAAATCATTACCAAAATGGAAAATACTTTGATGGTAAATATAATAGAAATTTACCAAATAATATATGTGTGGCTATACTGGGATGAATAGAAACAACACAACAACATTGATCTCTCATCTCATCACAGTTGGCAATCACTTCTACAACTATTATTATATGAAGAGTATTCTATGGATAAAACAGTTCTTCTCAGAATAACCCATATTGTTGGTACTCATAATACATTATGTTTCAACTTGAAAACATAGTGCAACCATCTGAAAATCATTATCAAAAATATTAATGAATTAATCTGAAACCACTTCCAGGTAGAATGAAACAGACTAATTCTTTTCTGCAGAAAATCACTGAATCGAACTTCATAAGTTGATAGTATGATTCTTAAACATTCGTTACCATTGCATCAACAAGCATAAGCTACTTGATGAAAATGTGCAATGCAATACAATTCACGCACAAGTTAGCCACATTCTTAAAAACCAACCCAATATCATATTTAACTGATATCTATTGAGAAATTACCCAATATGCTGGGAAAAAGTGTTTCCCATTCAAGACGATTTTTTTTCAATTTCATGAAAGATGCAGACAGGATTCGTATATGATTTCAAAAAACGCTTTTTCAAGCCTTACATTTCTAGAGAAAGCGCAATAACTCAATAACGCCGTAACCGACTTCCAATAACTTATATACATATATATATATATACAGGGTGAGTCAAGCTGAACGTCTCGGACTCTAGTGGTCAAATGGCTTTTTTTTCAGTAAACGGTCTGGGGAAGTATATGTATGTCGATCTGAACTACATTTTGAAAATGATGATTTTTATACAAGGTATTTGAAAAGAGCGTAACATATGAAAGTTATATTTTTTCGAATGGAACACCCTTTAAATGCATTTCTGAATTATTTGAGAAAAATTAAGCATATTCTGCTAAAGTATCCCTGTTGCAGATCGATAGCTCGTTATTTGGAGATAATTGAAATGGACTGTATTATCTCAATTATTTTGTACAACTGAAGCAAATACGAACAGCATTACCACTTACTTGAATAGTCCTGCGTAGACACTGGCGAATAGAATTATTTGGGTGCGAGAGCCGTCTAGTAACCATGGGAATCCAAATGTGGGCCACTGTCCCTTTTTCAGTCGTAATGAGGTATTACACCGCGATCAATCATGGATTTATAAATAATAATGATGAATCAGAACCTTTCTGCAACATTCTGCCCCAGCAAAATGCATTGACATTTTATAGGACAAGTACAAGCGCAAACATTTTCAATTGATAATAGATATCAACCACAAAAGATGAAAAAAAAAAAAGATATATCTGTATGGGCATTGTTTTTTTTTTACAAAATACAAGGATTGAAACACAACAGTTATATTCCAACATAATAATTGATTAGGTATCAATCAATCAATCAATACTTTATTTTCCTGAGACTTTTTTACAAGCATGGAAATCGTCAAATACACAAGTAAAAATAAGAGTTAAAAAATCAAGTGATAAAACATGGAATATACATGTGAGAAAAAAGATATTGAATGTACATAAAAATAATTCAATAGTAGTGGTAGGAGATAATGATATGAAACAATTAAAAAAATAAATATATATATATACACACATATATATATATACATATATATACATACACATATATACACATATACACACATACACACATACATATATATAGTATAGACAGTAAAATAGTAAATAAGCAAACAATCATGATGTCAAGCAGCCAGATCAGTTTGAAAATATTCATCTAGTGAATAAAAGGCATTTTTGAAGAGAATGCTTTTAACGCTATTTTTGAAATTGATGGGATTAGACATTTCCTTAATGAATATTGGAAGTTTATTAAATATTTTTATAGACATAATATGGGGTCCATTTGATACAGATGTTAATTTGTGAACAGGAATTATCAGATTATAATTTTGTCTAAGAGTATAACCAGCGGCAATGCGGATAGTATCCCTTTGCTGAAACTTGTGGTAATGATTCTTAATGTATGTGACACAATTCAAAATATACATGGATATCACAGTTAGAATTTGCAATTCAGTGAATAACTGCTTACAAGAATCATCATATTTCTTAAAACACATGGTTCTTAATATCATTTTTTGCGAAATCAACAGATCATTCAATCTACTGCAGTTACCGTAGCAGACTAAAATAATAGAGTTTTAATAGTTAAAAAATTTAATTTTTAAAAGAGCAATATATCATTCCAGGATAATTGGGAGTCAATGTTCAACCCTAAGAATTTGACTGATTGTTTCTGTACAATAGATTTAGTATTTGCTCTAACCAATATACTACAATCCATTTCTCTAAGCGAGAAAACAATGGTATTTGTTTTGTTGCTATTTAGTGCGAGGCCGTTTCTGGAGCAGTAATTAAGCATATTTGCAACTGCAGTACCTGCTTGGTCAGATAACCCTTCACATAAAGCAGAACTCAATATGAATGACGTGTCATCAGCAAATTGTACAGTACAATGTTGTTGATTAATATTGGAGATATCGTTAACGAATAAGAGAAAGAGAGTAGGACCCAAGACACTACCTTGGGGAACACCTGTTGAGATGTTACGATTTTCAGAATGATATATTCCCGATTTGAGCCTAACCTTAACAGATTGTGACCTGCCAGTCAGATAAGTCTCAATCCATTTGAGACTTTGGCCGCGAACTCCAATGTCATAAAGTTTATCGAGGAGAAGTTGATGACTGATGGTGTCAAATGCACGTGACAAGTCAAAAAGAATACTGATCGTTTTTTCGCCATTTTCAAATTTGGATAAAACCTGATTTACCAGAGAAAGAGTAGCATCTTGGGTTGATAAACCAGCTTGGAAACCATATTGGCTCTTAGAGAGCAGGTTATACTTTTTACAGAAGGATACAAGTCTGTTTAGATAGGATTTTTCGAAAATTTTTGAAAATGAAGATAGCAATGCAATACCTCTGTAGTTGGAGATTAAGTGCTTATCAATTTTTCTTGTGAACAGGAACCACAATAGCGTGTTTGAGACACGAGGGAAATGAACCCTCGAGGAATGACAAATTGAGTAAGTATGTAAGTGGTTCGATGATTAGTTCAGCAACAGTCAACAAGACTCTACCAGGCAATTCATCTATGCCACTAGAGTTCTTAGACGATATAGATTTGATGATATCAAAAAGTTCAGTTTCGTCAAAAGCATGAAGAAAAAGAGAGTTTGTTTTTAAATCATGATGATCTTCACCAGCAGGCTCAGTATCATTGATTAAAGATTTTACAGAGTCAACAAAAAAATCATTGAAGATTTGAGGAATTTCAGGGCCACCGTGAACCCAAGTTCCATCATCAGTTTCAAAATAGTTCGGTAAACAATTGCCCGCATTATTGGATGACGTATTCTGTTTAATTATATTCCAGGCAACTTTAGATTTGTTATCAGCTTCAAGAAATTGGTTGCTGAAATACTCTTTTTTTGAATGGTCAATTTTTTTTCTATGATTCCTCAACAGGATTTTATATTGCTCATTAATGACTTCATCAGATTGAATTCTGTTCATATTGAAAACATCACGAAGAAATATACCATCATTGATGATTTCATTGGTGATCCAGGGTTTACCTTTTGGAAGTTGGGTGTTATTGATTTTACGTAGAACAGGCGGAAACGCTTTGTCAAATAGATCGAGGAATAAGGAGTAGAATTTGGAAAATTTTGTGTCGAACTCAATGTTGTTTAGATATACAAAGTCCCAAGATTCACATGACAGTAAAGTTTTGAAATGATGAATGTTTAGGTCACTGAACGTTCGCTTGAGAGTGTAATGGGGCTCATCAATAGTGCAAGATTTAACTGAAGGTTTAATAATTTGGAGTGCATGGTCGGAAAAATCTGGATGAATGACAACAGAGGGAATTTGGCAAGGGGTGGACGAGAAAATATTATCGACTGTAGACCTACTGTTCCCCTATATTCTCGTATAATCAAAAATACATTGATTTAATCCATATGAAGCTAGTAGATTGCGAAGGTACTTTGCGTTTCTGTCATTGGAATTGACGTGAAAATTGAAATTGAAGTCACCACAGATAAATGCCATAGATTGATATTGCTTTCCGAAAAATAAATCTAAAAATGCATCCATTTTAGAAAGGAACATTTTACTGTCAGTAGAGGGAGGTCTATAATGACAGCTGATGAGAAATTTAGAATTGTTAGCAGTTATTTCAGTAGCAGCATATTCAAAAATATCTTGGACTTTATCAATATTTAAGCGAGATATTTTGAAGTTGTGATAAGATTTGACGAATATGGCAACTCCACCACCATGTTTGTCATTTCTACAAAAATAATCAGTGAGGGTATAAGAATAGAGATTAACTGAAATAATTTCATGATCACTGCACCAGGTCTCTCGAGTGATTGCAATAAGAAGTCGAGTTTGTCAATTTTTTGTCTCATACTATGAATGTTGAGATGAAATATCACAAGATTTGTTGAGTTAGGATAGTGATCATGAGACATATGAGATATATCATATTCAGAGTTTTCACGGAAAAAACATAAATTCCTTAATTAACACATTTTCAGGCCATAGGTCACTCTTCAGGATCAGCTGCTTCAGGGACTTCGAGACACCAAGTTTGAATGAACTGTTTTTACCCTTGGTATTCAACCTGAAGCACTTGATATCCTGATTAGGGAAGGACTCGTTGAGGAAGGACCGCATTACTTCATTATCAATAATACCTTTGATTTTACCCACGTACAACCATTCCAAATCATTGTCACTGGTGACGCCCTGTATTTTTTGATTTGCTCTTTTGCTTGAGCCAGTGAGTAGTATTTTGTTATTGTTCACTGGTCTATCAACAGCTGATGGGGGATTCCGGTCATTGCCATTTACCTTTTTTGTGCCATTTGTTTTATTGGCAGAGAGATAATTCATATCAGATTTAGGAGCGTTAATTTTTTGTTCGGTAGAACTACTCGGCTTGGAGATTTTTTTGCCAGACCCAGACGGAGTGACGGTTTGTTGATTACTGTTTAAAGTACTAGAATTTGCTATCTGGTGTTTTAGGAGAAATATTATTTCTTCTTGATCTTGTAATCTTTTTGTCATTTGATCACATAATTTCTCGAGAAGTATTAACTCACGATCAAGTTGCTGACATTTTCTCAAGGTAAACAAGCATTGTGATTCAGAACAGTTAGCTGTTTCACCGTTGCTGAATCTGGGATTTTCCACTGATTCGGCACTACGGGATAAGTCACTGACAAAATTTTTAAGAATCAAATTTTCTGAAGCACTGTCAGGTAGCACTTTAGATACCACTAGATCGATTATTTCACTTTTCTTTAATTTATTGAGCTCAGCTGATAGCACAACCTTCTCGGTCGGAGCCATGACCACTACGCAGGTAGGGAACTCAACTTTACCATGGGTCTTTTGAATAGTCCTGATAAAGTATTCACAGTAGCCACTCGTGAAACATTATCGTCTCCAGGATGTGAAGCAATGATGCGACCCATATTCCATTTACAAGGTGATAATTTACCATCCTTTATTAGGACAAGAGATCCAAGTTCGGGAGAGCCATTTATGTTGTAAGGTTTGCAAATATTAACTTTTAGAACGTTCCAAAACATCCGACTGAATACGTTAAATCAATTCAAACCTGAAAAACCTAGTTGAAGCTATTGGAGTATAATCAGGGACCGGTAACGTTCCGACTGGTTCTGAAGTAAGAAAATGCGCTGGCGTTGAGGCGTTTATGTCTTCGATATCAGATGAAAAAGGGGTCAATGGTCGCGAATTCAAGATCGATTCAACCAATGTTAAAACCGTATCAAATTCATAATTTGTTAACCAATTATTTTATCCAAATGACGTTCGACCGATTTCACCCCAGCTTCGGCGAGTCCATTGAAGTGTGGACCAGAAGAGGGTGAAAATTTGAAAATAATCATCTCTTGATTCGCTGCGGTTTGCATTAGTTTGAGCTCTCCAGAAGCTCCTACAGAATGAAGAGCATTGTCCCAATATAACTGGGACACCTTCCCACGACGAGCAATAAATCGCTGCAAAGCAGCCAAAAACGTTACTGACGACAAATCACTAGCCAATTCCAAATGTACCGCTTTTGTAGTAAAGCAAACAAATAAGCACAAATACGTTTCAATGGTTCGCTCTATGACGGCAGGGTGTGACTAAAATTAACCCCTGGATGAGCAAACGGCTTTATTTTCGACATTTGAAATATCGGTAACGAAGCCATAGGTGTTTGAAGGGGTTTAGGATTTTTTTTCCAGCATCATATACATTTGGACACAATGGAATTGATTGCTCGTTTTGGAGGTAGGTTTCAGAATGTTAGAGAAATAAAAAACTGAGTAGAACGAAAACCACAATGAAAATATTAAATGTAATAAAATTCAATAAGGAGCGTAGTAAGACGACTTTGTCTCGGTACAAGCATAGGGTGTTTCGCGTTATAGGACAACTTCGAATGCTTCAACCGACCACCTACACGTAATATATCTTTATCATCTAGAAAAACAGCCAATTTCCTCAGAGGGCCTGAAAACAGTTGAATTCTAGTTTCTGGCAAAATGGACATGTTGAGTGAATTTTACAAGCATAAAAAAAACCGTCATGGAACTCGACAACTTGTAGCGGTCCCGAATGTTCAAAGTGCGGATTTATAGAAATGAAAACAAATCTTGAAATGTAAGCACAAATTTTTTGAATTATGACTAACGGGGAATGAGTATTTGATGAATTTTCAATATCATTTTCCATTGGGACAATTGATACAAAAACGAGTTTTCTCTCCTCTTCCATTGGATAATCAACATTAGGCTTAAAACGACACCTTTAAAATTGATTCACTTAGAAAGGGCGGTTCTTCAAACCAGCATTCATCAGTAACGGGTGTTGAAGGAGATGAACCCCTGGAGGCTATATCTGCGGGATCATTTTTTGACGAAACATAGTGCCACAAAACGAAGGAAACATGGTTTCGAACATATGTTACTCGATTAGCAACAGAAGTTCTCTTCCGGTAAGCCGAAATAAAAATTTTTCCACCAACACTTTTCGAAACAAACATCAACAGTTAGGCAAGTAACACCATAGCACACAATTCGAGGCAGGCAATGGTACATTTTTGAGAATGGGAGGCCACTTTCGACTTGGCATATACCAAATTAACGTGAATTTTTGTTTCGGAAACAGTGCGGACATATATGACATGATAACCGCTTTTACTTGGATTACAAAACCTTTGTTATTCATAATAATTTGAATCAATAGGTATCATCAAACGAGGAATATTGATTTGCGATTATAAATGGAGTTCTGACAAATAGTGTTGTCAAATTAATACAATTTCATTGGACGGGCACTCATCCTATGCCAGCGATCCATAATCTTTGAAATTAAATGTTCAGTAAAAAAAGTTATTGGAGAAATGAATTCTAAGAGATCGTATATTCTCGGCAGCTCAGATAACATGACTCTTTCAGTACACGTTGTGTTATCTCGCACATTGAAACTAAACTGTCAAGCGAAGGATTCAATTTTAGACCTAACACTTTTAAAAAAGGCTCATTCGACACTGAATGCAAATCAAGCGGTTTTTTCGATAAATACCTACGATTCGGAAAGATCAGCAATGAGAGACGATTCGTTACTAGACCATTTTGTCAATTCAAATCCACCCTTGCGCATTGAAGCGATGAATACGTTGAATTGATTTCGATTCTCATGAGCCTCTTAGCAGTTGACTCACTGAAAACAAAATCATCAATGTAAGAAAAATTGCGTATAATCTCAATGGTTAAACGATATTTTCTCCCCTCTCCAATGCATAACTGAAGGACACATTTCAACGCTGAAAACGGAGATGAAGTGAGACCATATGGAAGCGTTAATAAACTTCATTCTCTCACTTTTCCATCATGGAAAAATCTCCAGAAAAATCCGTTGATAATCCCTTTGCGTTGGGTTTACCCAGATCATGCGATACATTTCAGCTACGTCCGAACACAACGTGTATGAAAATAATCGGAAATTTAACAAAATAAGGCGAATATCTTATTGTTCATTAGGTCCGGACATGAACAATCGTTCAAAGACTTCCAATGAACTACTCTCAGTGTTGTTGAAGACATTTCCGGTTTTGGAACATAATGGTGAATCAAATAATAATATTGATCTGATACTTCAACGTTATTTACTTGTTGCATATGTTTCATGCTTGAATATTATTTCATAAAATCCGACTACTGTGCATAAATTCCAGGTTGCCTCAATAAGCGGCGTTCTAACGAGTAAAAGCGAGACAAAGCATAATCACGCATACCTGGAAAAGACGGGTGTGGGTTATCATCTCGAAATGGTAAAGTTACCGTGAATTTGCTCGACTGATCCCATGTATATGTGTCCAAGAAGAGCTTTCCACATTCACTATGCTCGGGGTTTGGACATTCGATTTGTGGTACGCTTTCCACTTCCCAAAATTGTTTGATGGCGTGACGAAACGTATGTGTAAGCGGATACCTCTATTTCTCCCATCAAAATATATCCTAACACGGTACTTATCACGATTGGGGTATTTGTAAGTCCCGTAATGGAATCATTCAAGAGTACAGATATATCAGCTCCTCATAAAACATCGATATTACCAGGCTTATAATGATCAGGAACGGCAAGATTTGAACTTTGAATATGACTCCAGTCATGAGTAGATAACGAATGGGAGGGTAAAGGATCACAACTGTTTTCTGAAATCACAGCTTCTTGGCTCCTGTAAACATAAGCAGGTAGTCTTGTCTCAAAAGTTTGAATTCAAGTGGAACCAATCCATCATTTGATTGAGATCGCATTTCTATAGACATAGCGGACTTGCGTAGACCTAGTTTCGATACAGCGCTCAGTGTTATATATGATATCATACTTCCAGAATCCAATAAAGATTGTTAGTGTCCGTGATTATCACAAATATCGATCCAAGCGGTAGACAGAAGAATAGCGGGTGTTTGGCAACAATTCCAGATGCGGCAAAAACTGAATCATTATATCATAATCATAATTATTATCATCAGAATTATTCAAGTGAGTAGCGGCGATAACGTTAGAAGACGTCACATTACGTCCTACTCAGACATCTCCAGATCCCTTTGATGTGGGTTTGGATCACAAAAGCATGTGATGAGAGATAGATTGGTACTTTTATAATTAGAACGGCGAGATTCCAGATCATGCACACTACTCAGACAATTGAAACATAAGCGGCGCGATTTACAAAATTGATAATGTTCATTTGACGATTCAGCGGTGAATGCGGGACACAAATACAGAACATGATCTGCGTTACAGAATAGTTAAGATCGTGCCGGCGATCGAACAAGCGGTTTATCAACCAATAAGGTGGTGGTACTAGGCGTTCCGGACCGAAATTTGTTGAACATAGTTCGAAGATTGCGATTATTTGCGTAATGCGGATGCAAAGTGGCTTATACCCTGCATTCATAGTTCAAAAACTGTTTCAGAAAACACATCTAATAAATTACGAAAAACGATCAATTATCCCTATTTGATTTGGGAACCGATTCAATAGCTTGCGAACGTAAACGCCCATTGGAATATATTTTGATCGAATTATCATGGGCAATTAAATAGTTGTCTGACGACAGCGGTAATGTTTGAACGAGCGACGCGGGCGGACCTTTCAACGTTGCTATTAAATAATAAAATTTCTTGATATTGCTCAACGCGGAATTGTTGTACACTATTGCATTAAATTGGTCCAAAAAAGTTATGAACATTTTATAATGGCCATCAAATTTACCCAATTCTATTCACGGAAGTTTTAGATTTGAATGATTTGTTGAAAATATAAACAGGAATAGAAAATCAAATAACTATCTGAATGAAAATGCAAATTTTCAAATGCAGATTTTTTCTTTTGAGTTAGGGCCTTTTCAGAATATCTATCAGATGTAGTTCAATGTCCAGCGTGGCTTCAGCCGGGGAAGTAGTTGTTTTCTGTCACAAAAAATAATTTCATTTTAATCGTGGATTTTTCAATTCACAGAAAAATCTTTCTATCAATATTTAATTGAGAATGTTTCCCATTTTAGATTTGAATTATTACCGGAATTGGAAGTTGAGCCCATCATGCTGGTGCTATTAACTTTTTCAAATAATTCATTATACGTGGCTTTAATTGAATAATACTGATCAATGAAATCTCGGCAAGCGATTGTTTCAGATTCTCAATCTACTTCAGCATAACTCCCCATTAACAGTTTGACAATGGTTAAATAATACTTCATAAATTCATCGTATAATTCCTGCATGTCAGTGCATTTTATTTTGAACAATGGTCATAACGAATGTTCATTTGTGGCTCTATCAGCTAATGAAACAAGCGCATTCATAGCTGAAATGCATATTCCACGGTAATGTTTGTTTTGATTAAGTTTATCCATGATCCCAACAAAATTGAATTCAAATTTACCTTAAATTGACAACGTCAAAATGACACTATACCAATGTCACATGCGTTCGAATCTTCATTCATGTGTACACGACAATTCCTTCAATTGAAAATAACATTTTCTAGCGGAAATGGAAGAATAACGAGATATTTGATCCTGGCTAGAAGGACCAATGTTGCAGATCGATAACTCGTTATTTGGAGAGAATTTAAATGGACTGTATTATCTCACTTTCTTGTACAGTTGAAGCAAATACGAACAGCATTACCACTTACTCAAATAGTCCTGTAGACACTGGCGGATAGAATTAATCGGGTGTGAGAGCCGTCCAGTAACACTGGCAATCCAGCACCATCCAAACGTTGATGAATTGTTCAATTACAGAAATCACAGGACAGATTTGAGAAGTAAAATGAAAAGTTTCACACTTGAAGAAAGAATTAACATGATTTTAACCATTGGAGAGTGTTGCGAAAATTGCTTATTAGCGTCGAGGGTTTTTGCACAAGAGTACCCAGATCAAGAGCATCCTGATAAAAATATATCTGAGAGATTATTAGCCAGATTTCGAAAAACAGGTAGTATCGAGTAAACTGTTCAAGAGATATAGAAACCAGTGACTGGGAATGAGGAACTCAGTTTCGAAGTTTTGCAATATGTGATTGAAAATCCCTATACCAGTACAAGAGCCATTGCTAATGCAACAGGTATAAGTCAATCGAGTGTTAGGAGAATTATTAGAAAACACAAATATCATCCATACCACATTCAGCTGCATCAACATCTGTATGGAACGGATTTTGAACGTAGGCTAGATTTCTGTTTATGGTATTTCGAACAGGTTGGCAAAGAGATGAACTTTCATGAATATATTTTATCCACAGACGAATCAATCTTCCATAACACTGGTCTGGTGAATCGACATTACTTTCATTATTATGACACCGAAAACAGGTATTCATTTCGAATCGTCGATCGTCAGAACCGATGGAGTGTTAACTCATCTGGTGGAATCATAGGAAATACCATAATTGGTCCTTATTTCTTTGACGGATATCTGGATGGAAGGAAATTTTCAAATATCATAAGAACAGATTTTTGGAATCTTCTGGAAAATATTCCTTCGAATGTGAGACAGAAGATGTGGCTACAATTGCTTGGTACTCCGGCACATTTCAAACGTGTGGTCAGGGTGTTGTCAGGAACTATCTGGACAGATGAAGATGACAGATGAATGGATAGGGAGAGGTGGTCCTTAAAAAGGGCCAGCGAGATCGCCCAATCTCACACCCTTGGACTTTTTTTATGAGGATATATCGAGGATATTGTATACAGTACACCGCCCACTACTCCTGATGATATGAAAGTGGGGATTAGAAATGCCTTCCAAACAGTAACTTCAAATATGTTGAAAAATGTCAGAGGCTCATCCGAAAAAAGAATTAGATGCTGTATTGGAGTTGATCGTGGTCATGTTGAACATGTATTATAATTTTTCTGAATTTTCCTTTAACTATAATCTTTCAATATTGTTTTTTTTTTATAAAAACCAGTAACCCCAAAAATAGTAGATACAGGTGGACCGATATAACAATGCTCTAAATAAAATCACCTGTGAGTCGAGAGTGTTCAAATTCAATTCACTAATGAATATTGAAAAACTATTCTTCGGTATTCGACATCAGACTACTAGATGGAATAATATTAATTCAAAAAATTCATCGAATTTCGAAAAAGGTTTGATAACTCCTGGAGCATTACATTTGAGTATAGGGAAATATTATATGGTTCGGAAGGAAATGAAAAGGTGAATATAGTCACATGGAAAAATATGGGGTGTTCCATACTTTTGATCATTTACTCAAGCCACATCAACTAGCTGAAAGAGATTTGAGTGACCAGTCAAAATCATGTGCATCTGCCGTAGCTAATTCCAATGATATTGAATTTCTTTTGACAACGTTACATTTTGTGAAAAAGTTGAATATCTCACAAACGGAGAAAGTTAGTTATAGGGATACCTGCAAAGTCAGTTTTTCTCAAACCTTGATATGTCACGCTCTTTTCAAATATTTTGTATAAAAATCATTATTTTAATAATGTAGTACAGATCGACATACATATACTTCCCCAACCGTTTAAAAAAAAAAAAATTTGGGTATTTAGAAGGAATTTAATGGACATAGCCCTCAGAGAGTAGTGTGTCTACGGTTAACACTACTCTCTGAGGGCTATGTCCATTAAATTCCTTCTACTTTATATATATATATATATATATATATATATATATAGCGGACCCGACAGACGTTGTCCTGTCCAAATTTCTATGTTCCCTAAAATGTTTTTTCCGAAAACTCTCGTCCGCGTAGAATTTTTTTTTTCCATGATTTTCTTTATGTTGTTCCATTTAGATTATGCTTCTGACTCCTACCGGTTCCTGTTGTCCTGTTATCTCGTTTTCCCGTTATCCCCTTATCCCATTTTTCTGTTACCCCTTTTTTTCTTTATCCCGTTATCCCCTTATCCTGTCATCCCGTTATCCCGTTTTTTCGTTATCCCGTTATTTCCGTTATTCCATATTCCCATTATCCCGTTATTCCATTGTCCCGTTTTCCTGTTAACCCTTTTTCTTTATCCCGTTTCCCGTTTTTCCCTTACCCCTTATCCTGTCATCCCGTTCTCCCGTTTTTTCGTTATCCCCTTTTCCCGTTATCCTTTTCCTGTTATCCCGTTTTTTGTTTTCCTGGTATTTCCTCATCCTGTCATCCCGTTTTCCCGTTTTTTCGTTATTCCGTTATCCAGTTATCCAATTATCCAGTTATCCCGTCATCTCGTTTTTTGTTATCCCATTTTTTCCTTTTTCACCTTATCCCCTTATCCTGTCATCCCGTTATCCCGTTTTCCCGTTTTTCCGTTATCCCGTTATTCTCGTTATCCCGTTCTTCTGTTATCACGTTTTTTCTATGGAATAAAAAACAATAAAAAACGGGGGTTGATCGTAGAAGGGTGAAAATTAAGAGTAATATTGATATTTTTATTCCAAGTCATGACAAAATAAAAATAAAAATCTTGCCAAAAAATAGGGGTTGATCGTAGAAGGGTGAAAGTTTAGGGTTGTATGTATTTTTGGATGCTGTATCATAAAAATAAAAACATTTTTTTTTTCTGAAAAATAAAAACTAAATCAAGGGGTGGACCACCCTTAACATGTAGGGAGATGATTCGTGAATCTAAACCATCCAGGGCACCACCCAAACGCATACAAAAAAAAATCATTCAAATCGGTCCAGCCGTTCAGGAGGAGTTCAGTGACACACACGTACAGTAGAATTATATATATAAGGATATATATATATATATATATATATATATATATATATATATATAAGATATATATATATATATATATATATATATATATATATATATAATCACGGAATGATAGGATTCATAGGATAACATGATAACGGAAAATGGGATTATGGGATAACGGTATAATGAGGTAAAGAGAACCGGGATAACAAAAAACGTGATAACGAGAAACGGGATAACGGGTTGAGGGTTGATGGGATAACGGGATAGGGAGTTGATGGGATAATGGGATAACGGAATGAAGTGGTAACGGGAAACAGGATAACGGGAAATGGCATAACGGGAAACGAAACACAGAATAACGGGATAATGGAAAACGGGCAAAGCACAGGCAAAAGCTATATAAAAACACAAAGAAAAACATACGAAAAATAAAAATTTCAGACAAATTCGCGGGTACCAGCTATATACTGATAGTATTTTTCATATTATTGGTAATCAGAGATATCTCATATCATAGTGTTTTCTGGAGATAATGCATACTCCAAAGCAGAAAGTAATCTGGGTAAAATTCACTCCTGGTTAAACCTTAATATACTTGGTCTCAATATAAATGAGACGAAATACATAACTTTCGTACTGTTCGCACATTATCAACCACATACGCACAGTTATATTTGACGTGCACCTGGAATGGGAAGGTCATGTAAACCATAACATCAAAAAAATTTGGAAACTTATTAATACATTTTATTATATTAGGGATATACTCACCAAGAAACTCCTTAGGAATAAATCAATTATAAAAAGGTACAAACAACTCAAAATACTATACTAAAATTTGTATTTTAAAATATAAAGATTTTGCAACAAATGAGTTATATAATATGGATAATCTTTCCAATATTGGAAATATATCTGCTTTCAACACCATGGTGTGGTCTAGAGAAAAAACAAATATGAACAATAGGCATAATTCAGTTTCTCTATCAATTTTTTCAGAAACTTACGCCCAGAATACAATATTTTTCTATTGTCCAAAATTATTCAATATGCTTCCAAATTCTCTTACGTATGTACTGAATACAAAACGTTCCGAAAAATAATATATGAATACATTGAATTGAATTGAACTTCAGAATATTCTGAGTTCCTTCAGCAAATCACGATCAAAGTCTGTAGAATGAACTGTTTTTATAGAATATATAAATTTGAGAATACCAGAACCCAAAAATTGGACGAACTGATATCATGAAGAGTCCATGTTAGAATATTCGTAATCATGATTTCACAAGTATTTTTTATAGTTCAAGAAATTCAAAAACACGCTTTCGTAGCAATATGGACCAAAAAGTTGAAAATAATAAGAATAGAGTCATTGACCAAAAAATTTACTCTAATTAAAAAAATAGTGTGGGTTGCATGATATCAGTTGTCTCAATTTTTGAATCGTTAACTATTCATAAAGGTAGAGTTATTTTGAGGAGTAAGAGGAGAGTATTCCACGCTTGTTTTGTTGATTTTCTGGTCAGAATAATAAGAATAAAGTTATATTTTTAACTTTTCAGTCCATATTGCTACAAACAACTTGAAAACCATGGAGTTCCTGCATAAACTGTAATATATCTCCCGCAACTCATCCTGATATCTCAGATGTCACCAATCAACTTTCAAATCACATACCAGAGTACCAGAGGACTCCTCTACAAAACTACAGACTTCCATTACTACATAAGCAACAATGACTACGACATCCTAGCACTAACACCTACTTTCTTAAATGGAAGTGTTACGAGTAGTGAGTTGTTTACTAGTGAATACCAAATCTTCAGACGTGATTGTGATGCAAAATCTCCTTCTGAATCAGATGGTAGCGGAGTGCTGATTGCAGTCAACTCAAAGTTGTAAGCAACTCATCATCCGGAGCTGCAGTCTAATTCGGAAGACATCTGGCTTTCGGTAGAATTCGGCTTCGATGACAAAATCTATTCGGAGTATGTATTCCTACCCCCCCAAGTGACATCATCTACAACTTTCGTATGAAATAAAGTGAAAATGAACCCATATTCCAAAATAATGATGTAATAATAATGGGAAACTTCAATTTGCCTGAAGTAAAATAGGGTTCCTATGAATATTGAACCGTATTTGGAGCCTCAGAATGTTTTTCAGAAAAATGACGAACTGATCGATTGATTTTCCTGCATTGAACTCATGCAATTCAGTGTAATATACAACAGGAACAATAAACTCTTAGACTTTGTATTGGCGAACGAGAATTGCTTTGAACCTGTTGAACATTTTGATGACTCATTCATGACAGAAAATTCGCAGCATCACACTGTTTTGAGAATTACCTCTGCACACAATAAGTGGAAACCCCTCGGAAGGTCCGCACCAACTGTGAGGAACTTCACCAGGGCAAATTATGATGAGATCAACGGAAAGTTGGAAGCTCATCGATTGGGATGAAATTATCCTCAATTCAGACGTCGATGCCACAGTTGCTGTCTTCTATGAAGAACTTTAATACAAAATAATCGATGAGAATGTTCCAAAGAAAAAACTAATAATCAATTTTCTATATCCCCAAAAAATTAAAATATAACCACACAAAATCAAAGATCTACCAAGATCAGGTCGCCCTTGAGAAATGTCAAGCCTCGAGAAAAAAGTCTAAACACTTGATTAGGGTAGATCACAAAGAATACGTAAACAGTATCGAATCAGAAATTTGCGAACATAATAAAAAATTCTGCAAATGCACATCAAACAAAAAAACGGCGTCTGTGAGTATCCCAAACGGAGACCACCTTGAAAATAGTTTCGCCCAAAATGGTTAATCATTTGCAGAGTTTTTCGGAGCAGTATACAATCAATCAGAAAACCGTTCACCACTGTTCTCCAACACCCAAACACAAACAGTAAGGGTGAACCAAGATCAAGTTAATGAACCAATACATTTACTCGACATGAAAAAATTTCAAGTGCTGATAACTTTCCACCTCTCCATCAAGAAATGTGCCCCAACTTTCAGTGAACCTAGTATTTGTCACTCGGACCGGGTTTTCCTATGAAATGGAAAACCGCTCACATTGTACCAATTCACAAATCAGAGGGCAAATCGAATGTGGAAAACTATAGACCAATTAGTAAATTATCTATGATGGAGAACTTTTTGAAGGAATAATATATAACTTACTATCACATGAAGTCAGAAATGTCATAACAGAACAGTTTCTCCAAATCTGTCAATCGTAACCAATTTGACACTGTAAACGGAAAATATCAGCGAAAATATGGACAGTGGCTCTTAAATCGATGCTCACCGACTCCAGCAAGGCCTCCGAATAAGTGGATCACTGCACTCTGATAGACAAGCTTGCTGAAGTTGTGGTATGTGATAACATTTCAAGGAGGATTTGGTCATCCATCACAGGGAGAAATCAAACTGCCGCCATTAATGGGCTACAGTCAAAGTCATTCCCAAGTCCTTCCGGGGTCCCTCAGGCAGCCATTTGGGTTTCTCATTGTTTATCATCCACATACATGTTTCATTGACGCAGATGACATCAAAATTCTCAAGGAAGAGTGCAGGAACATACATGGGGAATTGAACAGGTTTTCAAAATCCTGCGATCAAAATACCTTTTCCTAAAAAATGCTACTACATGAGCTTTGCCAACAAAAACGAAGTCAACTACCAGTATGTATCTGGAAAGTAGGCTCTGGTAAATGTTGAAACCTTCACGAGCTACTCAAAGTCACTAGACCACCTGACTACCAATTAACATCACAGGTGGGTATTTGCGGCTACGCTTATCAGTGGGGATGGGTGGGGTTCACCGGTAGCTGAACTCAAAATTGATGTGAATGGGCGCCAGGTGAATTAATTGAAAAACGCCAAATACCCAAAGTACCACACAACATCACTAACTCACCCAACGATGTCGGAAAAAAAAGTTGAGTACCCAAGTCAATTGTTTTATTCAATATCGCCCTCATTCGGTTCACTCTATAATAAAATCCTAACAATGATGGTTAACTAGTGTAACATGAAATGGAATAATAAAAATTTTACGGAAAGCGTATGGTATCCACAGTTCAATAACAAGGCCGCAAGATCCAAAGTAAATAGCCAACTAGAATGCAACTGTAGATATCAACGAAGTAATGAACAAATTCGTAATCCGTATGGATAGCGCACTATAACACCCATAGACGGGTTAATGATCTCACGGGGGCTGAATGCGGAAAAAATAGTATCCACCAAGCCTCTGTCTACGCAGAGTTATGAGAGAGGCCGCAGAAATTAAATACCGTCAGCACAAACCAACTTAGGGTTAAAAGCAGTAGGAAAAGCATCGCGTGAGCTCAGGCGCATGCGCATATGAAAATAAAAAAATATTGACATGGAACCAGGGTTTTGGTAATAATTTCCGCCCCAGAGGAGTACAGCGAATTCAAATCAATTTGGTAATCAGTTGAAAAAAACGAAGAAACCCATAAACCAAACTTTCCTTCACTTGCGTGCAACTGAGAGCGTTATGGGCACTCTGCAGTCCAATTCTTGCCATCACTCAGGTCATCTCATTTTAAAACCAGGATTGCCCCAAACAAACAACAAGCTAATAAATTCCCAAGGACTAGGAATCGCACTTCAGGTAAGTTGGAGCTTATCCCCATTTTCAAATATTCCGCAACGACAGCTATCGTTCAGATTCACTGCCCCCCTGTTATCAATCATAACCCGAAATCGATCAGGATGAAATTGGCGTAACACCTTAGAAGAGTACAATATCAATCTGTTAGGTACAAAGAAAGACCGTGACGAGGATCCAGCAGCGCCACTTTCGAAGGTTCCTCTCATAACTGAGGAACACAGATGTCAATTCCACAGAGAATCGATGGGAACCTAGAATTCAGCAAAAATATAACAACTTGGACTTCCGTATAATAATTCAAGTATCAGGGTTTGAGACTGATTTTGCCGTGGGTTGAGATCCGGCCTCTTGCAAGAGGGTTCACGCAGGACGAAGAGAATATTCGACAGTGAATTGAAATACATTTATTTTCTTAAGATAAACAGTGATGATTCGCTATTCGAGTTACTGAATATAGTTAATCTTTGAACGCCTAGTATTTCAGTGTCCACATGTGAGGTTATAGTAAAAAAATGTACGTACTGTTACAATGTTCATTGGATAAGCGACTTTGGTGTAATAATAGACGAAAAACAAAATTATGGTATTTATGATCAAAAATAGCAGAAAATTCAAACAAATGAAAAGAATCATCTCCCTGTATAATGCTTATTTTCACCGTTGACCGAGTTTTTGTTCCACAGTATAGAATACGCTATATGCCATATCAACCGAATAGAAAAAATTCAAAATGAATTTCTTAGATTTTTGGGAAATACAGATTTTTCAAGAGAGGACAACAACTACATGAAATCAAGAACTCCTCTTTATACCCAATTCATTATTGTCTAATACTATCCCTTTTTCAAACTCATCAGTGCTATTAACTTATTCTATACTGAATTAGTGGACACTATTGTTTTCGACTTGTTGTGTTTGTGTTCAAACTTGTTGAATAAATGAATATAAAAGCGTGTTTTTAAATTTTTTTCAACTCTAATTTCATTTTCAACTTCCAAGTCTATTTTTCTACCAGAGCATGTTTCAAAACTTTCCGAATACGGGGAAAAAACTTTTCTATTGATTCATCAACATGAGATTGAAATTTTTACCTACTGTTGGTGAAAGTGCTGTGATGTTAATTAGTTTCTATTTATTGTGGGATGAAGATCTTGGAGAGAATACCAGGTCTCATCTATCAAATTATTGTATTTCAAAAACTGGTTTAATTATTCCAGAATTTAAAAAGGGTGATTGTAAGGACATTAAAAACTAGAGTCCTATCTCATCATTGAGTGTTTTTCAAATCATAGAAAAAGTAATGGCCAATAGAATAACAAAATTCTTGAAGAAATATAAACAGCAGCAATTAGTACAAACAGTATATGATAGATCAGATGCTAATGAATATGTAATGGATTTATTTTTTGATCTCTGGAGTGCTTTCAACACTCTGCATATATTATTTGTTGCAGATGAATTGGAAGAAATTGGACTTCGTGGCAATATTATTAAATGGGTAATTCCATATTTGTGGAACAGAGGACTTTCAGTTAGAAATGGGAATTAACTCTCCGCTGAATATGATATAACAATAGGAATCCCACAGGGTAGTGTTCTTAGACCCCTGATATTCCTACTATTTATCAATGACCAACCTGAGTTTATCGATAGTGGGGAAAAAATTATGTGTGCAGACAACACCTCAATAATTATTTCTGCCAAGAGCCTGGAAGATCTGGAAGGCCTAGTTGAAACAGATCTGGATCAGTTCAATAGATGGTGCTTCAACAACAGGCTCATTATCAACTATGAGAAAACTGTATAGGTCTAGTTTAATACATGCGGAAAGATAACTATAAAAATATGAACATTTTCCTGAATAATAATCTGCTAGGCACAGAGCTGAGCCAAAGCACTATGCTTAGTGCTCGTGAAAGCACTCAAACCACTTTTGGGCTCGTAATCACTGTGCTCCCGAGCATAATCATTTTCAACCAGTGCTTAGTGCTTCGAGCATTTTTGTCAGTGCACTTCGGTACTTCGGATTACTGAGCACCTTCACCTATGAGTCTATGAATGTTTTCGAAATATGAAAACGCTGCCAGCAGCACCCCCAAGAACTACTGTGTATGTTTCAGTATAATTTTGGCAACTTGTGTGAACTTCAGCCTGTAGTGTGGCAACGTACACACCTTGCCACCCTTTCTTGCCCCAATTGACGGCCATGAAATCGTTTTTCATTAATTCCTGGGGTCTAAAATGTAAGCCATGATGGAGTTATTCCAGTATCTTTCTTATCATTCATGAAAATCATGAAAAAAATTATATATCATATCATAAAAGTGGGTGAGTTGACACAATTCAGGTTATAGTATATCATTAACACTACCCCTCTTATGGCATCTCAAGCGTTGTAATAATGTGGCGCCCTCTGCGAAAAAAAGCAGTTGGTTTTTGGATGCAACAATAATCAGTCGTGTGTGTGAGATGAATAGGCGCCAGAAAATTTCCGATATGTTGAAGAAAAATCTAGGGAATACAGTAAAGGTAAAACTGTAGAAGATAGATCTTCCAGAAGGAAATTTAGTGTTTCTTCCAAGTTATGAAGAACAAATGGCTTGTCTGCCGGAGAGAGACCATGTGCCATTGACGGTAAAGGTAAGACCAAATAGGTTCTTCCATTGGTATAGAAAAATTAAATATGAAGGATGAGTCCAATTGTACTTAAAATTGGTATGTGGGAGAATTTGGGGTTGGAGTTCATGAATTTTCTGATGAAATTTGAAAATTCAAGATGACGGACGAGTTTTGTAATTATGTTCCGATTCTATTTAAAATTGGCATCTGAGTATTTTCGGGGTGAGATCATGATTCACTTGTTGAATTAAAAAAGTTAGTGATAGCTGTCTCAATATGGCGGACAAGTTTGGTGATTAGGATTTGATTCCATTCAATATTGGTATTTTTGGGGTTAGAAATCACGAATGATTGGTCGAAATTCAAGAAATTAAGATGGCGGCTCCAAAATGACGGACGAGTTTTATGGTTATTGTGAAATTCTATCAAAAATTGAAGTTTCTGGAATCGGACAGCTTGATTTTAATGACACGCTTTTATTCAACTCACACTGTCTGTCTTTCTGTCTGTCTGCGTCAAACCTTGTAACTGAATTTTTACCCACCTCTAGTCACCCGATTGACTTGAAATTTGGCAGGAGTTTCTAGTTCCGGTGTCAATGCATCATGCAATTTTTTTTAGGGAAAAAACCAAGATGGCGGCACCAATATGGTGGACGAGATTTGTGATTATGGTTCAAATTGATTCAAAATTGGTACGTTAGGGTTCTCGGGGTCAGAGATTATGAGTATTTTGTCAAAATTCATTAATTCAATATGGCGGACGAGTTTTGAAATTATGGTCCGATTCACTTCAAAATTGGTATGTGGGTAATTCAGAGGTCGGAGATTATAGACCTTCTCTCAAAAATCATAAATTCAAAAAGGCGGCTCCAAGATAGCGCACGAATTCTGTGATCATGGACCAATTTGATTCAAAATTGGTATGTGGTTTTCTGGAACGGAGATTATGAATTTCCAGTCAAAATTCATTATCGAAAGTGTTATGTACGCCACTGGTTTATTCAGTATCTGAAGTGATATATAAATAAAGAAGTACTTGTGTGGCGGGGGTAACCATAGACAAATTAAAAATAAAGAGACTGTTTGAAACATTGGCGATCTTGACCACCAAGTTTTTGGTACGGCCAGTCGCGCATGGAGGCGCTGCCCGCAATCAACAGACGACTGACATGATAATTTTCCAATTTCGACATTTGTCAGAAGATGACAAACCACGTAATAATTTCAGAATAATTCTACTGTTGTCATCGAAAAATTAATTATAGAAATTATACTATGGACTTGAATTATGAATCCAACGTCGAAAATGGAATGTTTTGTTATTCGAGTTGACGCTGAAATTCCTCGAAATATTCTTTCACAAGGTAAAATATAGCTGCTTTTCACAAACTGATACTTATTTCCATCCATCAGTTGCAGACATTTTTTCACAAACTGATATATTTCCGTCCATCAGTTTCCATTTCCTATCACCATTTGAGGAAGTACGAAGATTATCATCAAACTGGAGTACTTGTTAGGTATACCTACTCGTTCTCCTTTGTGCTAATAAATGAACAAAATTATTGAAGGTTTGTTGTAAATGTAATTTGTTTTTATTTTGGTTGATTTGATGATGAGACTGAAGAATATTTTTAATTTAGTTTTGTCTTAGTTTTATTATTGTTTTGTCTGTAGTTGTACCTTGTCCTAGATACAATAAAATGTGTTTTTTTTTTTTTTTTTTTTTTTTTTTTTTTTTTTTACGAACGAACTAACAGATTCTACGAATCGATTACTGTATATATTTTATTAGTTATCGATTTGCCATTCCTGTATTTCATATGATACAACCATTCATATGGAATACAAGAATGGCAAATCGATCACTTATAAAATATATATCATATCAATCATATAAAAGTAACACATTTGAAAAACCCGCCTTATTTCAATCGGTGTTACCAACTGTATTTAGTTCGGCCAGTTGCGAGATATGTCGCCACTGTCTAAACGTGGTGCCAACTTTTACTGCAGGTTTGACAACTCTCTTTATTTTTAGTTTCTCTATGGGGGTAACATTTCCGAACACAGAAATCAGTGATCGTTCTTGCTTGTAAAGTCCAAGTGTATCGACGTTACGATATTAATTATAATTCTTCAAAGAACCCACAATCTTTCATTTAGTGTATTGAGTTGAATACACAACATTTTGGCGACGAATTCGAGAGAATTACACATATCAGTTTTGGAGTATACAACGAAAAGTTGTCAATTGGACAGTGACAGAAATCGGTCAATTTTTGAATGAAACGATGGCCCTGATAGGTAATATTGAACCTTTCAACGGTGGAGCCGAAGAATTTGCAACCTATTTGGAACGGGTGGAGCATTTATTCAAGGTTAATATTGTTCCAGAGGACATGAAAGTATCTCTGTTCATTACCCTGGCAGGTACACAAGTATACCAAACGCTGAAAAATTTGGCAGCTCCGAAAAAGCCTAGTGAGCTGAAATATACCGAAGTGAAAGAGTGTCTTTTGAAGCATTATTGCCCACCTGTCACGGAAATCTACGAGAGATTCAACTTCAATAAATGTCACCAAAAGGTAGGCCAAAGTATTGCAGAATATATAGTCGAATTACGCAAATTGGCTAACACATGTAAGTTTGGATCGTTTCTAGATGATGCTCTGAGAGACCGGTTCGTTTGTGGGATGCAGTCAGAAAATATATAAAAAAAACTCTTGTCTCAAGTCAAATTAACTTTCACAGAGGCATGTCAGTCAGCTCAAGCTTCAGAGTTGGCGGAGAGGCAAGTTAAAACGTTATCAGACTGCGATACTAGTTGGAGTGTCAACTACGTTCAAAAGCAGAAACAAAAGTTCAGGCAGCAAATAAGGCCAAAAGAAGTTGTTAAAATCAGTCCGGAGGAAAGGCAGGAAAAGAAAGAATCCAGTGCTGGTAGTTGCGATAAATGTGGTAGAAGTCATCTCAAAGATAAGTGTCCAGCAGTCAGATGGAAATGTTATTTTTGTTTCAAGTTGGGGCATGTTAAGCAATTATGTCCATCCAAAAGAGCCACGACAGTAGCCGCAGTTGAAGAAGAAGGTCAGAACGAAATCTCGTTTGAAGAAGTAAATAGCGATTTGTTCAATTTGAATAATATGCATGTCAGTTTAGCTGCACCACATCATATCTGGTTGGGTTTGAATGGTAAAAGGGTAGCTTTTGAAGTAGACACAGGCGCATGCAAATCGGTAATGTCCTTCAATAAATATAAGAGTATTTTGAATTTACCTTTGGAACCTGTAATGTATAAACTCAATGTCGTTTCAGGTCAGGGTATCAATACTTTGGGTGAGTGTCAAGTTGACGTAAATCATGGTGATCAAAACCATCATTTAATTCTGACAGTAATCGAATCAAATAAGGATTTTGTACCATTATTGGGTAGAAATTGGTTGAATGTTCTTTTTCCTGATTGGCAAACTGGTTTCGGTTTGAATAGTCAAGATGTCAATACGATCTCGAAAGGAGACACAATCAATATTGTAGATGAGTTGAAAATCAAGTATAAAAGTGTATTTGATTCGAACTTATGTAGTTCTATCAAAGATTTTCATGTCAAATTCAACATAAAAGAAAATGTCTTTCCGGTAGTCAAAAAAGCTTATTCTATGCCCTATGCCCTGAAACCATTGGTTGAAAAAAAAAATCAAACAAATGGTTCAGGTAGGTATTCTGAAACCTGTGAGGCATAGCGAATGGGCCTCACCCATCGTAGTTGTATCGAAAAAAAATGGTGATATTTTTGCAAGTTTGGCAGGGGGTAAAATCTTCACGGTTTTAGATTTGGCAGGTGCTTATCAACAGTTAAAAGTTCATCCAGATTTTCAGAAATTTCTAACCATCAATACTCATGTTGGTTTGTACCAATACACGAGACTGACATATGGAATAGCATCAGCGCCATCTATTTTTCAATCAATTATGGATCAAATTTTGAGCGGAATACCTAATGTTAAATGTTATCTCGATGATATTCTGATAGCAAATAATAATTTAACGGAAGCACGAAGTACTCTAGAAATTGTCCTGAAAAGATTGTGTTACTATAATGTGAAGGTTAATGGGGAAAAATGCAAATTTTTCGAAAAGCAAGTTGAATACTTGGGGCATATGATAGATAAAGAGGGTATTCATCCAACTGAGGATAAAATACGTGCAATAAAAGAGGCTCCAGAACCTCAAACTTTAACTCAGTTACGAGCGTATCTTGGTTTATTAAATTATTACGGAAAATTTATACCAATGTTGTCAACGCAGTTGAAACCTCTTTATAAATTATTGGAGAAAAACGAGGATTTCAAATTTGATCTTGTCTGTCGCAGAGTTTTAAGCTTAGTAAAATTTAATTGCGACGAATCAGGTTCCCGTGCACTATGACCCAAATAAAACAATAGTAGTGTCATGTGATGCAAGTTCCTATGGTGTAGGGGGTGTTTTGAGTCACAGGATCGATGGTGTTGAAAAACCAGTGTTATTCGTGTCAGGCACGTTATCAACCGCTGAAAAAAATTATTCTCAACTTGAAAGAGAAGCTTTAGCAATCATATTCAGCCTTAAACGATTTCATAAGTATTTGTACGGTAGACAATTTATATTGGTATCTGATCATGAACCTTTGAAAAATCCTGATAGGCTTTTCGTTGGCTTCGAGAAAATTGGGGGGATATTATCCTATTGGTTTTAACCGGCCCTTTCTGTTGGTTAAAATTGGGGGAAAATTCCTTATAAGATAGAATATCGTAAGGGTTCGCAACTATTTGAATCGGACATGTTGTCTAGATTACCTTTACAGGATTCAACAGATGTTGATAGTTCTTTGAATTCATTCAATTTGGTTACAGTATTGCCGTTATCATATGAGGACATTGCGGAAGTTTCACGCAAAGATCCGATTTTAGTAAAGATAATGGATTATGTAAAAACCGGTTGGCCTTCCAAAGTAGATTGTAACTTGAGGTCTTACTATTTGAAGCGAAATGACTTATCCGTTGAAGAAGGGTGCCTGATGGTGGGTATTAAAGTTGTTATACCGCAATCCTTGCGCCAAAACGTTTTAGATTGACTTCATGAAGATCATCTGGGGATTGTTAGAAGTGAAATTTCAGCTAGATCTTCATTATGGTGGCCAAAAATGCAAGAGAATATTGAAACTCTTGTAAATAACTGTGATATATGTCAACTAGGTCAGAAAAATCACGAAAAGTTTTTGATATCCTGGCCAAACACTGATAATGTATTTCAAAGAGTTCACATTGATTTTTTTCATGAAAATGGTTGTCAATTCTTGTTGATTGTGGATAGTAAATCGAGGTGGATTGATATTCATTCAATGTCGAAGGGTACGAATATCAAGCATACAATTGAAAAATTAAAATTAACTTTTTCTATAATGGGATTACCAGATACTATTGTTAGTGATAATGGACCGCCATTTAATTCGAACGAATTTACGAATTTTTGTCGAGCTAACGGTGTCAATGTGTTAAAATCACCTCCTTATCATCCACAATCTAATGGTTTAGCTGAACGTCATGTACAGAATGTAAAATCAGCTCTAGACAAGTTTTTATTGCAAAAATCCACTCTCACAATGGAGCAACAGATGGTTAACTTTTTGTTTAGTTATAGAAATACCCCTTGTACCAGTACAGGATGTAGTCCTAATGATATGATTTTTAAAATCAAGCCAAAAACGCGCCTCGACTTATTGAAACCCAAAAAAGGGGGTAAAGTACTTTTCAATAAAACTTTCGATTTTGTCAAACCGGTAATTTTCAATGTTGGAGAAGAAGTTCTGGTGGGAAAATTGGGTCCATATATTGACGATAAATGGAAAGAAGGTTACATTCTTAAAAATGTTAGTGCAGTAACATATCTTGTAAGAATGGATAATAAAATTTTGTACAAGCATGTCAATAGCTTGAGAAAATATCCAGTTCACAGAGATATAACAGAACCAGTGAGAACAGACCCAAATCCATCAGGGTTTCAATCATTAGGTGTTCCCAGTTCACCAAGTATAACACCGAATGAAATTTGCCCCAACATTGAACAAAATATCAATGACTCCAATACAAGATTATCAAATCCTAGTCCGAGTTCAAGTTTCACTGATCTCAATCAGGATATTGTTAGTCCAAACTTTTCAAAAGATGTTGAACCGACTCTGAGACGTGGTAATCGTATTCGGAAACCACCTCAACGTCTAAATTTGTGAGTTAGTTTAGTGTTTAGTTTGATTCATTTATGTAAGGGAGGAAATGTTATGTACGCCACTGGTTTATTCAGTATCTGGAGTGATATATAAATAAAGAAGTACTTGTGTGGTGGGGGTAACATTTCCGAACACAGAAATCAGTGATCGTTCTTGCTTGTAAAGTCCAAGTGTATCGACGTTACGATATTAATTATAATTCTTCAAAGAACCCACAATCTTTCATTTAGTGTATTGAGTTAAATACACTACAGAAAGACTTAAATCCATGGACATATTTTTAAAACCACGCTTTCATTTGAGCGTAGTAAGTGCACTGAGAAGTAGAATTATATTTCTTCACACCCAATTGTGATTCGAAACCATTACGGCTAAAAATAAAAGAGTAGGGCGTTTTTCAAAGAAATGGTTTTTCAAAGAAATGTGTGAAACTAATTGTACGTGGGTCTGAATTATAGTACATGAACGTACATGAAAGAGAAAGGTTTCAGAAATTTGAATATAAAACTGGAGGAACGAAATAAACATATGTCGTAGAGAAATGAGTTATGATGAGCGCCCCACATTTTATTTTTAGTTGTGAAGATTTTGGATCACAATTGGGTGCAAAAAAAAGTCTACTTTTTAGTGCACTTTCTACGAGTAAGTAAAAGCGTGCTTCTAAAAATTATCATTATTATTTCAAAATTTGAAAATTCAGAAGTCGACTACAAAATGGCAGAAATTTTTTGCGATATATTCCTGATTCTATTTAATATGAAGGCAATCATAAATTACTATATAAATACAAGCTCTTAATAAAATGCATTGAAATGAAAAAAAGGTTTTGTTATATATGAGACGTAAGTTATTTAGGAAATGACATATTCAAAAGCTTATCGCACGATGTCAGTTCGAAAACACAATAGGTATTCTTGTGCGACAAGCTTTTGAAGGTGCCATTTCCTGGTATGAAAACAGATTAATTTACGTCTCATATCTAACAATAACGAAACGTTGTTCATTCATTGTGACTCGACATTGTATTCAGCATTGAAATCTCACTCCAAAAACATTATTGATTGCTTTCTGGCATATTTGATAAAATATGGTTGGTTGGCGTGATGGTTCTATATTTGTTTTCGAGAATATGATGCTCCTTCTTGTAGATGTTGAAAAATAGTTATGGAGATGGGCTTTTTGTTTTTCCAATTTTCAGTAATTGGCTAAGGACAGATAAAAAACGAAAATAACGTTCATACGGTGGGGAAGAGAATGTACCGTTTTGCAAACATGAAAATAACTGCACACACAGAGTGTCAAAGTCATCTTGATATATTTATTTGAAGGGAGGTCGTGCTGCATTGTGACTTTTTTTTAAAGGTCTATTCGAAATTTCAACAATCTCAAATTTGGGAACAATCGAATGAGCTCTTCACAAATGGCACAAATTCTATACAGGGTGATTCTTGATGAGGGCTAATTGAAATTATTTCGAGAAGGCATAAATTACAATGATCCATTCACCCATGATATTTGAACACTTTTTCACTTCTGGTTATATCGAAAGTTGCAAGAACTTCCTTATTCTCAACGGAACACCTAGACATTCTCATATTTCCGAATTCTCTCAATTCTATACACGAAATATGTGTATAATGATGAATCAGAATCTCTTTAGGGAAGATGGACAAGATGGGGTGGTGGAGCGTGATGGGGTACTGTGCATAATGTCCAAACTAGTGGTGCGATCTGTGAACTGTGAAGAATCTATTGTGAAGAATAGCGTATTTATATTACCCCACATGCAACTTTATTCTGTTTCCCAAATAAATACAAATATGCTAAAAAAAAGATGTCGTTCTTGATGCAAAGTGGCTAGAGTTCTGAATTTTCGAATTCATTTCCAAATCTATAGACCTAAAGTTCTTGCTAATTCAATCTTCAAAAATTATTCTCCGAAATAATAATTACAAATCAATCAAGTTGCTCTTGGTATGCTGTGAAAAGAATTGTAGTAATAGAAAAAGGAAGAATTATTTCCTAATAAACATTTACTAATTATAAAGCGATTCAAATGATAGGAACTGTATGTACAACGTGGGTTGGATATTAATTATAACATTTTGGTATGTTTTTCATCACGCTCAATGCAACAGTTGAAAACTGAAGATTCATAATTAATACACAATATCGAATTATTGTCTTCAGGTGGTCGACATCTCGAAATGGTATGCCCTCGTAGACTTTCTGCTTCAAATACCCCTAAAGAAAAAATTCTAGTGGGGTGAGGTCTGGCGACCTGGGTGGCCAGGGTTGATGAATATTACGCCGTTACCCTACCTCGGAATAGTTCTAAGATATATTGTTTAACACCTGCCGAATTATGGATTGGCGCTTCATCACATTGAAACCATAGGTCAAGGGGGGTTAACACACCGCACCACACATTTGTCTCAAAAGAATATTGATCTGGGCATTCTATCACATACTTTGGCTTTTCTTGTGTCCATCACCTACACTTTTGTGAACTGACTAGCCCATTTGAGGTGGAAGTCGCCTTGTCTGTCCAAGGAGAATTTACATTTTCTTCTCTATGTCCTTGAAACCAGGAAGAGAAATCCAACCGTACGTCAAAATATCTTTCAAAGTATTTATAAATGTTGGTTTGAACAGCTTGAATTTATTTTTGTGTTATTTTTTTCTCACGTCTTCCCTTTTAGCATCGGTCCTATTACAAATATCTGTTATACTAGTTTATCCATGCTCTATCTACAACATCTAATCATACACTTAATTGAGCTTCTTCATCATGAACTCTTGGATTATGAGGTCTTTCAAAAGTGTTTGGCACCGAACTCGTTGATTTGAACTTTGAGATAATGATATCGAGAATTAAAAATATATGCAATTTGTCGATTACTTGTATTTTCACCGCAAATGAGTACAATTTCTTTTCCTGCAAAGTTAGCATTTTGATTCTACTACTCGATGAAAATCACTGTTTTATGATATTGGCGAAACTGTCAAACCGTTTGTTATTTCAGTTTCTATGACATTCAGTTCTGTTGCTTCCATAGCATACTTATTAGTTCAAGAGCACCTTGATTAATGATTGCTTTTTGTGTATAAGTTCAGAGAATAATTGTTTGAAATTTAATTAGCAAGAATTTTATGGGCAAATTCATTTTGAAATTCCAGAGTAATGGCACTTAAATAAGATGCCCTCATGTAATAAAAATTAATTAGGCAAATTTTGCTATGTAGAATTATGAAACTAGAGCCACTTTTTTAAATATATTTTTCGAAAATATTTGAAAAAGAAAAAATTCCTTCAGCAGATGAGTGTATTACATCTCAACCGGTCTTTTCAGATTCTACCAAATTTGAATTTGCCGAAAAATTGTGAGGTTGAGAAAACGCGGAAAAAATCAGAGCTGTTCAAACTGGTTCAAATTTGGTAGGTGGGTAGAAAACCGAAAATTGAACAACTTTTACATTTAATATTTTTATAAATATTGAGAAATAACTTGACATTTTGTAATTTTTTTGAAAAAAATGTCAAATTTGACAGGTTTAGCCGATCCATGGAAAAAAATCGTAAACGTCATTTTGCATTATTTTCGAAGCACAAACTGTTTATTAACTCTATATTCGCAATGAGAGAATTATAAAAAAAATCCCTTATGATGCAGACTTTAACGGTGACACTGTATAAGGGTTATGGAAAAAAATTTTTATGCGATTTCTACAGTTTCGGTTGGTTTGTGAGACGGCGTTTTTGAATTATAGAATATGATTAACGGAAATGTCAAAATACAGTCCAAGATAAGGATGTCCACCATGGGGATATCGTAAACGGCAATAGATAGAGTTCTGGTTGAAATGGTAGTTGCGTAACAGAAGGGTCATTCATATGGCATCATACAGTTTTCAAAAAATATTAGGCATTTCAAGTTATTTCGGAAAATATGAATGTTTCGATTAGTGATTTCATTTTTTTCTGGTGTTATTGTCAGAGCTGGAGCAAAATGAGAAAGACTTTTCCAAAGTCACTTTTTATAGGCTTTCACGTGAGATTTTTTGTTTTACTATCCGACGTTTCGTTATCAATCAACCATCATCGATTTACTTTTAAAAATTTTTTTTTTTTTTTTTTATGTTCTGGTTCCCACGAAAAGGGATATCCTGTAATTTCAGAAACATCGTGGGAACCAGGGAAGAAGGTAGGAGTTGGTGTTCTTTTAAATTTCTAAGGTTGTATGCCTCGGGAACACCTCCAATGAGTTCCAAAGCCTCGCTGTTCGTTGGATGAACGAGTCTTTGGAAAGTGATGTTCTGCAGGTCTCCAAAGTGACCACGAAGGGGTGTGATGACTGAACTTGACGGGTTAATCTCGAAGAGACTGCCAAAGCAGGAACGATTGTTGATATTTCAGAAGAGCATCGCCCATGAAAATATCTATAAAATAGAGACAAATCGCCAACTTTTCTACGGTGTTCCAGACAAGTGAGCGAGTTTGTAAGCGAGGCATCACCGACGAGACGAATTGCCCTTTTTTGGACAGAATCCAATAGCCTCAGGATATGTTTAGGTGCCGCACTCCAAATATGGGAACAGTATTCCAGGACAGGTCGGATCTGTGCCTTATAGATCATAAGCATCTGACTGGGGGTGAAATAGCTCTTGGCACGAAACAGAAAACCAAGTTTTTGGGATGCACTTTTGGCAATGGACCTCACGTGATTTTCCCAGGAAAGGTTATTGCTGATAGTAATACCAAGCATCGATATGGATGGCTTCAGTGGTATGGTTACTCCTGACAAAGTTATGTTAGGCACAGTGAGATCGGCTTTTCTAGAGAAAAGACATGCTTGTGTTTTGTTTGCATTGAATTCTACCAAGTTATTAGATCCCCATTCGAAAATTGTTGCTAAGTCCATAATTATATTATTAACATTTCTTCCTCGTTCATTTCTGGTTTCACGGGCTGATATAGGGGCCCTGGAAGAGAAAGCGGTATGGAGGGTACTATCATCGGCAAAGCTGTGTACTGGACATGAAGTTACTTTCAACAGGTCATTGATGTGAAGTAGAAATAGTGTTGGTGCGAGAATGGATCCTTGTGGAACACCAGCATTTATGAGTAGAGTGTCAGATGAAACTCCATCGACCACTACATGGAGAGACCTGTTTGAGAGAAAACTAGCAAGCAGAGAACACAGCTGAGGGGGCAAGCCATAAGACGGAAGCTTGGCGAGGAGTCCCTGGTGCCAAACTCGATCGAACGCCTTGGAGATATCTAATGCCACAGCTAAAGTTTCTCCATACTTTTCAATAGATAGCTGCCATATATGTGAGACGTAAGCGAGCAGGTCACCAGTTGATCTCTGATGGCGGAAGCCATATTGCCTATCGTTGACAATTCCTGAGTCTTCCAGATATTTCATGAGCTCGATGTTGATGGCTTTTTCCATGACCTTTGAAATAATAGATAGCAGTGCGATAGGTCTGTAGTTGCTAGGTAGGGCCTTTTTGCCTTTTTTAGGGACTGGCTGTACTCTTGCAATTTTCCAATTGGACGGAAATACCCCCAAATTGTAAGAGTGGTTGAACAACTTGCAAATAACAGGTGTTAGTTCGGGGGCACATTTCTTGAGAACAATCGGCGGGATTCCGTCAGATCCACAGGCTTTGTTGGTGTTGAGACCCAGCAAAATCTTTCTGATAGTACGTTGGCGAAAGGTGATCTCGGCCATGTGACTGTCAATAGGTGTAATGTTCGGGGGTTGTTTTCCCGATGAATCGAGAGTGGAATTTCCAGCAAATAGGTGCGCAAAGATATTGGCTTTTTCCTGGGCAGTCGTTGCTAGTGTTCCATCTTCTTTGGTTAGGGGAGGAAATGAGCTGGAAGTGTAGTTTCTTCCCACAGCTTTGGCGAAAGACCAAAATGAACGGGATCCGTTAGGACATTCAGCAAGTTTTGATCTTATTTTGGCTTTGTGGGCATCTTTTGAGCATTCTATTGTCTCTTTACATATGCCTCTAGCCTCGACATATGCTGCTCTGGTCTCAGGGCTCGGATTTTTTAGCCATCGATGGTATGCTGCCTGTTTGGAAGCCACAGCTCTAGAGCAGTTTCTGTTAAACCAGGTCTTATCGGATGATGTTCTTCTTTCGGTATTTGGTATGTAAGTTTGCATCCCCAACATGATGATTTCAGAAATTGTCTCAGCACATCGTGTTGGATCTACTGAAGAGAAACAAACTCTGTTCCATGGAAACGCTGAGAAAAACATACGAAGACCTTCCCAGTCGGCCGAATTGTAATGCCACATGAGACGGGGTGGTATTGTGCAGCTCGATGGTAAAAATACGGCTGTTTCAATAAATAAATTTTTTCAAGTATTTTTCATAACGAATACACATGACGATTCCATCATGTTTCAGATCATCCCTCCCATTCTTTAAGAGATTTTCGAATTCGGGTCTAAATCTGAAGAAAATCCAAAGTTTGGGTAGACATGTTTTAATAATTGGTGAAAATCTTAGAAGAAAGAAACGTAATGAAGTTATCATAAATGAAACATCATTGAATTTATAATGAAAAATGCTTTTAAAAACTGTATTTACCAAAACAGGGCCGTATTAAAAAAAATGAGTTGATGAAGGTTGATCGATAATGAAACAGTAAAACTGACATCATCACAAGAAAGCTTGTAAAAAGTTGCTGTGATGAACTGTTTCTTGTTTTATTCCAGCTCTAACGACAACCAACATTTTCAAAATAACTTGATAATCAAAACTATTTTTGAATGTTTCATACTCCCATAAGGTGTTGCGCAACTTTTTCCCCATTCAATCGAAACTGTATCTATTACCGTTTCCGCTCATCTTCACCTTATGTAATTTGTTGATGATTTCAGATTTGAGCTCGATCGTTCACTTTTCATGTTATTTCATTTTCAGAGTATTGTACAGCATATCCCATAGAAGACATCACTATGTGGGATTCAGTAAGCGAAGAAAAATCATCGGGTAGTGAGTATTGTCCTTTATCAAGTTACGAGGTGAGGTCAGCAAACAGTACAACAAATCACCAAAAGGAAAAATAACTAAAAAAATTAGAAAGAAAACATTAGACAGAAATAGCAAAACACATTCGAATAAAGAAATGAGGACTCTACAAAATATAAGAATGGAAAATAAAAAGGATTACGATGTTGGAAATAAAATATTTCTGATTGAAAAATATCTGAACAGCATACAAGATAATAATGAACAGAAGACATCCCAAATCGACCGAAAATTTCAAGAAGAGAATGGGGGAAGAATCGTAGATAAGAAAATTTGTGTCACAATTTCTATGGCAAGGTAAAATAATAAGAAAATCAGAAATATACAAGAAACAGAGAATAAATTTAAAACCGAAGAACGGAGAAATGGAAAAAAATCAGAAGTTATGGATTCAAAAGGAGTGGTGTATACGAATTTGACCACCACCAGGAAATGAACCACCACAGGACCACACCGAAGGAAAAAATTAACGAATAAGTAGGGAAAGTTTCGAAAAGAACAAAAGCTATGAGTCATTCGACAGATCGTTCAGAACGAAAACAACTAGGAATAATATAGAAATCGTTGCTGCAGGTGATAAGACAGACGGCAAAAGAGACTAAAACTCATGTATGCTACTTCTGTAACAAGAAAATCATAAATATGGCCAGACACTTTGAAACTGTTCATGAAAACGAATGTGAAGTAGCAAAATATCTAGCATACCCAAAAAATTTAGAACAACTTCGGCAGGGTTCTATCGATATTATTAGAATCGTTGATTTTTATCATAACTGCAATGTTATGGCTACTAGGAATGGAGAATTAGCGCTTATTCGCAGACCGACTGAGAATTAAACTGAACATGTGAGTGACTCAGATTTTGGACCGTGTTCCAAATGCTTGGGTTTCTTGTTGGAGAGACATATCTGGCATCATGTGAAACACACTTGTAAGGAGAAAACCCCTCTGAGTGGAGACATAACTTCTAAACATGTTATTGCAGAGGATAATGCAATTATGGCTGATATTTTTGGATTTGGGTTTACAAAAGAATACAATGATTCTATATCAGTGCTGTGCCGAGCACTAAGCACTAAGCACTCTTGAATAGTGCTCCGGAATCTCGAGCACTAAGCACTCTTATTTACAAAATGCTCGCGATTACTAAGCACTTTCAAAAAGTAATTCGACATGGCGAGCACTAAGCACTAAGCACTTTTCAAAAGGATGATACTGTTATACACTTGAATTACTTCTTGACATGGTTTTTGTATGTTTTGTAGATTAATCACGTCAAATTCAATCCAAAACATCAACAAAACGGCGTATGATGTTGAACGCAATGCTTCGCCTATTATTCATTATTTATAAGTGTGGCATCAAATGAACTAATGTGGTGAAGGTGGAATGAACTCGCATGATTATTATTGATATCATTTAATATAAATAAAAATATATTTCCAACAGAATACAGAAGAACATAACGTCAATTATCTAACAAACTAAATGTTACACATCAATCAAATAAAGTAGAAGTTTGTTTTGTTTTGAAAATCTTTCTGTAATACGATAATTCCTCTTTGAATATCTGTGATTCTTTTTCATTACCTTCACCTTGAATGTGTTGGTCGGATATAGATGTTTTGTCAACTTGATATGGTATATCATTCGAAAGGTTTTACAGTGATCTTATACACCTGACCAATTAACTCGAAGTGGAGGCAATAAAAAAAAATTCACCAAGGAAATATTGAATTTGAGGAAGAGGAGGAATAATTTTTGTTATTTTCTTTCATCTGAATCGAACGCAATAAACCTCAACAAAAATTTCCCAAATTTTTTTGAATATCTTGTTTTCATAAACCAACCTGAAGCAAATCTAGTCAGATATTGAATCCGGAATAGAATTATATTTGAGTCAAGAATTGTTTATTTAATTTTTGAGTAAACCCTCAACAAATAAAATTTTCTCTTGTAAAGGATTAATATTCAATATCACTCACACATTCAAGAGAATGAGAACCATATTCGTTGTTCAATACCCTGTGTTTCTGAAAGTAGACAAAGGATTGAGTTGTGTCAATGGATATTATTGTTCAAGAAGTCGACAACTGCATCATAACAAAAATTTGGGAAATTTCTCTGTAGCCCAATTCTCCATAAGTCGCCTTGACCTTCACTTTTCAATGCAGCGATAAAATATTATTTTATTGAACTAACCTATCTATACTGCGTACTGCGCCGAGTCCTGACACACTCCGCAACATTCAAAACAAGACTGTGATCTGTAGAAGATGCATATGGAAGCGATCAAGAGTTCGTCTTGGGGGTGCTACGCTACCGGCCACGTTTTCATGTTTTGACAAGTAGTAATTACGGAAGGCTTAGTGCTTAGTAATCCCAAAAAGTGCTCCCGAGCACTGCAGTGTTCGAGAGCACTTAAGTGCTCGGGAGCACTTTTCGGGATAACTAAGCACTAAGCCTTTTCGTAAAATGATCGAAGCACTGAGCACTAAGCAATGGCTCAAAAAAGTGCTCGGGAGCACAGTGTTTACGAGCACAACAGTGCTCTAAGTGCTTTCACGAGCACTAAGCACAGTGCTTTGGGACAGCTCTGTTCCATATTATGTTACTTCAAATCTGATGCTATTGGGGATATTTGTCGAAATAATCTCCTCATGAAATTTGGGGCAATGGAAATACTCGATGTGAGTTCATTCGTCGAACAATATGCCAGCTAGGACGATTAAGTTAAACCCTGGAAGAAATGATTGATTACACTAGGACCAAGTCATTATCTGATTTCTTGATCCCCCAAAAATTCGATACCATCTTACAAGCAACGGAACATGTTAGTAACGTTATGACTTCAGATGTCACATCGAGGCCAGAATTCAAAACCCGCAGTTTGGCTCTCAGAATTGGGAATGCTTTGAAGAAGTGTGTATCAATGGGAATAGGGGTGGCCTTCAGAGCTGGGAACATAAAGTGGAATGAAGCACTAACTTCATTCCTTCATCTCATGGAAGTGGAATGAAATATTAGCATTTCATCTGATGCTTCATCAACCTTGTATAAGAGAAAACTAGATACCATACAATTATTACCATGACTGGTGACTTGGTTAAACTCAATAATTACATCGATTCAGAAATTTCGAAAGCCAAAAATATCGTGAAAAGCAAAGATAGAAACAATCATAGTTGGAAGATGAAAATGAGTGACTATATTTCAAGACCATGTTGGAAAGAGCAGAATACTGAAGAAATTCAGAAGTCTCTGACTTCAACGAAAGTTGGCAGAAACCTTGTGTATTGTTGAAATAGAGAAAAAACGTGGCAGAAAGGTTCCAGTCATTCTCACACCTATAGTTAAGGATTCTATTGACATTCTGATCAGACACAGGGAAGCGTGTAAGATAAATCTCCATAATAAATATGTATTTGCTCGATCTAATCAATACGTCAGAGACATGATCATTTGCAAAAAATTTGCAAAGAAATAGACTTGGAGTGATAACTAGTTCCAAGCTAAGGAAATATATAGCAACCGTTTGTCAGTTGTTCGAAATGTCCGAAAATGGATATGACTGGCTTGCTCGACACTTAGGACACGATGTAATGGTACATCGGGAATTTTATAGACTGCATGAAAGTGAAATAAAATTGATGAAAATCAGTAGGTTATTGATGGCAGTAGATCAAGGTGAAGCCAATAGGTTTGCTGGAAAGCACATTCAGGATATTGAACTCAAAGGTAATTTTATTCTCATCACGCATTTACAACATTATTATATGACTCCAAAAATACCAAAAAGGCGTATCTACGTTTTGTTGGAAAGATGTTTCTCAATGTCAAAGCTTACTTAAATGATAATAAAATCGGAATGCAACAAAGTTTCTCTACTTCCTGCTCCTTTTTCTCTGATAACAATAACAACTACGAGTACATTTATAAACATTATTGTTTCAGAACTACCTAATCAAGAGAGAGATGAGAAAGATAAAGAACATTTTAACAAAGGAAGAGAAGATACAGTTGAGGACGAAAAGATAAAAAGCTTTTCTGGTACGAGTGACACCGCTGTTGAAACGGAAGCAGGACAGTATACAGGGTGTGTCCCTGGGAAATGCATCGGTCGATTTAGGGACAACAATAACGAGAAATATGTCATTTATATAGGTACTCATGTCGATGGGATCTACTCAGCTCAAATATTTTCATAATTCTAGTACTTTCGGAAGTAGATATCAATTTTCCCCTTTGAATATCATTCAATTCTAGCTGTATGGGGTCGGCTTTAGAATAGGGGTCGGCTTTAGAATAGGCGACTAAAAGGATAACCGTAGGTGGAAGATGGTTTCATCGCCCGGTGAAATACCACCATATCGACTTTGTGTGCTGTGAAATGGATCATTCCATGTTTCAGTGTTCGTTCGATACTTTCCGGTCTCCCTCTTTCCTTTTGCCCAATTCCTCCTTTATTTTCAGGTGCATCCTAATAGTAATAATGATGAAGTCTCCCAGAGTAAAACACTCCGGGAGCAAAATACCTCTCCATTCGGATTTCCGGGCGAGAGGTACTCGAGGGGACTCAACATTGAAGATTAATTTTTGCAACATCCGCGGACTCAACAAGAATATCAATGACGTCCACCATCACCAACAGACGAAAAAACCGGATATTCTGGCTCTAACAGAAACACAAGCAAACTCGTCCACCAACAAGGTCCATATGCTTTGTCCTGGTTACGAACTCCATTCTCGATTCAGGTTCAAAGGTGGAGTCTGCCTTTACGCTAAGGCTAACCTTTCATGCCAGCGTGAAGAGAGTTTGGAACCGGAAGACTTTGATGTGATGTGGTTCAAGCTATCTGATACCAAACTGACTAAGTTCCTCTGCTGCCTTCACCTATCACCTAATGAACCTTCATATAACGACCTCTTTGAGTTTTTATCACTCAAACTGGACTACATTCAGGAGAACCATCCAACAGCTGAAACCATAATCATGGGAGACTTTAATGTACATAACGCTGCCTGGCTCAAATTCTCAAACAAAACAGATGATGCGGGTCGTCAAGCCGAGGCCTTCGCCATCACTCATGGTCTAGAACAACTGGTCGAGCTACCAACCCGCATCCCTGATGTCAACAACCAGTCTGCCAATACACTGGATCTTTTCCTCACCACCAATCCTGACCCGTATAGAATAGAAGTTTGTGCCCCACTTGGAAACTCTGACACCCTCATCTCCACAACATGCTCTTTCCATTTACCATCGAGCTACACAATACCACCCCGTCTCATGTGGCATTACAATTCGGCCGACTGGGAAGGTCTTCGTATGTTTTTCTCAGCGTTTCCATGGAAGAGAGTTTGTTTCTCTTCAGTAGATCCAACACGATGTGCTGAGAAAATTTCTGAAATCATCATGTTGGGGATGCAAACTTACATACCGAATACCGAAAGAAGAACATTATCCGATAAGACCTGGTTTAACAGAAACTGCTCTAGAGCTGTGGCTTTCAAACTGGCAGCATACCATCGATGGCTAAAAAATCCGGGCCCTAAGACCAGAGCAGCATATGTCGAGGCTAGAGGCATATGCAAAGAGACAATAGAATGCTCAAAAAATGCCAACAATGCCAAAATAAGATCAAAACTTGCTGAATGTCCTAACAGATCCCGTTCATTTTGGACTTTCGCCAAAGCCGTGGGAAGAAACTTCACTTCCAGCTCATTTCCTCCTCTAACCAAAGAAGATAGAACACCAGCAACGACTGCCCAGGAAAAAGCCAATATCTTTGCGCACCCATTTGCTGGAAATTCCACTCTGGATTCATCGGGAAAACAACCCCCGAACATTACACCTATTGACAGTCACATGCCCGAGATCACCTTTCGCCAACGTACTATCAGAAATATTTTGCTGGGTCTCAACACCAACAAAGCCTGTGGATCTGAATGAATCCCACCGATTGTTCTCAAGAAATGTGCCCCCGAACTAACACTTGTTCTTTGCAAGTTGTTCAACCACTCTTACAATTTGGGGGTATTTCCGTCCAATTGGAAAATTGCAAGAGTACAGCCAGTCCCTAAAAAAGGCAAAAAGGCCCTACCTAGCAACTACAGACCTATCGCACTGCTATCTATTATTTCAAAGGTCATGGAAAAAGCCATCAACATCGAGCTCATGAAATATCTGGAAGACTCAGGAATTGTCAACGATAGGCAATATATGGCTTCCGCCATCAGAGATCAACTGGTGACCTGCTCGCTTACGTCTCACATATATGGCAGCTATCTATTGAAAAGTATGGAGAAACTTCAGCTGTGGCATTAGATATCTCCAAGGCGTTCGATCGAGTTTGGCACCAGGGACTCCTTGTCAAGCTTCCGTCTTATGGCTTGTCCCCTCAGCTGTGTTCTCTGCTTGCTAGTTTTCTCTCAAACAGGTCTCTCCATGTAGTGGTCGATGGAGTTTCATCTGACACTCTACTCATAAATTCTGGTGTTCCGCAAGGATCTATTCTCGCACCAACACTATTTTTACTTCACATCAACGACCTGTTGAAAGCAACTTCATGTCCAGTACACAGCTTTGCCGATGATAGAACCCTCCATACCGCTTTCTCTTCCAGGGCCCCTATATCAGCCCGTGAAACCAGAAATGAACGAGGAAGAAATGTTAATAATATAAATATGGACTTAGCAACAATTCTCGAGTGGGGATCTAATAACTTGGTAGAATTCAATGAAAACAAAACACAAGCATGTATTTTCTCTAGAAAAGCCGATCTCACTGTGCCTAACATAACTTTGTCAGGAGTAACCATACCACTGAAGTCATCCATATCGATGCTTGGCATTACTATCAGCAATAACCTTTCCTGGGAAAATCACGTGAGGTCCATTGCCAAAAGTGCATCCCAAAAACTTGGTTTTTTGTTTCGTGCCAAGAGCTATTTCACCCCCACTCAGCTGCTTATGATCTATAAGGCACAGATCCGACCTGTCCTGGAATACTGTTCCCATATTTGGAGCGCGGCACCTAAACATATCCTGAGGCTATTGGATTCTGTCCAAAAAAGGGCAATTCGTCTCGTCGGTGATGCCTCGCTCACAAACTCGCTCACTTGTCTGGAACACCGTAGAAAAGTTGGCGATTTGTCTTTATTTTATAGATATTTTCATGGGCGATGCTCTTCTGAAATATCAACAATCGTTCCTGCTTTGGCAGTCTCTTCGAGACTAACCCGTCAAGTTCAGTCATCACACCCCTTCGTGGTCACTTTGGAGACCTGCAGAACATCACTTTCCAAAGACTCGTTCATCCAACGAACAGCGAGGCTTTGGAACTCATTGCCTAGGGAGGTGTTCCCCGAGGCATACAACCTCCAGAAATTCAAGAAGAACACCAACTCCTACCTTCTTTACCTTGGTTCCCACGATGTTCTTTGAACATTACAGGATATCCCTTTTCGTGGGAACCAGAACATAAAAAAAAAAAAAAAATTCTTTACTTTTTCTCAGAATTCAGTACACATTTCTCGTATAATAATCTTTACTCAACTTCAAACTGTCTAAATGTTCAAAATTATCAATTGAAAATGATTTATGCAAGCTGAAAAATGATTATGATTTTTTTTCTGTAAAGACCAATTAATTATATGATGCGAATTGGTTTCTGTAGTGGGGTAGTCCCAATTTTAGAGAATTCCACCAATTCCATATTTCTTCTGAGTCCAATCTTCCGATCAATATGGTTCCTAGAGGGCCATCTTGTATTGCTTGAAATATTCAATTGAAACACCTAATCAGCATAGTTGGTATAATTGAATCTGATAGGTAATTCAAATATGCGGAATGTGTAGTGATAGGACGTATTTTGTAGTCCCAGTTTTGATCTATGGGAATTAATAAATTGATTTCATTTACAAACGAACGTCGATTATGAGTCTACAAACAGAATAAAAATTACTTCAAACATGTCAAGTCGGATAATCAATATCCTATATTTTATTCAAATATGTAGTATGTACACTATGGCCACTTCCCTTCATTGGTTACTTCTGGAACATACGAATTGAATGTTCCAATAAAAAAGAAAACAGTTAGATAGTTTGTGGTAGTTTTTTCCTTTGATAAATGTTTTCTTTTGGAAAGAAATAATAAGGTTGCCTGTTTATACCATTCAGCTCTATCTCTGATCAAGTTGAAGAACATTCATTTCCATGAGCTCACAAACTGATTCGCTTCAGTTCAAGACGAGGACTGTGACGATTCGCATTTTTTTTTGTTATTTTTTCCCAAAAGTGTTTCATAAAATTGGTCTCGTAAACAATTTATCAGTCTTAAACTGACGTAAATTTCAATCATGAATATTGTATTGGTAGCTGGATTATTTTGCAGGTGAAAATTAAATATCCCGTGGTTATCAGAAATTAATTTATTTCATAGGTGAGGAGCCGAAGGAAACGGTTTGCCCACAACCATGGGAACAGTGCGAGAGGGAAGCGGTTATACAGTTTTTCAAACAACACAAAAAGAAAAACATCGTTCCTAAGCATCGAGACTGTTTGAATTGCATTAAGGAAAACCCAGCTCTGGCAAGTAGGAACTGGAAAAAAGTTAAAAATTTTGTAAAAAATCAAATTGACAAAAACAAAAAGATGTCTGGAAAGAAATGATGGTGAATCAATAAAAATAAATAAAGTGTATGATACTTATTTTCCTTTGCTCCATTTATAAACTACCTTTTCAATATATTATCATAAAAAGAACAAAATCTGCAAGTAAATCTACAACATTTTGGGCATCAAGCCATCTTCAAGGAATATTTCATTCGAAATATATGTCAGATATATCCATTTTCATGCACCACCTTAGATGATGCTATTAATTAATTAAGATGTCTTTTTTTGCGATCGTTCTCTTTGAACGTGACAAACATCTCTCTCCTAAGAGATTTGCTGGCAATAGAAATCATGTACAGGCTACACACTCTTGGTGAAGCAATATCGATGGCAACTTATACCTATATCTTGTGCAGAAATATTTATGGCTTCGGAGGCCAGAAACTCTCTATAGGCCATAATTCGGGTAATAGTGTGTGTAAGTGCAAGATTCTTATAGCTATATACTTCCTTTATAAACCAATCCATATCGAAATTATGCCACAATTGGGGATATTGCATGCGTTGCCATAATTATCGCGGTACACGTATGTGTGTGCGCGTCTGTCTCCTTATATTATGCATATTTGAGAAATTACAGTGTTGATATAAGAAGTATTTTCAATATTTTGCGTTGCGAAGTGAGTTTATAATTCGATTATATTTCTCTGAATACATAAACCTGATGAATACACTTCTACACACGATTATATTTGATTGAGAAATCTCTAAAACAGTCATAGGTAGAGAATTAATATTCGTATGACTCTCTATGACTGGGAGAGCCTTCTGACCAGACCAGTCGTCAAAGTGACAATAATAACAATTGTGTTTGACTATGATTTTGACGTTGCTCTATGTGCTGGGCTCTCTGCAGGCGCGTACTGGGACACTTTTGGGGGCCGGGAAACTGTTCCTCGAGGGTCCATGCGATTTTTCATGAAAATGAAAAAAAAAACGAAATATTTTTGGTAGTTTTTGTTTAATGTGATGTGTTGATGTGTTCTATTTATAATTAGGATGTGGGAGTTTTCTGTATCGGAGATCATTATTTTGTTACACAAATTCAGGAATTCAAGATGGCCGCCTCGATAAGGCCACACGTCAGCGTCAGCGTCAGCGTCTATCATTGATGTCGGAATTTATTCAAAATTGCTATCTGCGACCGATTATGATTTTATTGTCAAGATTCAAGATGATCTAATATGGCGGACGAGTTTTTTCATTAACTTTTATTCCAATGATTTCAATGAAAATTAGTATGTAGGGGATTTTAGGGTCGGAAATCATGATTTGTCTGAATTCGATAATTCGAGGAATATCTAGTATCAGCTTTTATAAACAATATTATAAGGCTTCTAATAACGTGTGTGAGTAAGCTTATATGACATGTATGAATGTGCATGATTTGTATCTGCAAAAAGTTCTTACTCAACCTATTATTCAGTAATGAAAGGATATATTAGATGGTTCAATATTAGAGCGCTGAGAACGTTTTATTGGCAATTTAATTTCACCGAATCCATTTATAAGCAATTTGGTGCCGAACAAAGCTTCTTAAGTTGCCAGAATATATAACTTACAAAACTTGAAATGCAATAAGAGGTTCTCTTATGTTACTTGAGGAACAAATTACGGAAATACTCCTCAACACGGGGAGTTACGGTCAACAATCATTCGAAATATAGATGTAGGAAATATGTTTGGAGTATATGAAATATTTAGGTGGAATAATTCCCCATATTGGTGTTTCAGTTTTTGTATGGAAGAATATGTTTGAAATTAAAAAATGGAAAACAAGTGGAGTGATAATTAATTTTTGGAACAAAAATTTGTAGGCTTTTGGATTCTAATTGAAAAGGGGTTTATTTGTAGATAATCGTTTCATCCTCGGCCGAAAAATGTTTTTATAAAACTTTAAAAGTCGGCAACAGAAATTCGAAAACAAATGTTAATAACAATCAAAATAAAATAATTAATAAACAAAACATCTCTAAAGACAAGCTTTCATTCAAATGCGCTAAAAAAAAGGAAATTGATTTGGATGTGTGACGTAGGTTATTCCATGAGGTACAGCTTGTCGCGCAAGCTTTCAGTTCGAATACAAAAACGACAAGCTCTCAAATCTATAACCATAAGCTATTATTTTTCACTTCTCAGCACATTTGAATAAAAGCTTGTCATTAAAAAGGTTTTTTTGTGAATTATTTTATTTTGTGCTCTTTAGTAAGTACGCGTTAATCTATCTATGCATTTTTGTTAATGCATCGTCATCATGAGGCCTTTTTCCTATAAATTCTGAGCTTTATTTTTTTTTGTCAGAGGAGGAAATCTTGCATAGACCCCGGTCCTTCCGGGGTGCCAGACTCTTACCGACTAAAACCTCTTTTCTTCTCGTCCTGCCCCCCACACCAGAATCCGCTTTCGCATAACTTCAGTGTGAGGGCTGTCCTTGCCTTCAGGGAATTCTGCTTTCTCTTTCCTTGGTTTCTATTATTTCTCTTACAGTTCTATATGTTTGTTTCCACGTTTCCTCAGGTTTTATCAATCCCTCCATCATGTTTTGGGCGTCGAATATCCTATTGTTTGAATCTACGTACTGTCCCCTTGTGTCACCCCATCTGGGGCATAGGAACAAGGTATGTGCCGCATCGTCAAATGCTTGGCAGTATACACCATCATTCAACTCTGCTCTCTTCCATTCAAAGAGGTATTTCCTAAAGCATCCATTACCTGTCAATTCTTATGTGAGGAAGTAGTCGACTTCTCCAAATGGTCTGTCATGCCATCTTTGTGTGTCCTGGATGAGGCTCCAGGTCCAGCGCCCATACTTTTCCTGATTCTACTTTTCTTGCCAGCGTGACTCCGGGTACTCGGTTGTATTTTTCATTTCTCTCTTGGAATTAAAGTTCTATAGGAGGGATTCCAGCGATTACTCCCACTCCCTCGTTTGATACGGTTCTATAAGCACTGCACACCGGTAGGCACATCTGACTTCATGCCACACTGGCGCAGCATAGAGCAGCTGCGAATGGACAACGCTGGCAAGAAGAAGTCTCTTTGACGCTCTAGGGCCTCCGACATTTGGCATGAGACTGCCGAGAGCTGATGCTGTCTTCTCGACTTTATCGATTGTTTTGTGTATATGTGCGGTAAGAGTCAATTTCGTATCCAGCCAGACCCCCAGATGTTGTATAGCCCTCCAAGGTTTGACCTCTTCTCCTTGAACATTGAAAATTATTGGTCTAATTTTTCTTCTCGTTGTGTGGGG
>JAFIRS010002379.1:140000-222109 GCA_018342105.1 Gonioctena quinquepunctata
TTTGATGACTATCAGTTGAGGGTTGTTTCTTAGGAAGGTTTTTGTTTCTTTGATGTTTTTAGCGAAAGTTTTTTGTGTGTTGTTTAACTTGATTCTTCTGTTTTTTAATTTTGTATTGTAACTGGTGATTGACTTGACAATGTTGCATCTGAGTTCGTTTTGGACATTTTCAGGGGCTTTGGTAATGTTAGCTTCAATGGAGGCTATAATATCAATGGTGGGAATGTCTTCGATTTTTGTTGGGTGGAGGGCGAATTTTTCACTATGGGCAAGAATTTTATTTATTTCACGTGGTCAGGAAGATACTTGAATTTTAACTCATGTCACCCCTTCAACCAAAAAAAAGGCGTAATTATTGGCATAACTGACCGAGCAATCATATTACCCCACCCTACTCTACGAAAAGACACCCTGAAAAAAGTAAGACAAACATTAACGAATAACAACTTCTCAATTAAACTAATAAACCAAATCATAAAACAAAGAACTCATAAATTATACAACCAAACAAAACCACAATCAAACACGAAAAAAGATACTAACTATATCCCCCTTCCATACGTACCATTTCTCTCAGAAAATATTAACACATCACAAAAAAATTCAATTACCAAATTTGTCACAAATCAAAAAACACTTTAAAAAACCTCTTCACACCCCTAAAAAGTACAAGCCCAACTATGAAAAAATCTAATGTAATTCACAGCATTCCATGTAATGACTGTGAAAAAGTTTATATAGGTATGACGTCACAATTACTAGAAAATAGACGAAAATAAATATATGAAAAAGTCAAGCACGGCACTAAACAAACACATCATAAATGAAGACCACAACCCTAGTTTCAATAAAACTAGCATTCTAAGCATAGAAACTAACCCAAAAAAATTAACATTAAGGAGATGATTTACAGAAAAAAAAACAACAACGCAATGAACGACGGAACAGACGTTGGTAACCTTAGTAAAATTTACAAACCATTTTATAACCACCATAAGCAATAACAAAAAAACAAAACAAAAAAGCATCATACCTAACTACATTAAACGAATATCAAAAATAGGGAAAAAAAAACCACCTACCCCTAACGTTACCATCAAACACAACTAAACAATAACCGTTTGTAAACTTGACTTCTCCTCCGAATATCTCCGACCCTTACAAGCAAACTCATAACCACCCGCACAAAACATCCGTTCACAACCAGATGTAAGGCAATACACTCGTTTCAGAATAATAAAAAAAGCATGATATATATATATATATATATATATATATATATATATATATATATATATATATATATATATATATATATATATATATATATATATATATATATATATATTCGTATTTTTCTTTAACTTAAATTGTTCTACATTATGCAAAGGTATGTTACCTGTTGAGTTACTTATTTCACAAAATTACATTATACATTCTTTCCAGAAAATGTCAGCCCCGAAAAATAAAGAATTGAAAATGTCCCCAGCCGGGGACGAAACGTATTCTATTAACAAATAGACCTTTATTACTAAACGAATCCAATAACCCAAGAAACTTCTCAAAAAAAAATATATATATATATATATATATATATATATATATATATATATATGAGCAGTTACTACAAAATAATTTAAAATGTTTTTCATCATTTACCATTTTTATTTAATATAATTATTATGTGGATATTTATTTGGAATGCAGCAATGTCAAAAAAAAAACTCTTGTGAGTTTGTCCAAGCTTTCGGAATTGGTTCATTCCATTATCAGGGAACTACAATTCATTAAAAAATATTACATATGAGAGATCAATATCGAGTGAATTGATAATAGTCACAACTTAGGTGAGAATGGATGACACGATGTTCAGTAAAAAATATTTTCTTTCGACATTATGGTAATAAATAATGAGAAATGTAAAACAGAGAAATGAACTAATGTTCAATTACCACACTTATATGTTAACAATTATGAATAACACATGTTGAAATCTCTTCAACCATGTGGTTGGAATCGAAACTGACAGGTCATAAATTAAATTCACATCAGACAGCTGTATGTGACATTGACATTGACACATGTCAAGCATTATTCATGTTACCCAGGCTGCCAACTGCCACAGTGGTACCAACTAGTGTGGTTTACTATTTCCTGTGATTAGGTTTTAATGAACGAAAATTATGATATTTATATTGTTGTGGATAAAATGTTCAGTTTATAATGTAATTGTACCAGAGTTTGATCTAGTTGGGTTTATGTCTAGTGACAGTAAATAAGCATAAATCTCACTCAAGTTATTGATATCAGTTTTCTCGTTGATACAGTTGTTCTCTTGAGCTATGAACGCCATTTCTAGAAATACCCTTTTTGCCCAGTGGGACTCGCTTGCTAATACACTCACTGACCCATAGTCCATGTGATGATCGTGTGTGTTAACATGAAGTACTAACGCACATCTTTCTGGATAAAGCCTGCTATCACTTTTGTGTGAGGTTATACGACTGTTTACTGTTTTTGAAGTATGGCCAATATACTGCCTATCACAATCTTGACACGGAATACTATATATGATTTTTGACATCAATGTGACTGGTGTCTTATCCTTAACTTTGGAGAAAATTGATTTTAGTGTTAAAATTGTTTTATTGGCAATTTTACAATTGCTTACCAAGCAAAAAAGTCTAGTGAGTTTGGGAGTAATCTCCTTGATATACGGAAGTGAGGTGTGAACCGGTAGTATAGGGGTAGGTCAGATTCATTCACATCAATGAGTGGAGTGATAATATCGTTTGATGATTCTAAACTGGAAGGTGTGTTGTACAAAATATTTTTATCAAACTTGGCGGGTATTAATTGTCTAAAAAAAGTTTAAGAAAAATTATATTGGTCAGTTACAAATCGTATAAATATTATAGGGTTATTGGTCCCTGTTTCTTGGTTCTTGGTTCCTGGTAACAGTCAATTGATAATGGTACCTACATGGCAAATCAATTCATAGTTCAGGACTATCAGGAGGTCACACATAGACAACTGAGAAAGCTGATGTGTCCTACCAAAGGGCTGATTTGCAGTGTTCCGGTGGACCTCCAGACTAGTAGCACTCTCGGTGTATACTTATTACTACCTCAGGAGTTAAGGTCAGACTTTTCTTGAATATTTTCTGTAACTCGTTTTGAGTTGAAGTGCTTGTACATATTACGTTGTTGGTACAAATTGCGTTGTCGATTTTTTAATTCCTTTGTCTATTTACATTGTGTATGGATTTATCCACTAAAAATCTGATTCAACTCCATTGTGTTGATTTTTTTCAAAGGTATGAACATAATTGATAATGCAACAGTGTGTAATATTTAAAAAATGGGAGATACCCATATTTTTGTTGTCATATGTATTCTACGACCCATATTTCATAACTGTAATTATTGAAATCTTCTCAGCAATGTAAAATTGTACATATGATTATAGTACTGATACCGTTGTTTTTATAAAATTGATGTTCACATATCAACTTATTTTGATCGGAAGAAATGCCTGTATCGAAAGTAACCCAATTGTATGGTAGAGAAAATATCGAAAACCTTTTTTTTTAGTTGAATATCCATTTGTGACTTCTATAATGTGGGATACCACATTATTGTGCTGATTGGAAATACATTGGATATCATAAGCAATCAGAGTTTGGTTTCTACATAAACCCATCAACAAAGTATGTTTTCAATTGTCTATAATTTATGTATACGTTTTAATCTACAAGTTCTCAGTTGTACTAGATTATATTTCTAGTTTTATTTTTAACTGAGTGTCGTCCAAAAATAAGCAAAATGTTCACAAAATAATAATATTCAACATCACACTATATGAATCTGTTGAGGCCAGTTCCCACACGAGTCTCTTGTTCTGAGTGAATTAGCGGGGGGAAAATAAAGTAACATCTTGTCGCTATATAAATAATGTCCACAAGACCCGGTACAACTACACCATAAACCTATTATAATCACACAGTACACAAAATATATTATTATTGACGTTACACGTTACCGTTATACTCATATCATACATTTTTTTAATTTTGTGACTATACTTTATACATCAATAACAATGATTCATTTAATCCTTAACATTTCATGCAATAGTTATACAGTGCTTCTCAAAAGTCCCTCCCTTCCTTTTATTTTTGAAACGATTATACATAAACAAGTGGAATTTGGAAACTGAATATTAAAGGTTGTAAACTTCCCTACTAGTGATGATAGATGACGAAATCGTCAAAGATGACGTCACAAGGCCATTGTGACCAATAATTTTGAAGGGAACCCTACGGCAAGCGACACCACTTTCAAAAGGTATCGAAAAAACCTATTCAATGATACTAATTTTGTTTGTGTTTATGGCAGTTTTAATGGCTCATCAGTGAACATTAAAATTCAAATTCCATTCAGTATGATATTAATTACAAATTTAAGAATCAGTATCTACTCGAAGAAATTGCCCAGAGTGACCTCCATTTACTTCCTGACAGTGAAATATCCTATTTTCAAACTCTTCTCGTACTTTTGCAAATGTGTCTGCGGAAATAGCCTCACATTCTGCAACAATACGTTGTTTCAGAACGTCAATATTGTCAGGTTCAGTGGCGTAAACCTTCGATTCAAGGTACCCATACAGAAAAAAACCAAAGGTGTGAGGTCCAGTGATCGAGCTGGCCATTCCTTTGAACCTCGTCGTCCAATACATCTACCACGATACTCCTCATCCAAATACCGTCTCACCTCACCGTTATAGTGTGGAGGAGCACCATTCTGTTGGAATGTTATTTCCAAATTGCCGAATTCATCTGGATTATCTTCCAAAATTTCAAGGATTAACGGTACTATTGCGTTTTGCAACAGCGCCAGATAAACCTCACCGGTTGAATTAGAATTCAAAAAAAAAAGCTCAACGATGTGGTTTCCCAGGATACCTGCCAAACATTCACCTTCTGGGGAAATTGGGTATGTGTTTCACGAAACAGGTGAGGATTTGAGTCACTCCAATACCTCACATTCTGTGTATTTACATTTCCATTCAGATAAAAAGTACTTTGGTCAGTAAAACAAATTGTTTTGACATAGTCTGGCTGTTGGTTAATTTTAGTTTCCATATTTTCACAAAATTCTAGTCTTCGGTCTGGGTCGTCGTCCGAGAGTTTATGAACTATTTTTGATTTGTATGGATGAAATTTCTTTTTTTTTCAACACCCTGTGTACTGTACTTCGACTGACTTCACAGGTAGATGCAACGTGAGCTGTTGAAGAAGTAGGATTAATTATTACTTCTGCCAGTATATCGATTTTTTTCTCATCAGAAATTTGTAGTCTACCAGATCGTTTTGCATCATTATTACTACCCGTTGTTTCAAACTTACGGAGAAGCCCCCTCAAATATGTCCCCGAAACGAGGCGATCGAGAAACCTCTCATTAAAAATGCGTTCCGCTGCATGAATATTTTGTCCAGTTTCATCAAGAATTAGGATCGCTGCTACTTTATCACCTAAAGCACGTACCATTTCGCTTCTTGAAGCACTTGAACGTTCGGCTCACAACAGTTTAACAAATTATTGAAATGTACAAAAATATTAAAAGTACCAAAAGCTGCTGAAACAGTTAAACGTTCGATCAACAATACACAAATTATTAAATGTACAAAAACTTGGACAATTACAAAAACGTCGAATTGGGAAGACTAACAAAAACGTCAGCTTATTTGACAACTATCCAGAGGCGGAGCTTGAATTTGGAATTTTAGTATTAACTGATTCAATTCATCACAGCTTTGCGTTTTTGAAAAGCGAGTTGCCAAAACTGCCATAAACACAAACAAAATTAGTAACATTAAATAGGTTCTTTCGATACCTTTTAAAAGAGGTGTCGCTTGCCGTAGGGTTCCATTTAAAATTATTGGTCACAATGGCCTTGTGACGTCATCTTTGACGATTTCGTCATCTATTATCACTAGTAGGGAAGTTAACAACCTTCCAGTTTCCAAATTTCACTTGTTTATGTATAATCGTTCCAAAAATAAGGGGGGTGGAGGGGCCTTTTGAGAAGCACTGTATATTATGTTTACGTCTATACTTTCACATTAAAATATCTATACTATTTTTACTGGTGTTTGTTGTTTTGAATGATGTTGTTTTCTTAATATAATATTAAGTTTGTAACTATCTTTATGTAATTGGCACAAATAATTAATAAAGTCTATCTATCTATAATGAACCGACTAGATCCGTTCGTTGGAAATGTTCGTCCAACTTCTGCAAATCACGTTTCAGAATGTTGTTTGAAAAATTGTATTTCTATGAATAACCGAAATATAAAATGCATCAATACATTTTTCAACTCCAGTTTACCAGCTTGTATTATAGTTTTTTTTCAAACTTTCGTTGTTGTATTTTATTGAGTTGAATAACATAGTCTACCCTTGAATCGTTGGATTATTAATTGTTCAACATGTTGATAAAATAGGTTCCATCTAAGTTTCCATCCAAAACATTCCAATATTGTTGGGAATTCATTTAGAATCCCTTAGTTTGGCAATAAATGCTCATGAAATGTTATCTTTGAATTTCCATGCTTTCCATCTTCCATTACTAACGTTAATAATACGTTGATCAACAACATTTTTTTGAGTTTGAAGTGGTTACTTGACAATTAATCGAGGGGTTCAATCAATGATTTAACGAGTACTTATCTATGATAAAAATTTTCATTAGTTTAATCCATGATCATCTGGTTGAAAATTAACCCATCATATATAATCGTTGGAACCATAGTTTGAATCCTGCAATGAACGTTTTATGATTGAATTTATTTCTGTTTGTACAAATATACAACAGGTATATGTTCCAATTCAACGTTTCTCATTGTACTAACGTAAATAAATAATGTCATTATTGTCTATTTTTTTTAAATATACATATTTTGTGGTATCGACGATTTTAGAATACATGACTTCATGTCATCGGAAATAGATTCTCACTTCAGATGATTGATTTTTCCGAATCTTTTCATTCTTGTGGCTTTTTTGTAGTCCCTCCAATGAAAATTTCGGAATATTCCAGTTACTTGTCCTGATCAGATGAGATAGCTCATGGCATGAAATTGGCTGGCAGTTATCGGAAACTCATAACCCTTCAACCTCTAACTACTTTGTTCTTCCCATTCTTCTTCTTATACATCGAAATGGCGAAATTAACGATGTCATGAAAAAGGATGGTTTTTTCTTTAATTTAATAATTTGTAAAATATGCAACAATTTCCTATTTCTCTCGGACACAATTCCCATTTTCGTATTATATATTTGGCAAAATCTCATCAGTGGTTGGAGGTCATCTTCCTAAACTTTTTTTGAAATCGTCATGTCGACGATGATGTTAGAGTGAAAGGTTAATGGGTCTTGATGGCCATTGATAAGTACTTTCGATCTTTTCTATTCACTCTAACACTAACACTGAATTAGGGGGAAAACTTATACACAGATATGCGGCGGTTCCTATGTCCTCAAATAGCTCAGTTGGTAGAGCGTCTGACTAGAGATGAGAAGATCGAGGGTTCGACTACCGCTTGAGGATGTTTTTTTCTTCAATTTAATAATTTGTCCAATATTCCACAATTTCTTTTTTCATGTATTTTTCTCATACGCAATTCCCATTTTCGTATTATATATATATAGTTTCGCAGTCACTTATTGAGAGGAAACGCTCGTTTTTCTGTTCAAGCTTTCGAGATTAATTATTTCTTCTTCAGCAACTCTGAATGAACAATGACAAAAATAAAATTGTTCGTACTAACTAAACAATACAATATAAAATCGAGGACATTCTTCATTTTTGTACGTATTATTGGAAAAAAACATTGAATTAGGACTATCACATACATTCAGATGAAAACTTGTTATAAAAATAAATTGAAAGGATCATTGATTACAAACAATCATGTGGCAGGAACGTCTGTCACTCTTCATACTGATGTAGTACAGTGACATTGACTCTTGACATTTTACAGTATTGCTAAATGTTTTGGGAGGCGCCGGGTCTTTCGTCAGATGATGGGAGTTAGGGTGTTATGAGTTTGGTGGTTGTTGGTTGTGGTTTTGTGTAGTGAATATGTGTAATTGATGTTGAGTCCTTCTATTCTTTTTCAGAGTTAAGTGACAGTGGTTGTTTGATTATGTGGGTCATTTATGAGGATATTTTTTTGTGCAAGTTTGTTCCTCCGTTCAATTTGATTGAGGAAAGCTGAATACACTGTGTAGTAATAAGTAGAACAGGAGATTTTGTATTAAGTGTATATTTATAATTAATTAGCAAAGCGCTTTCGACTCACGTCGTCATACCTAAGACCATATGAGATTCTCATATGGTCTAAGGTATCTTCAACATGTTTCATTCGTTGAACCTAAACATCTACAAATTATAAACATGTCTTCTTTTATTGTAACATTTCCTGTTACCTGACTATGAAGCACTGATGATGACGTGAGTCGAAAGCGCTTTGCTAATTAATTATAAATATGCACTTAATACAAAATCTCCTCTTCTACTTATTCTTCGTTCAATATTTCAACGTTTACATATGAGAAATTGTGATCGTTATCCCAAACGTGTTCAATCAAAATACATGTTTGTTTATTATTCCTCGTATCATTTTTATGTAAGGTGATGGGGTAAGATAGTTTTTTTATGCTATTTTCTACCAGATCATCCATCTTTTCCCATACTTTCCCTGGAAAATAAGTATATGACATAATACTAAGCATACCATACAATAGGAAACATTGAATTTTGAAAATCTATAACAACTGCAACCAATTTCCATTTTTAACATAAAACAAGAGGACTTCAACTTCAACGTACCCTTTCCAGATACAAAATTAATGAAAACAGATGATTTTAAGTTAATCGCCACCTGGAACACTGAACCAGGCTCTTCAGGCAGATTTCTACATTATGAATCATTCCACCAAAAACAACAGAAGATTAACTTGGTTTTAGCCATGGGACATAGAGTCAACCAGACCACTTATACAAATTTAAGAGAACAAATCCTGAAAAAACTAGCAAAATCATTCAACAACAGTGGTTACCCTTCCAAACTATTGAATCACCTACCATTCCACAGATCCTCAACACATTCATTTTCAAAGGATACCATCACCACCAACAATCAAGCACCCATCAACAAACTACAACTACTATTCATAACCTCACCAAGGAAATCTATCATACAAAATAAAAATGAAAATCATGTTATTTTTGGATTAAATAGGAAAATTCAAAATAATTCATACAAACTCATCAATACCTCAGGTTATTTCACCTCCTTCTTTTGTCGACTCCGATTTCGTTCATCACTGGGTACCTATCAAATATAATGTGTCATAGTGATTATGTTGAATCACCGAGAACTATCTCGAAGAAGTTCAGTACTTCGGATGATCAAATTCAATTATGTCGTAGAAAGTTATATCGAATTTAATAATATGATACTGTTATGATAAAATCATTATCTAGAGTTCATAATTGAATTTTGAACTTAAGAATATTGTCCCAAATTGAATTGAATTGTGGAGTCATTCAGTCGAGAATGTTTCCCTTCTCAATAAAAATTATATTTCGCTTCATGGAAACGTTCATTTTCAATTTGGGACATTTTGATAGAACATTCTTGAAAGACAATTGATGTTTGTAATGAATAATTCATATATATATGTATATATATATATATATATATATATATATATATATATATATATATATATATATATATTGTCAGATCACATGAAAATCATATTGACACCTCATATAAAAAAATCAACAAAACTAACAACATCATAATACAAGGTGGTATGATGGTGACAAATGACCTTACAATATAAATAAATATGTAAATGTATATATTGTTATGAAATATTAAAGACTGTTGTTAATTTCACCCCGCGTTGGGCGACAAATATTGTTATGAAATAATGGTATATCAGATAAATTGTTATTATAAAATGATGATTGCTAATAATTTCTGTTCGTAGTTGGGAACCAAATTGTTATGAAATGTGATTTGTAAAATTAATATGTTGTTGATTTTTATCCCTCTTGGGTTCAAATTGATATGATAGATAAGTTATTTTGACCCTGTATAATATATTGCAATGTAATAATAATTGCTAGCTGACGTCACTGTTTTCTCGTCACGTTGCTGCCAATTGTTATCACTTTTCTCACCACGACTAAACTCAGTTGGTACGCCTTTTGTCTCAGATAGCCGGTTTAGGCAATAGAGCCACTGCTTGATGTCAAATTCAATCTTTTCAATGTTTACAAGTACGATTGCAGGTCATTGTGGAAAACAAACGAGCAAATGTCGAAAAACAATTATTCCCTTTATTCAGGAAAACTTATATTAACCTGGCCTACTATAGATAACTTATACTATGGTCATTCTACAAATTTTTAAAGACAATCATAAGAAACGGTGATGAATAAGAAATACACAACCTCACTTTCTACTGTGAAGGTTGAAAATTCTTTAGTAATTCAATATCAAAGTGAAATAGAGTTCTTCTGGTATGATACGAGTTATTTATGAGGTTATTCAGTTTGTGATGTGCACTAGAAAAGTTTATACCTGACTCTGGAACTGTCGCTGTTACAATATACACCAAGAAATTGAATCCTCCTTAACGTACTGCTCTCAGGCTCTCCAATACCAAAAAGGAACCATACAAATCCAGAAATCAGCTTTGGAATAGTTTCATATGGAGTACATAAAAGGTAATGTCGTTTGCTGCTATTAATTTTTATTGAAATTCTCCTGAAGTTGAGTTGATTGGGTTCTAATGAAGAAACTACCTTATATTCATGAAGTTCTTGAATTTGTCCTTTTTCTAAAGTACGAACGTGGCGTTCTTTTCAAAATTATTTTCAATCTCCTTGTGGCTTTGTTTTCTGTCACCTGGATACCATTTCTCCCTTTTTCCATATCATTTGAATTTTCAAATTCGCGCACTTTGTTGTCACATTTTCACTCTTTGGGGTTATTTGTCAAAACTTATTAACTAAAATATTTTTCTTTTCTTACAAACTATGTACAATATTTAATGATAATTGTCTCTGACACTTTTTTTCCGTTCTTATTTTCTCACAATTTCAAATCTTACATCTGACCATACTGTTCCCTACATTGGCTATTGTCATCAAGAAATTTGTTGTTCTCCCATTGGCTATTTTTAGTTAGGTACAATTTCATATACTGTATGTTTCAAGCTTATAATTTTGTTGATCATATTTCATTCAGGATGATTTTGTAAATCTAGACTTTTTTGTTATCTTTTGAACAGTTATAGGTTGTAATGATCTTGACAATGTATGAAAATGATTGCATTATAGTATTCATATATTTTTATCTATCAATATCATACAGAAACTTCATAAAAGGAATAAAATCTTAAAATATGTAAAAACAATATCTCTTGAACTACAACTAGTAAGTAATTATTATTTTTGTGGGTTTTTTATTGAAATTATTTCTTTTTTCCTTTTAAAATTAATTTCAGGTCTTTCATAACATAACAATATATATCTTGGATAATATCACCCTGTGGAACATCTCATGGATTTTTCTGAAAAAATATCGTGTGAATACCCCTTGAGGATAACTTTTGGAAAAACTGTTTGGTGACCCGTCCCATCCATTGGGCGTCCATTAGATATTTTTGAAAATAAGTTGGACCTCTATAGTATATCTCATAGATATCGCTAAAGCATATCTCAAGGATATTTTTTATGTCCCTTCGATACCTTTAGAATATCTGTGAAAGGAGTTGTCAGTGTTGTGAACCATCATTTGAACTAACTCTCGTCGGAATATGAAAACCCCATCCACAAAATAGTATAAAATTTGTGGGTTTTATGAATGATGGAGTTGAGAGATAAAACATGGCCGGTCATGAGTACATATTGCTCAAACAACTGATCTCTTCATCCATTGAGAGAAGAATAAAAGTAAGTCACTGAATTATTTTCTGTCTTCTCCATTTCTATAGAGTTTTCAGTTTCTGTAGCCGTCACTAGACATATTCTCACTTGCCCTGGGGTTCGCTTCGAAGAGAGTTGTATTTTTCAATAGGATCTTTTCGGATTCTCGACCAATAATCACTATTTCAGTGAGATGTCTTGAGAAAGGAGATATTTTTCATTCACAATGGAATTCAGCTTGCTATTTATGTATCACAGATTTTTATTAATATATTCCGGATAGTAGGGATAACACGGTTAGTAATGTTAGTTGCAGTTGTTGAGTCGAAACGACGTTAGCTAGTTGTGTTCTTCACTAAGTTGACGAAATCCTGGCGAAAACTGAGAAATTGATGAATGATTTGATCGGATTCGTAGACGGAAACAATTGTCTGCGTGTAGATTGTAGGGGGGTCGAAATGGCGCTTCAGCCTCTCCGTATTCCGACCTATAAAGTCTTCTATACATTACACACCATCTATTCAAGACCCAGGATTCCGAAACTCCTTGCGAAGTACATCAGTTTCCTGGAAGCTAAGTTGACGTCTGAATGCGTTTACGAAAGCAGCCTTTCCCAAAACACCGCTTGTCAGTCGCACAGCAGGTGTTCTGAAGTTCCAGCAGAGTTTTTGCAGTAACGATACAGTTCACTGTCTGACCTATCCATTTTTTTAATGATACCTCAAAGGACAATGTCCAGTGAGCAGTCCCGTTACTAGTTCCAAGTCCCGTTACCAGTTTCGGTGATTGGCTCAGGAACCCTTCTGCTTGTATTTGCCCTTTCCAGCGGGTTTTGATTTGGTCAGCTTCCCAGTGCCAAAACTCTTCGTTGATGTGGAATTTGTAAAAACCACAAAAAGATTCCAGGCCAGGAATTTGCATGTTCCTTGGCAAGGCTGTCCGCTTCTTCATCGCCTTTGATTCTCTTGTTACCTGGCACCCACATCAGACTGACATGATTGTTCGTAGCCAGTTGTCTTAGAGATAGTTGTTTGCAGTACCAAGTCAGCCTTGACTCACGAGTGTGTGACTTAAAGCTCTTAGTGCTGCCTTTTGTCCATTATGGAACCTTCAGTATACCATAGTGTTGCATTCGTTTTTAGTTGAGGCCCGTTCGTTGTGAATATATGGTAGTTGTTCATCACTACTCCATAATTCACTTCGAGTTTGTGCCTAGCTGGCATAATATCTGAAGGCTTTTACATGGATTCCAGAGAAATATTTTCCAGAATCTTCAGATGTCAAATCAGATTCACAGCTCACAAGTTTTATGCCTGGTGTACTCTCAAGGCACTTTATGCCGCTCCTTTCATTACACACAAGTGCAGTAGTGAAAGATTCAGCATAACCTCTAGTGCTGCAGTGAGGCACGTTAATATTGCCTTCGTGATTCCCAGTCAGGCTAACCACTGCTTCTTGCCGAATTCATTGCGGTAAGTTCAAGTTGCCGCTGTAGCCTTGGAAAGAATGAGATTGATGTGGCTGTTCTATGTTAGTGTCTGGTCGATTATAATGCCCAGGTATTTGACTTCCTTGGAAATAGTAAGCTGAGTTCCATTCAGGGTTGAGGCTTTCAGTTCGTACATTCGCCTCTTTGTGAATAGAACCAGCACGGTTTTGCTAGGATTAACATTGAGTCCCTCCTTTGCGTGCCAGCTTCTGATTATGTTTAGGGCTGTGTCTGCATGCGATTGGATATTATTTCGTCATGTTTGCCCCTGATAGTGATGACCAGATTATCAGCGTAACTTCGAGACCAGGGTCATGTAGCTCCACTTTCAGCTTATCCACGGTCAGTGACTACTGCAAAGGTGATGGGACCCCACCCTGGGGGTAACCTTTTTTCGTGGTCATTCTGACCGTCCCCCCCACCCCCAAAAGGAGCAACAATGATTCTGTTTTTTGACATTGCACCCATCCATCTGATCAGTGGGGTGTTTCTATTCCCTTCCTCTAGCGATCTGATGTCAGTCATGTGAGGTGTTATTGAAGGCACCCTCTATATCTATGAATGCACATAGAGCCATTTTTTTGATGAATGCTTTCAATTGAGAATAGTAGAGCAATAATCGTTGAATTGCCTACTTGATAGGCGAGCTGTTTGTGGAGCGGTTTGTCCAAGAGGATTTAACTTCTAATATATTGGTATATAATTTTCTCAATTGTTCTCAGGAGAAAAGGGGTGAGACTGATGGGGCGATGAAACTTTGATTCGTCTGCCGGATGTCTCCCATTCTTTGGTATCAACACCACTGCAGCCTCCCTCCAGGCTTTCGGTATGTGACCAAAAATGAAACTGGCCTTGAATAGTCTTTTCAAGGAGGGCTCTATTATCTCAAGACCATTTTGTAGTAGAGCAAGGGGTATTCCGTTCTTTCCGGCCGATTTGAAGGGTTTGTAGCTTTCAACGGCCCATTTTTTTGGTTAGTGAAGATTTTTCCCGCCTTGGCTCCTGCTGGTTTTGTTGTGGTTAGTGACAACCCCTTCCAGCTGAGCATCTTGCAGTTTGTCTTCAACAGCTTTGGACCCAGGCAAGTGTGTCTGGATGAAAACACTTATGCTTTCCTCCTGGTGTTTTGCATATCCACCGTTTGGCTTTTTGATCAGATCGATAACGTTGGTATGTTCTTCAGAAATAACTTTCTGGAGGCGTTGGGCTGGGACAAATTCCGTTATCCCCTCGCTCGCCTCCATGTTTTTCTTCTAGATTTTCTGAGTTTTTTGTTGTACTCAGAAAAAGCTGCTTCATAGTTATCCCATCATCTCATATCTGTTAAGGAATTTCCTATTTTTTTTTTTTTTAAGTTTGGCTAACTCTATATTTCACCAGGGCATGTCTCTGTTGACTACCTTCGGTTTTTCTGGGCAGCTGACTCCATATGCTTTCATTATATAATTTTGATGCTGCTTGAAGAATGTATCAAGTTCCTCATCCGAATCGATGGATGTATGCTGGTCCTCCAACTACCTCTCGAAATGCTCTTTATAAGCATCCCAGTCGGTTAGTTCGGGTATGATATATCCCTCGGAGCGTGTTTCCGATGACGACAAGTCGAATCTTATATGTTGATGATCCGACATCGAGAAGTCTTTCAATACATGCCATTTGCGAATGTGGTTAGTTATGAATGGATCCGCAAGGGTTAGGTCAAGAAACTTTTTCCTAATCGCATTTATGGAGGTGGGTTCGTTTCCTTCATTGACAATGTCGATGAAAGTAGCTGACAAATATTTTGGAAGGTACTCACCGCGTTCATTTGTATGTGTGCTTTTCCATGTAAGATTGTCCGCATACGCATCGCAGTACAGGAAGAAGTGTCTATGCCCCCTTTGACATCATCGGATGAGGCTTTCGACTTTCTCTAGTGGTGGTTGTGTTGGTGAGTCCCATGGGAAGTATGCCGAGGCCATGAGAATATGTCTCTTGCCTGCTTCAGTTGGCACTTCCATAATAACGGTTGCCAAATCTCCGGTGATGAACTTCAGAAAAGGAGTAAATTCAGTTTTAGGGCCAAGCAATAGCAAGCGGTTTTTCATGGTTGTTGCGATATAGTAACTCACATGATCTCATAGTGAGTCCTCGTATAAGTCCTCCATTGATCCAGGACTCTTGGATTAGCTCTATGCTAATGTTTTCTTCAGTAAACCTTCTTCTAAGCACACTGCTGGTTGCTTTTGGGTGTTGGAGGTTTATCTTATGAGCCTTGAGTTTTGTGCTCATTTTGGAGCAAGGTCTTGGAGCTCTCTTTATTCTCCTTCTCCATTCCAGGCCTTTGTTTTTCCATCGGTCCGAGGCACCTGTTTGCCTCTATCGGGGTTCTTCACGTTTTTTGGGGGTTTTGCACTGTCGACAAGTCTTTCAGCCTGTTTCTTGATGTTCGATGCACTCTGTTCGATACCCGAGGTGCTAGGTCGGACGTGAGATCAAGTGTGGTCCCTTTGGGTTTGCCACTCTATGGTCTCAGGGTTGTGTTCATCACACACCTTGTTTTCCTCAGTCTTTCCCGACTGATGATCGAACGAAAGCGTCAGGAGTTCTAGAGGGCCTTCGCATGCTTTCCTTTAGTACCCTCTAATTCGTTGCGTTGAGGCTTCCGTTTTGAGCTTCTATTATTACAAGGATTTTCTCCGTGGAGTATCCCTGACTTCGAGATAGGTATGCCACCGAAATTTCGTTGTGGGGCATGTCTGCCTCTTCAACTACCCTCAGTTCAGTTTCCCTCCATGATTTGATATCCTAGATGGTGTTTTTCAGCCACTGCATGGTAGTGTTATCAAGACACATCAAGTCCACCCAGACTGGTCTGTTGTGCGAACTGTGGAAATGAGGCATTATGACCGCCTTTTCTCCTGACTAGATGATTTTATCCAGAATCGTCCCCTTTACGGACTTCATTGTTAGGAGGAGATCTGGATAGTTTTTTGCAGAATGCACACTATCACGCCTCCAGTAACTTGACTGGAGTTTGGTCCTCTAATTGGGTTGGGGAGTGAAACCGAGGGTGCCTCGGAGTTCCTCATAATCCACTCACAAGCAGTCTTCAGCTAATGCTGTTCCACCTTGTTCTTGAAGAGCTTTCTGTTTCAGTTCTCTTCTACTCGACCGGCTGGTTGAGGCAATCCTCCACGCATTGCTAGCGATTGCTGGCTTCGAGCGCGGTTCATACCAGGTAGGTTTCCAGATACATCTAGCTCTCCGGCGCGCCAGGACCGCATTGGACATGTCATCCAGTCGCCCTTCTGATCCGCCGGAGAACAGGTTCTCTTCTCCATGCTGTGGTTCCTGGTATCTTCATTGTGGTGAAATTCCGTTAGGACATAGTAGAACCACAGGTAGTCCTGTAATTCCCTAACCAGCGTTGCTACGTGAGAGCAAACACCCGATGGCTGAGCTCACCCATCATTCCAGAGCCCGATGGGTAACACCACAGGGAGCAATCCAAGCAGCTGGATAATGGTCAGAAACGGTCAACCCCGGCTGACCAACATATACCCATTATATGAGTATATATAGTGAGCTGTCCTGGGGAAGGAGAAATTCAACATTTTGAATGGAATTATATTATTGATGTGTTCCGACTTCGGTCTCATATTACAGATTTCTATCCTGATATTTGGAATAACATGTCAAAGTTAGTAATTTTACTCGCAGTAGTTGAGTTGAGATGGCATTAGCTGGAGCGTTTTCATTCTGTTAATGCAATTCCAAATGAAACTGAGAAATGAAAGGATTTTGATCATTCTATTGGGGTTTCCAGACATTAGTCATTCGTCTGCTTGACCTATCCTATCCTGTACTTAGTGTAGTGGTTAATATTGATCTATTTCGCAACAAGATCATCGGATGTAACCAGCCAGGAAATAAGTTGTTTTTTCATGGATACTCATAAAACAAACACCTATTGTATATGTATTTGTAGTCAGATATCTTGAGAAATAAGACGTGTTTCATTATGAATGACATTATAGCTCATGCCAATGCTCCAGTGAGTTATGCGATCGAGGAGATGGGACAGTTCTTCCATCTGCCATTCTGATATCACGAAATTGCTTCTGACAGTAACTGATATTATCATTATCATGTTCATGCTGTGAGCATTAAGAAGGCAATTAACTCGAATTTATCTGTATTTACATTTTGTGTATACATTTCAACTCATCTTCCCAACTTTAAGCAACAGTAAATTAAATAAATATTTTAAGAGAACTAGAAATAACGTACAATTATATCAGTGATTGATATGGCCAAAAATATGTATATCTCCATTTCTGATATTGAATATGAGGGATGTATTGGTATTAGGAAAGGTATCAGAGGTATTTTTTATCGTGATCATTTTATGTTGTGTTAAGGCATCACATATTTTTATAGATTCAAGGTACAAACTGTCACATCTTCTTGTATACATGTGAAAAAAAATTAATAAACTCTTGTCATCGCTCAGATTTCTTATCAATCATCATCATTTGCCAAAAAAGAATTAAACTAGAAACAAAAAAATTGAATATACAGTCCTTAGGAAACAAAAGTCCATACAAGCAGAAATAACCAAAAGTTTCCAACATGTTCTTTATAAATTGATTAACCTACATTGATCTCTATTCCTACTTTTTTCCATTGTCCACATTTTGTCCCATCTCCCCAACTAATAGGTAATATATTTTGAAATTAATGCATCCTATCGTAATTATTATTCCTTCAAAGTTATCGAAACTTACCATAAATTCCATTGAAGATATGGATATCGGTATACATAATTTACGGTACGTTTATATATATTCCTATATTGATTGGGTAATAAAATATACTTTTAATGTGGGGATTTGTGAAATCTCTTTGATATAAAGCTAGGCGAGACTTGCGAACTTCCATCCATCACTTCTGGAGCAGGTGTATATTTTTTGCGTACTTTCCTGAATAATGTATGGGTTATTCAAATGGATGGGTAAATGTGCACCACCGGTATCAGATTATAAAAACAATTAGTGTTAATATTATTTATAAGCGGAAATAGTGATCTTTATGACTTGAATCAAATCTTGGGAATTGGAATGTTTCCAAATCTTCGTAGATATTCCTGTCAAAAAAAATTACAATAACGAATTCACACGAAAGAAATACATTGAATACATATTTGCATTAAATGAAAAAAAAAAACTCATTATTTGCATTCTAACAGTTGAATGGATAATATATATTCAATATATATAGAGGCGTAGAGAAAGTGACTATTCCCAGAGTATATTGAAATAATGACCCGCTGTGGATAGTGACATTAGATAATAGTTAAAAATATTTGAACATAAATAAAGAGGAATGTATTGAATATCTAATCCGAAAAACTCATTTCTCATGACTATGCAATAAATTTTTCAATGTTCGCTAGGGTAGCAATTTCAGTGCTTGAGAAAAGTGAGTGTTAACCTTGTATCCCATGTACAAGGGATCCTTGCGAGTTTCATTATATTTGTAATTTGGTATTATTACTGACTGATTTCGGGTAGGGTATGAATGTCTATCGGCCGGACGTAAGGGAGAACCGCATTTTTTTGAATGAGAAGTGAAACTTTCTAGATTTCAACAAGTGTGAATATTTTGTGATTTGATAAATGATCCCTACTTAATTCTCCATAGCTCAAGCCGAAAACCATTTTTGTATCGAAAATGTGGATGGTGACTCAACTGCGGTGCCCCAAAATTCAAGACCATACTGTAGTTGACTGTTTTGGCTACTTTCATAGAGGTGTTTCTTCTGACTGTTTTCATGGCGAACATGACTCCCTTCGATTTGTTGAACATATGAACAGAATGTTCATAAAATCAGATGTGGAATCATCTGCGACTGGAATAATGGTGCTATTTTCCATAGACATATGTGATCAAAATTCAATAATTAAAAATAAAATATTGAAAATTCGTTTATGAACTAGGCTATTTCTAGCATGATAGGTTTTGAATTTCGTATTCTAATTGAGTTTCAAATAATAAACTTCACCAAATTCAAAGGTATATTTCAGATGCAAAAGCAAAACATAGAATGTGTCATATACAATAGTTCTAATAAAAATGTTTATTTTGTTCAGAATATATTTGATTCATTGAAATATTTCAGCAAATTTTTATTACATTTCTATTTTTATTTCAAAACAATCCGGAAAATATTCCACACAAAATACAGAACCATGTTGAAAGAATTATCCTGAATTAATTTTCATGACCTGGTTCTGCTTCTTGTGTGGGATATTCTCCGAATAATTTAAAAAAAGAAATCACTGACTTTTCACACGTTGCTACAGAAGGGGACTCATCCAACTAGGCATTCAGATTGAATAACCTGGAATATATAAAATATTCAAACAATACAACAAATATCATTGCATGAAGTGTTCCAACTTATCAAATGGGATAAAATGTATTGAAATTGTAATCTGAGGTAAAATAAAAGTCGGTATAAACGGTTCGAAAGCTTTATTCTAGCTGTGTTGCTACCATTTAAAAAAAAAAACTCAGATCAATTGAACTCTCGCTATCGAACGTCATTTGAATTCTTACATGCAGTATATTCCGAAATTATTGCGATATTCTACATCTCTTCTACTAAAAAAATGGAAAAAAAAAGAAAAAAAATGATAGAGAAAGATATCATTGGTAGAATGAACGATCTGGAAGTTTAACCACCCGCTTACCGCTTAGGTCTAGTTACATTCTATATATTATTTGAAACCGTGGCTTCAGGACTCTTATTAACATTAAAAGACGTACATTTTGGTGCCTTTCTCATCATTTCTGGTGTAACGCCATTTAAATTATTTTCAAACTCCTTCGTTGTTTCCATTATTGAAGATACTCTCATGTTCACATGTGCAAACTTATGATTTGGTTCAAATGTCGTTTCCACCGAACATTGTTCCAAGTGTATTTTTTACCGTACCACCAAATGGGGGAGTTGTATGAGAAATATTATTTTTCTGTAAGGAATCCTCAAATTCTACTGAACGAAACAACATTCCGCTGTCAGTTGAATGTGAGATGGCAAACCATATCTGGCGAAATATTATTTTGAATTGTCAATAGTAAGAGGATATGTGATGGAGTTCATAGGCAAAACTTCCATCCATTTACTATAGACGGATAAAATTATCAAAAACTGCTTATTCAATAATTGACCCAAAGAATCTAAACGAAGCCTGCTCTAGGGTTGTATGGGCCAGGGCAAGAATTCAGAAACAACTTTTCTGGAGATTGTTCATTTAGTAGACAATTTTCGCAAGTTCTGCAAATATCATCGATTTGTCTGTCTAATCCCGGTTACCAAAAAAAACAGGAGCGAGCTAAACTTTGAATTTTCACAATGCCCATATGTCTGAGATGTAAACTATCTAGTACCCTCTCACATATCTTATAACCACTGATAATATTTCATCTTTTGTCATTGCTTTCCTAATTTTCAATAAGTCGATAGGAAAATGATCATTGTTTGAAAACACAATTAACATAATTCAGATCTACATTCTCCGTGAGACTTTCATCCGACGGTTGAGGTGACCGTGATTATGAATCCGCTGGATTATTTTCAGATTTGACCGTTTCTATATCGTACTGCGAACTTGAGAGAATCTTCTCATCTTCATAAACTATTTGCCGAAAATTGTGGAATATTTTTATTCGGATGAAGAATGTATGACAGCGGTTTGTTGTCAATCACCAACGTACAATGTTGCCTATATAAACTGTAAGGAAGCATTTTCACCAAGCTGCGTCACTAAGAACGGCTGAGCAAAAGTTTGATGAAACTTTGGTACGTCTCTGTCTATTTGGAGGGTTCAACATTAATTATGGATTGGCAACGAAAAAATGCTCATTTAGAAAATAAGTGTGCATATACAAAGCTACTGGATTGATCACAGAACCGAGCAGAAGAAAGTTCTAATGCTTTTTTGCACTGTACAAAAAAAAAATTCAATTCTTTCGACTGTTTATGCTATGAGAGTAGAAAAAAGTAGATTCATCTTAGTAAATACAAAATATGCTTTTTCATGAGGGGACAAAAAATAAGCTGCTTTTTGGTCCAGTTCTTATGACAAGCATACAAAAACTTCTTTCTTTCTTATTATGCTTTCTGTCCGAAATTTCTTTCAAATCCGATCGATATGGAAGCAGAGATTTAATTAGGATCGCTCTGTTTTACTTCCGTTCAGAGCAAGTGCTCTTTACCTCCGGATCGGGTGCAAGCCCGTTTTTCATTCTCCAGAACAAATATCAAGCATAAGTATTCATGCAAAAGCTTCATTTAAGTAGGGAGGTAATCGTGTCAGTTGATAATTTGTTGATTTGATTGTGTTATTGAGACACCTTCATAACCAATTGCCTTGTTGTATATAATTTCCCCACAGCCGTAAGTGAAACATTGGGTATAAGCCTTTGATAATCTGTTGATTGGATTATGTCGTCGAAACACCCAGTTGCCCTGTTGTATATAAATTTTCCCACTGTATTTATTAGCAGTTTGAGTTCATCAGTTTGGCAGAACGCCTATTTGATTTTATTTGGGGCATTGTAAACATTGCATCAAAAGTAGGATTCCGATGTGGAAATAATTCAATCGCACAAGTGTAAAATATCTCAGTCTCGTGACTTCCACGATAAATCAAGTGATGCGTTATTTGTTATTTTGGATTCATTTATGTCGTGCGGTATTTTGATGATGCTGTAATAATTACTGTGAATTTGCACTCTCCGCTGTTACTGAGAGTGTAGAATAATTTATATGAGTTTGGTATTGCATTGTTCGAAGTATATGAACTGATCATATCTAGCTCGTTGTTCTTGTGTGCTGAGGCCCATTAACGTGAGCTCGGTGATTCGCGGTTGTCCACCTGAACTCTGGGTTCATGTTATCAAGTTGGGGTTGAGATTAAAGTATTCTTTTTTTTTTTCGTAAGTATGTCAGTTTTCACGGAAGCTCAAACTCTGGCATTGACCAAGTGACAGCAATCGTCGAGAAAATAATTCAGAATATGAATTATCCTCTCTAAACTTGTACAGCAAAAATCTAATGTTTCGATAAAATTATTATATTGAAGATATCTATAAGCGTTGGTATTAAATTCCAAACTTGTGAAAATTAATTAATTTAATGTTTCTATAAAATTATTATATTCAATTGACTGAATAAAATATGTTATTGAAGTTCTAATGAATGTTCATAAAAAAAAATATTAAAATTGACAACGTTACTATTTAAATAACATTGTTATATTGAGGTTACCTTCGGAAGCTTTTATGTAGAGTACCTTTCCCCTTGCCAGAATATCATCTATAGAATCCGATCTGTCTGTGCAACCGGAGTCCAGTCCGAAGGTCTGTAATTAAAGAATACAGACCTTTGGAAATTCCAATTGAGTCAAGAAACAAGACCCTTGGACATTCCGTATCTCTATCTGTTGGTACCCCTGGTAGGTGGAGTAAACCACTATGAAATCTGACGCCCGAGTGTGAAATTCAGTTCGAAAGTAATTTGAATAAGGGTATGGGCGTCATAAATGAAGCAACGATTTCTAGGAAAAATAGCATCATTCCCAACCCCAGAAAATCGCTTCACAACATAATAATAAAATTCACATTATCAAAAATTACTGCCAACCCGTCTTTCTCGATGGTATAATATCGACGATCCCTATCCGACAAAACGCGCGAGGCATATGAAATAACTTTTTTCTACCCCATAGTCACTCGCATCCGTAATTTACCAAAGAGGTAAGCTGGTATTAAAATGCAGTAATACCGGACCGGAAGCTGAAATCTTTTTATCATTTTCGAATTCAAGTTGACAATTTGACAACTATTCCCATTTGACTGTTTCCCCCAACAAATCAATAAGGTTGAAAGATCTTTCACAAATTTCCCATAGTGGTTAATAAAACCCAAACCTCAAGGTAGTTATAAATGTGGGCACCGCTGCATTGACAAAAGCCTCAACTTTGGAATCCGAAGTATACAGTCCTTGTTTATCGATATCGTGAGCTAAATGAGCCAGTTTTGTTTTTAAAACGAAATTTTTCTGAAGCTAGTTTCAACCCTGCTCCCTGTAACCCAGAAAGTACATTCTCCAATCATTTTAAATGCTCCTGCCTATCGATATCCGTCACCAATATAAAATCTGAAGAGCTGACAACTCCATCCGAACGCTGCAACAAAGCTTCTCATTTTTTTTTAAATTTGACTGGAATACTGGCAATACCAAACGGAGCTCTATTGTTACGGTAGAAATGTGTAGAACTAGTCATTACATTTTTAGATTCATCATTAAAATGAACCCGCTGATAGGCATTGGAAATATATAATTTACTGAAATGTTCTTTCCCCTGCATTTGTTCGAATAGATACTCTATTTTCCGCAAAGAGTGGAGATCTATTTCTATGAACGGGTTCAGAGTTACTTTGAAGCCACCACATAAACGAACTGAGCTGTCCTTCTTCAAAACAGGCACTATCGTCGAACTCCACTCCGAGTAATCTATCGGTTCAATTACCATCAAACCACAAAACCGTTTCAACTTATTTGCCACCCTATCTCTCATGGCGAACGGAAACGGTCGGGCTCTGAATAATTTTGGCGAAACCATTGTTTCCGATTTAATTTCGCTTCTTGAATGTGGCCAGTCCTGGTGAAAGTAAACTATCATATTCAGGAATCCTGCTTAAGGAGGGGGTAATGACATGAAAAAGTTCAATACCTCTACTTATGGGTACAAAAAATTTTTTTTTTCTACGACAACCTCGATAAATGTTCATTTTATAACCGTAACTTCAATCATAAACGAGCACATTTTGTACAGAATTTCATTTTTGCATCGGTTGCTAGGCAAGTTGCTAAGCAACAAATGCGAAATGGAATATTTCGTGTTAGGTCCAGGTTCACACTAAAATCACGACGACTACGGCTTGTCAAATTATGACGTCCAGCGACAAATTGATGGATTGTCAGCAGATCGTTTTTGTCAAAGTTTCAGTAGGTTACGAGTAATTTCATAGTTGTTTTCTATAGAAACTAATAATTAAAATGGAAACTGATAGTGATATTGGCTTAGATTTGACACCTCTGAACAAAATAGAAGCAGCGAAGGTAACAACACTGAATTTATTACCGGAAACGTCGAAGAGTATGTATCAACGCGCTTATAACCCTTCTTTTGGAATGGAAGGTAGATCAAAAGACAAAATCGTTTTCCGAGAACGTTTTAATGGCTTATTTTGGCGACTTAGCCAAAAAATTCAAGAGTTCCACTCTGTGGTCACACTTCTCAATGCTGAGAACGACTCTTAGTATCTATAATGATATAGATATTGCCAAATTTTTGAAATTGAAAGCATTCCTCAAGCGGCAATCTAACGGCTACAAACCCAAAAAGTCGAAGATCTTTATAGCAAATGACATCGATAATTTCATTGGACAGGCTCCAGATGAAATATATTTGGCAACAAAAGTAAGTTTTATATTTCCATTTGATGAAAAATATGTTTAAGTAAACTCATTCATATTGTAGGTTGCATTAGTTATGGGAGTGATGGGTGCATGTAGAAGACATGAAAATGAAAATTACTCATTTCAATGATCTTGGTTCAGCTGTTTTAGTAACAATACCAGACAGTTAAACCAAAATAGTACGGAATTTTACTGTAACTGGCAAATTCTACGAAATTTATAAAAAATATGTATGCATGTATTAATCGTGAACGATATGTTGTCATAGAAAAAGTATAGTATGCAACTCGCAACAAAATGGCCATTTTGCACTCGTATGAATTGCAGCACTGCAAATTTCATACTCGTGCAAAATGGGCATCATTTTGTGCTCATTGCATAAAATACTATTTTCCCATTCAAATTCAAACAAAAATACAAAATGTGATAAATTCAAAAATATATACATATACTCATGAGAAGGAATAGAAACAAAGATTCCTTTCGTTAAAATTGAAATGAAAATCACAAAATAAAATCCAGTATACTGTGTTTCTTATTTGCAAGCCTTTCAATGAAATTTAAAACATCTATTTGCACATATCTATGAACATGAAGTAGACCTGATCCAACTAACCGCTCCTGTAGCATCGTTGATCACAGCCAAGTTTTCAATTGCTTCAACAAAGAAAAACTTTGTCCAGCGGATGCCACACTAGCAATTTATTTGAAATATGCAGACACTTTTTTATCAAGGGAAATATGTAAGCATCACAAGATTAAATTCAAAAAAATCATAGTATCAGCATGTCATTTCGTTCATTTTTATTGAATTTTGTTAATGTGAGGCTATTGTTATTCGAGTAATTTTTTTGGAACCGCCGATTTTATTTAAACCAGAATTATCTCATAATTTTTTTGTTTCCTGGTGCACATTTTACATTGAAAGCACGCTATTAAATTGTTTGAAAATTTATTATTTTGGTAATTATAAATTTCCAAAGTTAACAAAATATGAGAAATTGAGTAAATATTGTCACCATTTTTTCATTTATATTTCACATGATTATCAGTTAAACGATAAAAAAATGCATTTTGTTCATGAAATATTTATAATCAGATAGATAAGTTGAATATAAAAAAAAAATAGTTTTTTCGCATAAGGTTGCTAAGAATTTTTTATGAATAAAAAAAATAAAAAAATTCTCAATAATTTTTTCAATTGTATATATTTTTTTCTTATTCAAATGATATATTGAAATTAATTTTTCTTCAAAATCAATAATTGGTTTTTATCTACCTAATAAGATTCTTTTATCAATAATGTAATCGTTTATTTACTTAACAATTGGTTATAAACAAACTTTGATTGACAACCTAATGCAAAACAATAATTTTTGAAATGGTTCAATTTATCCATTTGCTTATAAATATTTCATAAACATATGGCGAATTTTTTTTATACGTTATAAAATGCCTTCGTCAGACATAAAACTGATAATAATGTGAAATATCAATAAAAAAAATTGACAATGTTTACTCGATTTCTCATATTTTATTATTTTTAGAAATTTGTTATCAACAAAATAATCAACTTTTATACGATTTTATAGCGTGATATTATCAGTAGTAATACCACTAGTGACTGGATTTTCGCGATAAGTCTGTCTATTTATTTCTAAATGAAACTGAGTTGCTTGAAAACACCACGAGTCCGCAGGACGAGTGGTGTTTTCTTTGGGGCAACTCAGTTCAGTTTAGAAATAAAAGACCGACTTATAAGATGAATTCAATCACGAGTGGTATTTTATTAGACTATCTCACGAACAAAGTGAAAGGTCAAAAAATGTAAATTCGGCAGAATGAGAGAAAGAAATTTAATAATAATAAATAATTCAAATTTATTTATAATCATGAAATATTTATTTCAACTATAAACAATTTGTTTTAATTATTATTTGTTACCTATAACAATAAATACGTTTTTATGAACACGAACATAATATATTATTGTCGACTATAATTATTATAAATGGTGTAATTGTAAAAAAATTTAACAGTATGACCGTTATTAGTTGGAAAAAATGTATTGTTGGTATTATTACTTGATGTACTCGGAGTACTCCTAAAAGTTTTCGCTATATTCTGATGATGTTCAGCACTAAGATGTGAATACGGTTTCATCGAGTTCGAACTTCCATATCCAGTAATTTTCATAGCTTGTTGTTCACTTACGCCGGATTGTAGTAACTGACTAACTGCAGTGGCACGATTAGAGTGATTTGTTATTTTCAGTTTGTTAGTGTCTAATCCTATCTTTTCTGCAGATAGTTCTGTTCATTGTGATATTGTATTAATACCAATACGGCAATTATTGTACCAATTATTATTATATTTATTCCACTTGCCATGCACTGTCAGAAAAAGTCTGTCATTGGTAATAGTTTCCCTTTTCGATATATGTTTCCGGTATAATCTCACAGGACACATTTCAGGATTTTCCAAATTTTGAGCAAGCCATTTAGTATCTGCACAGTTTTATCACCACCTTGGCGGGTTTTGGAGAATATCGGGTTATATGCACTTCTGTTTGTTAAACAGCCTTTGTTTTCAGTCTTTTCCTTAAAAAAAAGGAACATGGATAAAGTTGCTTCGTTACTTACTGCAGCTATGTGAGAAAACTTTTTTTGGAGTCCCTCTGGTGTGCCATTGTAAGCACATATTTTTATATTCGTCTGAAGTCATAGCGACAAAACTCATTTTCTTTTTTTCGGGTACAGCTTGCAACAATTTTCTCTGACCATGTCAAGCCGCCCTCGCCTCCGTGAATATTATTTTTTTGAAGGTATCAATATGTCCCTGATACTCACAAAAATATTTTTCCTGTACTAATTTTGCAGTAGTGTTCCATATGGTTTAAATAACACTCTCCTTGTGATCACTACCATCAATTTTCCGCATATTGAATGCCCAGTCTTTTAGAATGAATGCTAGTCTTTCGTTCCTATTTTCTGCATCTAATTTGAAGTTGCGTTCCGCACAGAACGTCATAAATTGTCTCCATCTATAAGATTTTGATTTTTTTGTGTCATTTTGACGTTGCATCTACAATTATTTTTGGTTAAACTGTCAAACTTTGCATTGCGATCCGTATCCATGTTTACGTCGTTGGAAACACGATGCTGATAGACCAATCAGAACTGAAAGACAGCTGGTGTTTTCAGTAGTAATACCACTAGTGACTGAATTTTCGCGATAAGTCTGTCGATTTATTTCTAAACGAAACTGAGTTGCTTGAAAACACCACGAGTCCGCAGGACGAGTGGTGTTTTCTTCAAGCAACTCAGTTGAGTTTAGAAATAAAAGACAGACTTATAAGATAAATTCAATCACGAGTGGTATTTTATTAGACTATTTCACGAACAAAAAAAAGGTAAAAAAATTTAAATTCGGCAGAATGAGAGGAAGAAATTTAATAATAATAAATAATTCAAATTTAATTATAAGCATGAAATATTTTTTAAATTTTTTTTAAAAAATAATTTTTTATGAACACGAACATAATATATTATTCTCGACTATAATTATTATAAATGGTGCAATTGAAAAAAAATTGAATAGTATGACCGTTATTAGGTGGCTACAATGTATTGTTGGTATTATTACTTGATGTACTTGAAGTACTCCTAAAAGTATTGACTATATTCTGATGATTTTCAGCACTAAGATGTAAATACAGTTTCATCGAGTTCGAAGTTCCATGTCCAGTAATTTCCATAGCTTGTTGTTCACTAACGCCGGATTGTAGTAACTGACTAACTGCAGTGGCACGATTAGAGTGATTTGTTATTTTTAGTTTTCTAGTATCTAATCCTATCTTTTCTGCAGATAGTTTTGATATTGTAATAATACCAATAGGGCAATTCTTGTACCAATTATTATTATTATATTTATTCCACTTGCCATTCACTGTCAGAAAAAGTCTGTCATTGGTAATAATTCCCCTTTTCGATATAAGTTTCCGGTATAATCTCACAGGACACATTTCAGGATTTTTCAAATTTTGAGTAAGCCATTTAGTATCTGCACAGTTTTTATCACCACCGTGGCGGGTTTTGGAGAATATCGAGTTAAATGCAATTCTGTTTGTTAAACAGCCTTTGTTGTCAGTCTCTCCCTTAAAAAAATGTAACTTGGAAAACGTTGCTTCGTTACCTCTGCAAGCTAGTTCTACGCAGCTATGTGAAAAAACTTCTTTTGGAGTCCCTCTGGCGTGTCTTCGTCCCATTGTAAGCACATATTTCTATATTCATCTGTAGTCATAGCGACAGAACTCATTTTATTTTTTTCGGGTACAGCTTGCAACAATTTTCTCTTGCTATCTCGAGCCGCCCTCGCCTCCTTGAACATTATATTTTTAAAGAGATCAATATGTCTCTGATACTCACAAAAATATTTTTCTTGTACTAATTTTGCAGTAGTGTTCCATATGGTTTTGATAACACTCTCCTTGTAATCACTACCATCAATTTTCCGCATATTGAATGCCTAGTCTTTTAGAATGAATGCTAATCTTTCGTTGCTATTTTCTGCATCTAATTTGTAGTTGCGTTCCGCACAGAACGTCATAAATTGTCTCCATATATAAGATTTTGATTTTTTTTGTGTTACTGGGTATATTTACTTTTGGTTTATTACTTCATTTGAAGTAGCACCGAAGCGACTCGTTTTGACGTTTGCAGCAACAATTATTTTTGGTCAAACTTTGCATTGCGATCCGTATCCATGGTTACGTCGTTGAAAACACCATGCTGATAGACCAATCAGAATTGAAAGACAGCTGGTGTTTTCGCGATAATACAAGCTGTCTCTGGTTTTTGATTGGTCAGATTTTGTGAAAATTCCAAGGTGCGTGGAATAGTCAGTAGTAATACCACTAGTGACTGAATTTTCGCGATAAGTCTGTCGATTTATTTTTAAACGAAACTGAGTTGCTTGAAAACACCACGAGTCCGCAGAGAAATTTAATAATAATAAATAATTCAAATTCAATTATAATCAAGAAATATTTATTTTAACTATAAACAATTCGTTTTAATCATTATTTGTTACCTATAACAATGAATATTTTTTTATGAACACGAACATAATACATTATTCTCGACTAGAATTATTATAAATGGTGCAGTTGTGAAAATTTTGAATAGTATGACCGTTATTGGGTAGATACAATGTATTGTTAGTATCATTACTTGATGTACTTGGAGTACTCGTAAAAGTATTCACTATATTCTGATGATGTTCAGCAGATGGTAAATACGGTTTCATCGAGTTCGAACTTCCATGTCCAGTAATTTTCATAGCTTGTTGTTCACTAACGCCGGATTGTAGTAACTGACTTATTTCAACATGCTTCATCCCACGGGAGTAACCACCTTTCAAAAGTAGTTTTTAAGTACCAAATTTCTCAACGAAGCACTCTCAAAATTTCTTTCAATCAACATATTCACTTATTCCAACATGTTTCATCTCACGGGAGTAACCACCTTTCAAAAGTAATATTTAAGTATCGAATATCTCTACGAAACACTATCGAAACTAGTTTTAATCAACATACTCACTCATTTCAACATGTTTCATCTTCCGAGAGTAACCACCTTTCAAAAGTAATTTTCATGTACAGAATTCTTCTACTAGACACTTTCGAAACTTCTAATCAACATACTCATTCATTTCAACATAGTTCATCTCAAAGAAAACAGTCAGTTTCCTGAAAAATGCGTACAGGTAGGTAGACAAAGCATACATTTTGACAGGTTCCATTGATTTTAGGGTACATTAACCATCTTGGACTGGAATCAATTTCTTTTCTCGCAATGAGGATGATTCTGAATATTCTTGTTATCATTCATTCCATTTTCACTCTGTTCCATTTTGAAAAGGGAAACAATCTCAATTGAATATTGAATAGAAATGTTTTTCAGTTAATTGGAAAATCCACGATAAAAATGAAGTGTTTTCTTGTGAATGTCTTACAGAAAACAACCACTTCCAGGGCTAAAACCACGCTGGACATTGAACTACATCTGATAGATAATCTGAAAGGACCCTAACTCAAAGGAAAAATGTTCAATTGAAAATTAGCATTTTCATTCAGATAGTTATTCGATTTTATATTCCAGTCTTAATTGAGAATTCATATAGATGAATGAGGCAAAGGAGAATGTTTTCCAAAACAGAGTAATCACTAGAAATAACTTGTAACAATGACGCATGAGGCATTACATTTACTAGGTCTTCAATACATTTTTGCCAAGACTGAACGTGATGATAGAACGGAAATCATCAAGAACTGAATATATAAATCTCATGTGATGTGGAGAAAAAAAACATCATCCTGAGATTAACAGAAAACACGAAACGGACTCAACGTGGGGGGATATCGATATCAGGATTCGCTGACTATGCCTCGACTGAGCACCATCAAATTCTTTGGGATGATGCATGCATTTCACAATGAGATGAGCATTAAGCCAATGACGTTTTCACTCAGCCAAGTGTTGATTTAAGAAAAGAATGTGAATCGCTCATTGTTTATTCTATCGAACTGCAGAGGCGCAACATTACACCAAATGAGTAATGAATAGTTTCCATCGTATTTCCGTTGATTTGACGAATAATGGTCTCTCAGTCTCCATTATACAGAAATCTCCCAATTGAATGTATCAATAAAGTTCTTGTGGATTCCCGTTCTATAATCACGTTTAGTATTAGCGACAAAGCTTCGTAAAGAAACAGCTGATTGGACGCAGCCCTAAAGGTTGTCCTGTTTCCAAACCAAATCTTTTTTTTTGGAAACAGCTCTGATATATAAAAGAAAGATAATTAGGCTTTCCTGCTGTTCTTCGAACTTCTCATTTCTTCCAAGTTTTTCCAGTCGCTCTCCCAATAGTTTTACGGGGTATCCGTTCTAGTGTAGTTTGCCAGGTCCCCTATGTTGATATAGGCGTCTACTGATTATGGTTATGGCTTATGTGCATCGGTCAATCCCTCTGCACATGGAATTCGGAGGATTGGAGCTGCAGTTGAGAAACTGTCCCATATGAGTCTTTTTTCTATGAATAGGAGTGTCATAGAAACGATTCCTTCGGTCCGTTGTTTTAGGGAAGAAACCAGTCCTTTTCTTGAAAATATGAGTTATGTGGACATCCCTGTAGTAATTCCAATATTGCTTGGGCGGGAATGTGAGTCGTTTTGCGAAGGTGATTATTCTTTTATATATATTTTTTTGTAGATGCTAAGGGGATCTTATGGGCACATAGGTGAAAAGGATCACCACGTCAAAGCAGATGTAACAATCTTCTTGTCCAAGACCACGAAGGTCCCACAATTATTAACGTACAAGCTGTGAGGTTATGATACCGGAGGTATTTCGATGGGCTTCAGGTTGATGAGTTCCGGAAGCTGGTGATTGGTCTAAGTGACATGCCTTGTTTGTGAATTTTCAGAAGACCGTAGATATTCTGCTTCAGTTCGATTCTCTGATTCTGCTGCTGTTCCAATCTGGTTTTGATCGTATTTGATAAACATCATCTGGAAGGGAGTAGTATAACCAATACTCCGAAGACGGACTCCCCAACACGATCCTGATTTTTTTCGATTCTGCTGTTAGTTGCTTCTGATTTTGTGTTATTCAGCTGGAGTTCGTTATTGATGATCTCAGTTTCTGATAATGATATATTCTGATGGAACTATACTCTTTTCTTTCAAGATGTTGATTCAATGATGTTGTTTTCGAATTTATATGGTTTATAGGTTCATGAGAAAACAAAAAAAAAATTGAAATACTTGAGAAAAGGAATGCGCACGAAAAGTAATGAAAAAGCCCTATCATCTACCTCCCATCCATCAGGAGTGTTTTCAAAGAGATCAGAGGGGTCGGAAACAAAAATAGTGTTCATGGAGTTCCCTTTGAATATGGAGATTTCTACGTCGAAAAGACAAAGAGACAACTATCCCTAAGATAAACAGGTCATGAAAAATGGATTTAACGTGGAAAGACCATCGAATTCTGTGGAATGATCAGAACATGGAGAATTGCATCGGTTCAAACAGAAATTCGAGTAGGGATTCTACATCGCAGACAATGACGCCTCAAGAATGTATGGAAACCAGTCATTGTTCATTCAAGCGTACTGCAGGGGCTGAAACTACACGCACTACTGCACCGACAGAACTATAATATACCGAGTAGCATTGAGCTTTCATATTCACCTTGGGACGATTGCAGAAACGTAGTGGGAAACTTTCAAACTAATTAACGTCCGGAACGTGCCTAATTATCGTTCACACTCTCCCCTCAGAAATCTGGGGGATATTGTGTTAACATCGCGAAATTTGGGCAATAATCGGAACATTCCACCAATATTTCGATGAATATATTGCATCATAGGTACCTCCAACATATCAAATTCTTCCAGTTCCATTTTGTCAGTGGTTACAGAATTTAGAGTTTTTTAGTGGAACTTTCTGCTTTGTGACCCAGTTGGAAACATCGATTGAGCACGTATTGTTGACTTTGGCTTATTCATGATACGCACTCGATACAAAAACTGAAGTTTTAATTGGTAACAAGGGACTCTTTGATTACAAATGTTTCAAACAATTTTCTCCTGAGGCATGGATAAAATACCTATTCATTTCAATACACTCAATTCAGGTCGCTTGAAATTCCCGAAATGTTTTTCCAAGAAATTGGGTTATTGAGAGGACAAAAACAAACAAAAATTTTCGCAATGCAAAAAAGAATATATTCCAAAAAGGTATTTCAAAAAATTCAATATCATCATGAGTATTTTGAAAAGTTTTGGAGAATTACAAATACTATAATATACCTTTAATTGTATAGTACTTACAGTAACTAGAAAACACGAAGCCTAAGCCTACGAATATTCCCAACTATGACATTATTTATAATGAAGGCATATTGGAAAGGAAAAATTAAAGCGTTAGGGAGAATAAAATGTATCAATCTAATTATTAATCGTGGTATTGAAATACATCTACAGCTTATGGATTAACTCATCACCTGCTTTATATCCCTACATATTCAATAATAATTTGACGTGGTATTTGATGCGAAATAAAATACAAAAAAATGAACACAGGGCTATTGTTGGTGATATAACGATAAATATTATGAATGAATTATTAGAACACAACCAAGGCTACCTCAATATACTGGCCGAGAATGGGTATGTTGAAAGCAACAATACACATATTGCTCAAAACTAACAAAACCACAGATGCATTTCGTCCAATAGTATTGGTCCAATCATCCTTTTATATATAACTTCCAATAATTGAATAATTTCAAAATATTCATTGATTATAAACAAAACACAACAGAATTAGTTGTAAAACGAACTGGATAAATGTGTATTCCAAACAAAATGTAGGAGGATCGACTAAAATCGTTATTGATAAATAGTTCAATAGAAGGATTGTAGTAAAAAGGTAAAGATTAAAAATCACCAAGATAAAAAGGTGAAATTGGAGGAACGGGCTCGTAATTCACCATGATGAAATTTTACATAAAAAGGAATCCAGCAATCATTTGATACTGGACTGAATACAAGGAATACAGGAACGCAGTCAATAAATTGATAAAAAAAATAACAAAAGAGAATTATAATGGAGCTGTATACAGAAATGAACACAACCACAAGTTTATTTGGGAATGTCTCAAAAATATTGAATACTCCATGAGAATAAAATAAAAGCTATTCGTAAAAATGGAAACTCAATTAAAATTGATAATATTGAAATTCTTCTGCAATTATAATATGGAAATTGAAGAATTCATTTCTGAATGTCAAGAACGCCTACGAATACACCCGGTATTGATATACAAAATTCAATATTCCGCTGACACCTCAGAAGTAAAACAGATCATCGAGAATAAAAAAGCCCCAGGTATGGATGGAATACCAAGCAAAGTATTGAAAATATTTTGATGATTTTCTGGTCGAACCCATGACACATTTATTGAGTGAAAATAGCTGTTATCAAACCAATTTACGAAACGGAGAAATGAATACAACTTATTACTGGCCTATCTTACTACTTACTGGCATCTATATCTGAGATATTTGGAAAAATATTGAACGATAGAATCTGTAATCATTCACAGAAATATAATACACCGCTCCCAAACAATTTGGATTTCAGCAGGCTAAGTTAACACAGGATGCAATTCCCAATGTCACTTCTTGAATGTATACAGCCATAGATCAGTAGAAATACTCACTCTACATATTTCTTCACTCAGCAAAAGTATTCGATGCAGTCAGTCACATAATAACCTTCTCGAATGTATGGAAGACATTGGTTTCAGAGGAACACCATTATAAGTGCTGGAAAGTTTTTCCCACTAATAGACAGCAGTGTCTATCATTCAATGACAAAAACTTTTATACAAAAAATTAAACCGAGAAAATACGGAACTGAAAAGTAAAAAATAAAATAAACCTTCTTAGTCTCAGTAACGAAGCTCCTAAACTAATGTAAGCAACTAATTTTGAGTCGGCGCCAAACAAACAAGCAAATGAATTAGGTGAGGCGTGAAATGATGGCATCGAGTTGCGCGGTGACATTCTGATGATTTTTTGAAGTAATTCAATGATGTTCGTTGATTGTTCGTTTGGCGCCGACTCAAAATCAGTTACTTACATCAGTTCAGGAGCTTAGTTACTGAGAGTAAGGAGGTTTATTTTATATTTTACTTTTCAGTTCCGTATTTCGGTTTATTTTTTGTTAAAAAGTTTTTATTTCTCAATTTTCCGTGGCTAAAATCTACTAATTACTACCTACTTCTTTTTTTATTACTTCCAAAATACTTATTTACCCACCTTACTTCAACTATTACCAGTTAATCAAATAATATGATTATCTACTTTTACTATTTGTTGTAATATAAATTATTTTTGTTGTTCTGGTTAGTTCATTTCATCACTTTTTATATCATTCCATCCTCTTATAGAATATAATGATTTTGACGGATGTGGAACAGAAATAATGTCAGTAGCGATCTATCATTGTCAACTACGTATGTGAGTGTGCCAATTTCCACAAGTAAAAAATCAATTATCCTCTATTTTTCCACCCCTGAGGGTGGATTATTTCTTTCAAAATCCGGAAATAGGGTATACCCTAACTATTAAAATAAAAATCATCTAAATCGAAGAACCCAGTACAAAGTTATGCCTGATAGAATCGGTGAGCGGACCAGAATTCAGAGGGTGAGTGATCAATATCCTTCATTTTGCTACCCTTAGGGGTGGATTTCATCTTTCAAATTCGAATGGGACCACCTTCAACGTACATTCTATCCACTGTGGAAATAATTTTTGGAATCGGATGTCTCAGTATAAAGTTTGCGTGATCATACATAAAAAAAAATTAAAAAATTAAATATACTTGTCGACTAGAGAACCTCCTCCTTTTTGGTTTCGTCGGTTAAAAATGAGTTTGCTCAGGAAAATCGAGTGAGGTTCACCTCAGGAAACTGTATTGGGACTGTATCATCCAATTTATGTCAATTATCTATGTACTTTGCAATTGAGGGATATATCACCATCCTTGTCGATGACACTGCTTCTACAAAGCGGACAACTGGGACGCATTTAAAAATACTATTGTAAAAGTAATACAATATTTCAACCATGAATCTCTCACTATCAATCTCAAGGAACAACATATTTGCAATTCACTAGTTATTCGTTGAATGATATGATAAACTGAATTTCGCATACAATTAAACAAGGTTTGAAATATAATTTCGCAGATGGAGAGATTCAGAGAAAAACTAAATGTCTTCATTGGCTTTCCTCTCGATGGATTAGATATGAATATTTATGCAGTGGATAACGTGTCGCTACAACTTGTATGCTATATCCAACCATAGCAGAACAATTTTTAACGGACACTACACGGCTTACTGTAGGCACCCTTATGCAGGCACATGGCAATGACTCCAGAGTATCACCGCTATCACCAAAATCTATCGTGAGTGGAGGAGCATACGTCCTCTTCTATGATCAAGAGGACACCAAATCACAGTTTTAAATAGAGCACTTCACTTATTTATATTATATATTTCATATTCATCATTTTATTTGTTCCTGAAGTTATAAAAAAAATCTCCAGATACAGTTGAGTTTTTCGGAATGATTCTTGATGATAAATGATTCGAATGGAATGTCTAGTAGAAAAAATCTGGGACCAATAACAAAATTCTAATTTGTAAAAAATATCCTAAATATTCAACCCCTGATTATGATGTATTATGCACTTGTTCAATCACACCTCGAATATGTCGTATGGGAAGGAATAACACAGAAGCACCTTGAGATAGTAGAAACGATTCAGAAATGAATAATCATAATTATATTCGAAAAAACTCGCACCTTTTCAAACGATAACCCGTATCAAGAATACAGACTTATGAATATCCGTCAAATATACTGCCTTCAGTTGTTGATACATACAAAAAAGAAGATTACTGAGAAAGTGAAATACAACAACACCTATGATACCAGGTATAACCAGGGGTAATAATAATTCGTAAAATCAATAGAACAATCGGACAACGTTGTCGTCTGTTGTTGGTATCGAGCTAAACGATCTATCAATGCCTGAATTTCCTAATTCATGATACCAGGAAGGTATAACCAGGGAAAATATCATTAACTAAAATAAATGAAACAATTCGACAACGTTCTGATCTATTCTTGGGACCAAGACAATCAAACTACATACCCTTATTATCTGAAAAACAATTTTTTTCTACGACAACCTTGATAAATGTTCATTTTATAACCGTAACTTCAATCATAAACGAGCACATTTTGTACAGAATTCCATTTTTGCATCGGTTGCTAGGCAAGTTGCTAAGCAACAAATGCGAAATGGAATATTTCGTGTTAGGTCTAGGTTCACACTAAAATCACGACGACTACGGCTTGTCAAATTATGACGTCCAGCGACAAATTGATGAAATGTCAGCAGATCGTTTCTGTCAAAGTTTCAGTAGGTGCCGAGTAATTCCATAGTTATTTTTTATAAAAACTATTGATTAAAATGGAAACTGATAGTGATATTGACTTAGATTTGACACCTCCGAACATAATAGAAGCAGCGAAGGTAACAACACTGAATTTATTACCGGAAACGTCGGAAAGTATGTATCAACGCGCTTATAACCTTTTTTGGAATGGAAGGTAGATCAAAAGACAAAATCGTTTTCCGAGAACGTTTCAATGGCTTATTTTGGCAACTTAGCCAAAAAACTCAAAAGTTCCACTTTGTGGTCACACTTCTCAATGCTGAGAACGACTCTTAGTATCTATAATGATATAGATATTGCCAAATATTTGAAACTGAAAGCATTCCTCAAGCGGCAGTCTAACGGCTACAAACCCAAAAAGTCAAAGATCTTTACAGCAAATGACATCAATCATTTCATTGAACAGGCTCCAGATGAAATATATTTGGCAACAAAAGTAAGTCCTATATTTCCATTTGATGAAAAATTTGTTTAAGTAAAGTAATTTACATTGTAGGTTGCATTAGTTATGGGAATATTGGGTGCATGTAGAAGACATGAATTACATCAAATGAAAATTACTCATTGCAATGATCTTGGTTCAGCTGTTTTGATAACAATACCAGACAGTAAAACCAAAATAGTACGAAATTTTACTGTAACTGGCAAACTCTACGAAATTTATAAAAAATACGCAAATCTTCGCCCCCAAAATGCCAATGGTCTATGGTTTTTCATTAATTATCAAAAACGAAATTGTACCATTCAGAGAATAGGTCTGAATGAGTTTGGAGCTATGGGAAAAGACATTGCCAAGTATTTAAAATTGCCAAATTACGAATTATCTACTGGACACTGCTTTCGCCGATCCTCCGCAACAATTCTTGTTGATGCTGGAGGTGACATAACCACGTTGAAACGCCACGGTGGCTGGAAATCTACTACAGTTGCTGAGGGATATATTGATGAATCGAAGAAAAGTAAGTTTGACATAGCAAATAAAATTGCAAATGCAATACAGAACATACCATCAGGCATACCAACGAATTTGGAAATGGAAAATCGCGAGAAGCCGTCTACTTCAACGTCGACAAATCATCAATTTCGAAAAGAATTAAGTATTCAGCAATCAAGTTCTCCAAATATGATATTCAATAATTGCACATTCAACTTCAAATAGATACATACATACATTTATAGGCTTCTATTTCTGTGTACCTATTGGAAATAGCAATGAAGAAAATATTTACATATTTCTTCAATTTATATTTTAATTCTGATAGGAGCCCATTAGCGGCGAATTCGGAGTAATGAAATATCATCAGTTTACTTCTTTCAAAGTTTTTGCAATGTATGCATGTATCAAACGTGAACGATATGTTGTCATAGAAAAAGTATAGTATGCAACTCGCAACAAAATGGCCATTTTGCACTCGTGCTCGTGCTGCAAATTTCATACTCGTGCAAAATGGGCATTATTTTGTGCTCATTGCATAATATACTTTTTCGACTATTCTACATCATTATATTAATCAATTAGAGTTATATTTTATTCTCATCTGATATTTCCAGCTTATTCTCATTCCCGATAAAGTATTTATATCCTTCATTGCTACTAGATATAATTATTATTTACGCTTCTAATATTAGCGACATCATCATAGTTAATTTTATTTGTCACCCATTTGGATAATCATGGTTGAGGTAATAAGGTAATAATGTGAAATAAGTAGAGCCAAATGTTCTCATGGTTATCGATTGAAGTATTTTCGTATGAATTGGTATCTCACGCACTGGACTAGCCTCTGTCAGTATCCACTTTTATTATGTCCAAAATTTTAAATTCATTCATATTCCACCCTGCCTTTGAATATATGGAATCTTTCCATTGTGATCTATATAAACAAATGAAGAAACAGCAAACTGACTCAGGAAGACGATTGGCTCATTGGTGGAGCTATAGGAGGCAGCCGAATTGACGGTGGTCAATCTAGCAAACCTCCTTGTCAGATAAAGGGTGCTCATCTTCGTCCCTGGATCAGTGAACACAGCTTTGGAAGTCAGCCGGAGACTTCAGATCCAGAACCCGGATCTGAGGACTCGAAAATGGTCGCTGATGAGCCAAAACATCGAAAAGGAAGAAAGACAACTCCTGGCCTTCTCGGTAGTTGACGTTTTGTTCAGGACGTTAGAGAGGATGTTACGGGCTTGAAAAAGTACTTTCCACTCTACCATAAGGGACTTCGAAGTGGCTCTAATTCAGGAACCATAGACCTGACAAGGTGGAATCGAAGGTCTGAGAGGGGTAAGTGGGGAGCTATTTGATAGCAGATCCAGTGGGACCCCCTGGTTCTATATACTTATCAGAACAATATTATAATACTGTCATTAACGAACCTATGTTTCAAAGACTCGACAACATGGGAGCTTGGGATAGGGAAAGATAATGGACCGAGGAAGGTGATTCTTGCATCGGCCTATTTCCCTTAGGATGATCCTGAACCACCACCCACGAAGGCTGTAGAAAAACGACCGCGATGCCAACGCGCATCACATCGTCTGGGGTAGTAGCGACACTAATGAAAGGAAGCGGTTGCTACCACAGTTGTGATAATAAACAAACTGGACATACTGAATTCCGGCAAAAAACCAACTTCCGTTACAAAAAACAGAAAAATGCATCTTCAGAGATTTTGAAACTTTGTCTGACAGACGTACCAATACTGAAACCTCACAAAGCTCAAGTCGTGGATTTGATATTATACTTACAGAAGCTACCATAGACCTCGCAAAAAGTAATGTAACAGTGATGTTCCCAATATTATCTACTGTGCATCCACCATACACATTATTTGAGGCATCCAAAAATCCATGTAATTCAGTAGTGATGGGATTGATACACATAACGTGACGTGATATCTTCAATTTTCTCCCCTCTCCCAAATGATGGGAATCCGATCATCTCACGACATATTTTTGCGCCATAAATGTTATTAATGGATTCTAGAAATAAATGTACATGAACTAAAAAGTTCGAGGAGATCGAACATTTACGCAGTGTGTGAGAGAATCATTCGTTTGGTTATTGATTCATCTTCCTCAAGCTCGTTCATTTCATAGATCAAGTAATCTGACTTCCATGACCGGATCAACCCCAAGGTTTTAGTATTTTCATTCTCACCAAACATAAAAATGTTGAAAGGCTCAGTTGAACCATCCACGTTTCTCATTATTTTTGGTTCTTTTGAGAACCATATTCTTAGATCAAAATAACCTGATTTTGAACATTTAATACCGGTTCTGCGATGTTCAAGACTATCGCTTCCTCCAAAAAAATCTTCAAAATAAAAACTGTCGCATATGATTCCGGCTATATCCGGCATGGAATATTCACATTCGTTTGCAAGTTCAAACAAACATCGAATACTCAGTAATGGTGCTGCCGAATGGCCGTAGGTAATGGTATTCAAATTGTAAATCTCAACCGGCTCCGATAGATTTGCGCGCTACAATATTCACTGTAGAGGCCTCTGTTTAGTTCTAACATCACTTGACGGTACATTTCTGCAATATCCGCTGATACCACATACTTGAATTTGCGGAATCTCAGTCATAATTATAAGAGATCATTTTATGGAGTGCACCATCTGAATATATTTTGAGGAAGATTGTAGATTGAAGATAATAAGGGGGTCGATATGGCTTTTCAGCCTCTCCATACCTCGACCTATGAGGTCTTCTAAACATTCTCCTTCATCAATCCAAGATCTGGGCTTTCGAAACTCCTCGCGTAGCGTATCAGTCGCCTGGGAAGTAAGTTCCTGATGTCTGAGGGCGCTAGTGAAACCCCTTCGAGGAACTTTAGCCTTTTGCAGAACAACGCTTGGCAGTCGCAAAGCAGGTGTTCTGCAGTTTAAGCAAAGTTCTCGCAGTAACGGCACAGCTAACTGTCTGATCTTCATTTCTCTGAGGTGATACCCCAGAGGACAATGCCCAGTGAGTAGTCCCATCATTAAGGCAGCGGATTAGGGAAACTGTACAGTTCTGATTCAATTAGATTTCTTCCGAACGTTCGTTACAAGTAATCATGATTTTGATTGAATATTTTGAATTACATACGACTCTCTGGAAATACTTTTCCTTCAATAGAATCCTTTCTGAGAAATCGACAACAAAAAGTAAGTATAGATGGACTTATATTTTTTTCTCCACTCAGGTGTACCACAGGATTCCATTCTGGGACTTCTACTCTTTACCATATACACATCTCATTTTTTGATAGTCTCCAGCATTGGCGAATTAATCTATATGCCGATGACACCAAGCTCTATTACAGCTTTTTCCCGTCAATTGTAGAAAGTGCTCATTCCAGAATAAACGAGGATCTTGAAACTTCAGTTGAAACATCATCTAATCATTGAACAAAGATTAATGAGAGTGAATCACAAGCAATAGTTTTTGGTTTTTGGTGCGGCCATACTTGAATCCGTGAATATAAACATCAACAATCAGCGCCTTGAAATGGTCGAGGAGGCAAAAAACTTGGGTGTTACACTAGATGTGTAATTGAATTTTGAAAAACATGTCAACAAAATGATACAATGAACCTTTTTCATATTGAAATGATTGTAGACATTTTCTTGCATTGGGGGTGAAGACTTCATTATGCGAGACACTTGTATTATCGAATTTCACTCATGCAGATGTATTGTACTAGTCAGTATCAGAAGAAGATCCCAAGAGTTCAAAACTCTTGTTAACGACTATTTTTGGTATCAGGAGGTGACAGAGAATTTCACATAAACTGCATAACATTGGCTGGCTGAATATGAAAAATAGAAAAAACATTCATGCTGCAACTCTGTTTCATAAATTGATTTTGATAAAAACCCCTGTATATCTGCACAAGAAAATTTTGTAAGAACCGATGTACACAACCTCATTATTAGAAACAACTAACTAACTAACACCTCCAAGTTTCAGGTTAGAATTTTTAAGGCGCAGCTTCAGCAATCAAATTTGCAAAATATACAATTCAATACTTGAATACATCAGAGAATGTGAGATACAGCAATTTCGTCTGAAGTTATGAATAATTGTTTATGGATTCACAAAAACATCTCCATTTTCTCATTAACATCTCTGAACTATGTTTTTCATCACTCTACATACCGCACAAACATCTCTGTACCATATTGGTCATCACTCTATGTACCGCAGCGACTTCCTGAGGTCAAGTGAAAGAGCAATTAAAAGTGACTTGTCACCATAAAAATTGAACTCTGCCTTTTATTTTCATTTCTGATCACTGAATGTAACTCATTGGTTTGAAAAGTTGGGAAGAAGGTGAGTCTGATGGGGTGATAAGACTTCGGTTTTTCTGCTGGACGTCTCCCAGTCTTTGGTATGAACACTTATGCGTTTCTTCTGGTTTTCTGAATATTCACCGTTCGGCTTCTTGATCAGACCGATGCCGTTGTTATGTTCTTCAGAAATAACGTTCTGGAGGCATTGGACTGGGGCTGATTCCGTAATCTGCTCACACATTTGCCTCCATGTTCTCCTTTTGGATTTCCTGAGTTCCTTGTTGTACTCAGAAAGGTCCGCTTTGTAGTCCTCCAAGTGAGCCAGACTCTTAGCTCTGTTGAAGAGTTCCTTAACTTGTTTCCTAAGTTTGGCTGGCTCTTTATTCCACCAAGGCACGTCTCTATCGACTGCCTTCTGTTTTTCTGGGCAGCTGATTTCAAATGCTTTCATTTTGAAGCTGCTTGGAGGCGGTATCTAGTTCCTCAGCTGAATCGATGGGAATCTGTTGGTCCTCCAACTGCCTCTCGAGATGCTTTCTGAAGCATCTCAAGTGGTCAGTTTGGGTATCATATGTTCTGTGAAGCGTGTTTTCGATGACTCCAAGTCGAATCCAATGTGTTAATGATTCGACATCGTGGAGCCAGTTGTGGATGTAGTTTGTTATGAATGGATCACCGAGAACCTCTTCCCTGATCGCATTTATGAAGGTGGGTTTATATTGGTCGCTGACGAATATTCTGAAAGGTACTCACCTCGTGCGTATATATCTGTGCTTCCCCATGTGAGATGGTGCACGTTCGCGTCGCAGCACAGAATGGAATTCCTGTTTCCTCTTTGACACCTTCTGATAAGGCTCTGGACTTTCTCTGCTGGTGGGTGTGACGGCAAGTCCCCTGGAAAGTAGGCCAAGGACATAACAATCTGCCTTTTGCCAGTTTCAGTTGGCACTTTCACGATGGCGGTTGCCAAATCTCCAGTGATGAACTCTGGACCAGTAGTAAATTTTATGTTGGGTGCGAGTTATATGGCTGCTCGTGCTTTTTCATGAGTGTTACAAAAAAGTAGCATACGTGATTCCATTGCGAGTTCTTGTATTCGTCCTCTATTGATCCAGGGTTTGTGAAGCAACCCTATGATAAAGTTTTCTTCAATAAAACCCCTTTTAGGCATACTCGTGGCTGCTTTTGAATGTTGAAGGTTTATTTGTGAGCCTTGAACTTTTGACCCATTTGAGTAGAATTTTCACCAAGATTTCGTTGTGAGGCACTGCTGCCTTTCCTACGATCATCAGTTCCGCATCTTTCCATGTTTTTTGTGGAGTTTTTTATATTTTCAACCATAATATGTCCCACGCGGAAGTACAGGAGAGACAGTCACCTGTAGCAGAGCCGCGCATGCCGCAGAAAGGCAAATTAAATCGGGGGCGCCAGATACCCCGGAGTTCGCATGATCGTGACTAGTCCCACTAGTCATGCAGTATTTGGCTTATGCTGTTCCACTTCAAATAAGGAGAGATTTTCATTGTAGTTCTCGTCTACTTGGCCGGCTGGTTGAGGCAAGCCCCCACGTATGTCTAGGATTACTAGCTTGAAGCGCGGTCTGTATCAGGCAGGTTTGCGCGGATGGTTCCAGCTCTCCGGCGCACCGGGACTGCTCCGGACATGACACCCCCGTACACCGGAAAACAGGTTCCATCCTCCACGATGTAATTTCTGGTACCGTCGTTGGGGTGAAATTCCGTTAGGAAACAGCATGACCACGTATGATCTTGCTATTTTCCATCCAGGCGGTGCTACTTGGAATTAAACACCCGATAGATACATGCACCTGTCATTCCAACACCCAAACCCGCATTCATGTAGTGGGTTACAGGTAGCGAGATAACCGCCAAAAGCCAACCCGCCCATCTTTCAAAGAAACTCTGGAAGTTGTTAGAGCAGAAGCGTCAAAAACTACTCGAAATTTGATAGTCACGCTCTGCTCACGTAGAACTCCATGATTAGGCATATAGTAGGCGATTTCATTTTTGTCCCAACTCTCTACTTCGGTCATGTGCCCTAGATTCAGATATTCCATAACAAAATCAACATACATTTGCTCAAACCCACCACTCTTCAAAAACTTTCGCCTTGGTGCTCACATTCTACTTTCTGCTTGATTTAGGGACACCCCATACCGACCATTTGATAAACGTTTCACGTTGATAATGAATCTCGCAATGATTTTCTTCCTCTTTTTTTTTGGCAGGACAATCTTCAATTTCCCAAAACCGCGCAAGTTTTTGAATATCAAGAGTTCTAAAGTAACCCAAGCAGCATTATAGTGACATAAACTGATACTGCAACTTCGACTCGGTGGTTATCACGTAATCACCACTAAATCTACCTCTATACAGTGAGAATAACTAAAATTTTATATGTGTATGGTTGTAGTCACGTAATTCCCATCTATGGTAGCCACTCCACAGTTCTATAACTTATCAGTGTAATTTGAGGTGTATGAAACATTATGGCCACAGAACAAATCACTTTGAAGGTTTTCAAACTCAAAAGTGGGAAATAACCGTTGTGGTAACCATCCTGTACCACTTAAATATCACTAAGAAGTCACAGTCACTTTCAAGAGAGTATGATAGTTTCGGTGACGTTTTGGTAACTTCCATAAAACCTTCAATGTGGCAGGCACTTGATTGTGATATGTGGTGATGGTTGCCATGTTCTTGCTATCTCCCTAAGTGATTATAATAACCTTCAAAATTCACCATTCCGCACGATGACGAAAGCTAACCCAAGTTTTCTCAAATTATTTTATTGTGGCTTACAAAAAGTTTGTTTTACCTGTTACGTGAAACATGAATGATTCTATTCAATATGAAATGGGTTATGCGTTTTCAATAGACAATTTCCCTTGATTATGAAGTGACCGTGGATTGGTCCGTGCGATGACGAAAACGTACCTAACTGTTCCCAAATTATTTTATTGTGGCTTAGAAAAAGTTCCTTTCATCTGTTATGTGAAACGTGAATGATATCCATTCGAAATAAAATGGGTTATCGTTTTCAATAGACATTTTTTCTTGATTTTGTAAAAAAAGGTTGATTTAAATAGATCGGATCTCTGACTTGTGCTCCTGTTCAATATTCATACTTTAATTGTTAATTCTGTTTGCATAAATGCCATCAATTTCATTACTTGGTAATTGTTACTTGATAATTGTTGATTGGAGCTGCATGAATCCACTATACTTGCTACGTGTCATTTTTTAACAATTATTGAACATGTACCCACAATTTCGAGGTTGAAACTTTGAAGTGGCAGGTTGAAATAGCCCGACGTGTTCGCCCCTATCAAGGGTATAGGACCTATTGTAATTTTTAGGTTATAACTTTGAAGTGGTGAGTCATGGTCGACGTGAGTGCCACTTTCCAATGGTGGAAAAGGTAAAAAGTTTATGATGGGAGGAGCTTTAGAGTGGTATATTCACACTTTCTGCCACTTTAAAGTTATATTTTCTGAAAGCCGCCATATTTACAGGAATATGCTGGGTCGCCATTATTAGAGAAATGATCGAAATATTCAATAAAGATTTATTTGTCATCAGCACTGCATCAAAGTAGTGATTTGTTACGTAAATATTTGTTTCATCTAACCAAGATTGATAAAACAATGTTTGAGGGATTTGAGTACATAATTTCAGAGGCGAATTATTTCCAAAATTTATAATGTTTTCTTTAAATAAAGTGTATTCAGATGGCGTGTGCTCACAATCAAGCTACAACACCCATATTTCACAAAAAACTTTCAATCGTTTTAAATTTTATCCCGATTAGAAGTATCCAAATTCAATATACTCACTAACGCGTTTGCATGTTCATATGCTATATATTTTTAAAGTTGATCGAGTGTTAGTAATGAATCAGGCAAAATGGAAGAGTATCACAAAAATATGTTGCTGAACAGAGATTGAGCTACATATTATTTACACGAATGCAGTCAGTTGTTTAACGTGTCTAGTGTCGGCCACTACATATCCACGTTTTTGCCAGGTGACCACAACGTGGTTGGAATGTGGCTATCTGAGATCCAGGAACGTAGATCGGAACGTAGCAGCCACCAAAAAAGTGTTCCCCATTTTGGTAGCCGCCGCGTGATAGAACCGTGTATATTACGTGGCAGTGGTTGTGGCCAAACACTTCAAAGTTTTACAGAATCGTGGCCGCTATGTTCTGTCCACTTAAAATGCTACTTGGGAACAGTCACAACATAATTCATTATGTTGCTTACCATTTCCAACCGGCCAGAGATAATCCAACCAAACTGAGTTTATTGCAAAACTGGACCATTGGTCCTCAAACTAATCCGGTCAGTGCATAGCAGATAAATATGCGCCAATCAACAAGTCTTTTTTCTCTAGTTTATAATAAATTGTATTTGCAAATACTACATTTTTGGAAATATCGATTTCTGTAGTGTCAACCTTGAAACTTCATATATATCCTGTTGTTTCCGGTGGAATTAAACAAGAAATTTTTGTATCGAAATTGTTATGAATAGTATGACTCCAAATCTCACATTTATGTGTTGGTTTCAACATATTCTGACTCAAACTGGAAACAGACAATATGAATTTCTTTTGTTCTCAACTTCAGTTTTCCAGGAAAATTTCTGGTTACAAAACTTGACTGCGAACCCGAGTCTAGAAAGGCCCTGACTACGTGGATATTTCCTTCGATATTCATTTTTTTCACATAAGCTGAATGCATTGCTGTCAAAGTGGTCTGCAAATCATTCACATACTTTGAACTTTGCGAATCGACATGCAATAAGACATTGTGTTTTTTAACACACTTTTTGCAATGTATCATCCGACAATATTAACTGTAATTACTTCCTTTGAAGCAATTCAAACACAACTTTATACTCTTCATTTTTCTACGCGGACAATTATTAGGATTTTCAGTAATTCATTCTCGCAATTTGAAATAGTATGTACCCCTTTACATAACGTGCAACGAATGTTGCTCGTAAGTAAACATTCTACATTCGAATAACCCCTATCATATTTTGACAATCCATGACCGTTTTTTTTATTCGAACTGTGAAATTGTTGAGAGTTCTGTTTGCCATTTCGTTCTAGTTTTTGGTAAATCTGCGCAACCTTGGAAAATATCTTTGAAATCACTCCCCTTCGGAAGTGCCTTCGCGCTTTTATGCTCTTTCCATTTCCTACTCGTTGTCCAAATGCATTGCCACTTTATGAATTATTAGGGTATCCTATTGATCAGTGGGTTGTTTCAACTTTGACAAGGCTCTTAAATTCTTTGAGACTGTATCAATTACCTTCCTAATTTCCGCAGACGATTATTCTCCAATGGATTCCAAGGCAACTGATGATGATGAGTGGTTGTGGACCAAAAAACGCGTATTATCGTTATATGAAGCTTTCCAAGCCAATTTATACTTATTACTAAAAAAATCCAACGATCGTACGACTTCGGCAGCGCCACTTCGAAGATTCCTCAATTTTCCCTATTTGGTTATTCTGATAAATCAAACTTTCGAATGTATTACGAAACTCTAGCTATGTTGAGAAGTCGCCTCTCGAATCGGTTATTCTACCGGAACATGTGGTAATGGATTACTTATTTGAATGTTTGCTACGGGTCTAACCAAAACATTATGAGACGATACATTATTTTCCCCGTATTTATTGAGCTTCAGCCTTGGATAATGAACCTCTTGCTATTGAGGTAACTGCAAAAAACTTGATTCAAATAATTCACGTTCAGCAAGTTGCTCTTCATCGTTATTTGTGGCAAATTCGAGTGCTCCTCGTACCCTACCAAAATATTTTAATAACGGATCGATCCGATTGATTCTCTGATCGAGCTTTATCAAATAAACATCATCATTCAAAATGGGTTTGATTTTTGTTCGTTCTACAGACGTTTTGAGAAAGTAAACTTTGCTTTCAAAGTATAATAAGTATGAGTTGATAGTTCTGAGTGTAAAATTTGATTTAGTTCTCGGATTGCTGGAAGATAGCAGGTCCCATGAGATACTCAGCATCTTGGACGGAGTGGTGGTTCTGATGGCGTCAGCAAGTATTACTACTAGCAATGGTAACATAATTCCTACCCTAGAATATTCGACTACGGTAAGCAGCGGGGAAGTTAACATTCAACAATTCAATTAAATTTGTGCTGCCTCTTGAGATACATTCTTCGTAATGCAACTCGCAAGGAGTTTCTTTTAGATGAACTATATCTTCCGAAGAATAACTGCAACGTAAAAGTCCACATAATAGGTGTTCGGGAAAATGCATGACTCTCTGTGATTTTCGGGTCGTTTTGGATCAGTTGATTTTTCAGGTTGTGAAGTTTTTGTCGTCCAGACGGAAAGTTTGTTCGACTTCTTCGAAGGATTTCGGTTTGATTACTTCCTCCTCATTGATCATATTGCTTCTATCGGTATTCATTTTGCATCCTACTGTGATATTTATGTAATAATGTTTTATTGATTTTTTGAATGTTTTCTGCATTGCAGGCGAGTGGTGATTTTATTCGGTGATATGGCGATCCACTGAGTGGAATCATCCAACTGATTGGCTTATTGACTTGGTGATTTTGACATCGATTTGTTGGCAAGTGGACGTGTTTCTCATATTCAGCAGTTGCAGATCGCAAATATCTCTAGAAATTTCCTCAATGTAGGATTTTGTGGTTTGATTACGACATAAATTTTGCTTTTCTCAACAAAAATGAGTTTGTCAAGATCAATGCCTTGGACTGACTTACATGGGGATCGAGTGAATATCGAAATGGTAATGGATATGTGGAACATTTATTGTTCAGTATGATCCATTCTATATTTATTTTTTCCTCGAAGTTTTCCAGCGTGATTTTTTTTATGTTGACGATTCTGTAAGGAGATCACTGATTTGTACCATGCTGAGATGAAGAATATTGTGTTTGGCAAAAGCTGAAGAATTGTCTGTATCTTGTAATGCCAACTGATAAATTGGTACATATCTATATATAGCGGCAATATGATTTGATAGAATTTGATCATGTTCTGATGAAATTGAATTCTGATTCAAAACATAGAAGCGAGTTTCTCTTGATTTCATCAAGTACTCCACTCACCTTTTCATAGCGTTCTTTGTCTTCTGTGTTGAAATTCCTGTAATAATTCAAATATTGATCCTATTCCATTTATCAATTCCTTTTTCTCTCTTTGGGGATATGGAATTATATTCCATTCATTGTGGATTCAGATTCTCTTCCTTATATTCAAAGTTTTCAGGTAATTTCCGTATGTTATCAGTCGATGAGTCATTTCTCATACTGAGTGTTTTCAAAATCTGACCATATTGATATTGTAGTTTATTCATTCAGATAATAGCTGGATTCAAGTCGTAGTATTGAATTAGCGTGTGTTGATATTCTTGAATTTCGGCTGTTCCTGATGATAAGGGTATCAGAAAAGAATTGTGATCTAAATTCTTCAGGGTTATTTTTCCTTCGAATCCAACTACAGGAGATAGTCTGAAATAGGCCGGAAAAAACTATTTACTGAAGCTGTAGCTTTTCTCTCAAGATCTTTTCAAATTGTCATGTGTACTTTTCGTGTTTATCTGTGGAAACAGCTATTTCCATCTTTTTTCGTAATGATGTTGGGTTCCAAATGTATCTGCATGTTTTTGTCTAAAAGTTTTTTACAAAATATTTTGAAAACTTCTGCGGTATCGCATTTTTTTTCTTGTTTTATGAGGTTTCCGTGAGTATAGTATAGTATATGTATATAGTTTGTATCGACATTGAAAGGCTTTTTCGTTCGCTACATGGCAATTGATTGAATTATTCATTTTTAATTTCGTAGCCGAATGTATTGAATGATTTTATGTAAGTATGGCGGGAGTAATTTTGATTTGAGAAGGTGTTTTACTAACACTCTGGTATTTAGGAGTCTGAAATGTTCAATAATAGTGGAGTATTATTTTGCCCGTTCCATTTCGGATGATATGGAGAAAAAAAAATTAGCATCAATAGTTTTTCGATAACATAATTCTTGAATTCAGAGCCATTATGTATTATATTAATAGGTACGCCATGATGTGCGAGAAATGTCGAAATATCGCCCGCTACATCAGTGCCGGACGAAAAGGGTGAATGATAAGGCTTGCGCGTATTTCGAAAAACTATAATCGGTTGAAAGTTATTTTTCTAAGAAGTGCGGAAAATGATACTTTCCCGCACGTGACTGCCGTTGACCCGAACGACGCGGAGCGGAGTTCAGGCGAGCAGTAAAGTGCGGTAAGGACCCTTTAAGCATGAGTTGGGAACATTATTTTTTCTACGACCGCATACAAATTTGAAAAGCATATTGAAAATATATTTATTTTATTTCAACGAACAGAATTTTAAATGAAAATTTACGAATTATTATGAATACTAATATTAAAAACACCACTTGTTGCATGCTGCCAATGAGTAAGAAAAGCCGGTCCAGCGGAGTTAGTTGGTGGTTACTGGGTATTCAGAGTAACACCTGTAGATTGCAAAGTGCATGAAGATGGCGACGACGGAGACGGCATCGGTTGTGAGTTATTAGTACATGAAAGAATTTTATTTGAGATGGTTTTTTTCTGTTCTTCGGAGTTCTCCAAGTAACTTTCAGCAGTTGACTTCCACCCTCCAAGACGTGTTATGTTGGTTATCTCTTCGCCTGAATCTGCTAGAAACATTGCCGATAAATATCTGAAACTGTGACCTATGTAACGTTCTGGGTTAGGTGGACGTAAATAGGTAGCGATCTCTGCCGGCATCCTACTCCCTGTCATTCTGACGACGCTTGGACTTAAATCTCTGACGTCTTGATGATATACCTTGGTTATCATGGCAAATCTTTGGATACCATACTAAACCACCTGACATTGCTTAGTTTAATAGTTATGTGGATTGATTGAAAAACATTGTTATATAGAAGTATCCCAATTTTAATTATATTCCAATAAATGAAAAATAAAGAAGCAGGTGAAAAGTCTAGGTGATATTGAAATCTAAATTAGTAAGAAAAGTAATAACTACAGGTGAAATCAATGAAATGTAAATAATAACGTGAAAATTGATGTATCTTTATTTTCCCGCACAAGTGCGGGAAAGTGAGTTCGTCCCGCACTAGTGCGGGAAAGTAACATTTTTGAAACTCAAATGCGCGCGGGAAAGTGGGTAAAAACACACGGTCGTAGAAAAAAAATGTTTTTCTCCAAGGTGTATCTTTATGAATAATTTCAAATGGTTTGGTGGCTGTTGGGTTGATATTCTTCTTCATTTTGATGGGATGCCTTCCATATTTACTTTGGTGACATATTTCACATTGGTTAATATATGGTTGGATTTTTTTTTGGGATTCTGGTCCGTTTCGTGAATACCTCTATGATTACTTTTACTTTAGAGGTATTTTTGTATCAGCCCTTGAATTCAATTTTCATCTGTGACGTCAAAAAGTTCGATTTTGGATCTTTCATACTTCAATTTTCGGAAATTTGTACAGTTGGCCATTGTTTCTTTTCAAAATGAATTGCTATTGTCGGTTTTGCAGGTTAATAAAGAACTGATTGAAAATTGTTCACGGCTCATCAGATTTCTTGACATTTGTTCATTGAATTGGTCGATAAATCCAAATATCAAAAAAATCAATGTGGCGCCACCTCCATCTCCACCTCCCTCCACCGAAGGGCAGTCGATTGCATGAAATCGTGAAATAAAGCAGATTTTTCTCTCTACAACCCTATATAACCCTATAACCCTATATATATAACCCTATATATATATATATATATATATATATATATATATATATATAGGGTTATAGGGTTATATATATAGGGTTGTAGAGAGAAAAATCTGCTTTATTTCACGATTTCATGCAATCGACTGCCCTTCGGTGGAGGGAGGTGGAGGGAGGTGGAGATGGAGGTGGCGCCACATTGATAGATGAGTATTCCAGAAATCAAGACATATAATTCACTCAAATCAAACCGTTAGTAGCTGTAGTTCAAATAAGTACTATTTTCAGTTTGAGAGTAACTGAAGTTCAACCCCAAGGAGAGGGGGTCCAGATATGTCAAAAAAGCCTTTTTCTTACTTTAAAAATTCGTAAATTTTTTCCAAATTTTGGAGGTTCGCATAAGAAAACAATATGCAAGAAGTTTTCTTTGAAAATTCGAAAACAAAAGACGATTAAATCTACAAACTGCTCAATTTTGGACTTCTTAATCTAAGCAAAAAAAATCTATGACCAGGTTCTCATCTTGGGAATGGCATTTCTCACTGTCAAGATGGAAAAAATTTCAGGTTTACTTCAACACAGGTGCCTATGAAAAAATAAACGAAAAATTTGGCTTTTTTGCTCTATATTTTGTCTACGTCCAAATTTTGCCAAAAACACTATCCCACCTAATTCCTGGCGACTATCGATTTTACAAATTGTAACACGTCCTTCACGGCAGGTGATTTCGACCTCTCCAATGGCCAAAATTTGAAACACGTTCAGACAAATGACACGTACCAGAGTGTTTGGAGGGGCTCATGGAACATGGTTATCATAATGCGAGTTTTTTGTTATTACAGCTTTCCAAATATATATAGTGAAGTGGCATTTGTGATTAAGTGCCACTTCAATAAACGATTTTGAATTCAGTAAAACAGTGAATTATTAGTCAAAATGCGAAAACAACTACTGTTTTATTTTATGCATATATTCAACTTCTTTGCGGAAATGTGATTGGTAGCAAATCATTGGGACTGAATGTATTAAGTGGAAACGATGAACACCATAGATAAGAATCAATAGGTGTTTGTTTCAGATGTTTCTTTCAACTGAAAGCTTGATATTCCTTAGGTTAATTGAGAGCGCAATTCGAACGTCAGTGAACATGTTTCGTGGATGTGGGGGTTGTTTCCTCGCTCTATGAAATATCCTTTTGGCTCTTCGACCTCCTATTGTTCATGTGCGGATTCCCACCCAATTACTTTGCTCATTCACACCGAGTGTGAGTGGTTATTTTCCATTCGTTCTGGTATGACGCTATCATTTATTTTCCATTTGACGCAGTAGCTTTGTCCTCTTCATCACGAAATATATATAATCATCTTCACAAAAGCGTGTTTCAATGTTGAGACAACTCACACCATTATTTTTATGAAAATTTCCTGGTACAGTATGTGTGTGTGTTTTTTTTTTAACGAAGAAAGAATATCAAAATCGTGAAAAAACATTCGAGATTCATACAACTGATGGAGTTTATTGGTTTCGGAAACCTACTTTATAATGAATACTTATTATCATTTGGTTGGATGTGAAGTTATCGGTGAACACAGGGTCAGAGATTCAACGTTGAATTTCCACCAAATTGAAATGTGTGAGGAAGATACGGAAATGAAGTTTTTAGTACGAATATCTTCCAATGCATTTTGGACGGCTAAATACCCCAGCGAGATTCGAAATGCCGATAGAAATTATTCTTAGGTGATTTTAAATGAAAAATTTATTTTTTATCCAGGGAAAATAGCAAGCAGTATACCAGAGGTTTGAAATCCATTTGAAGAAGTCAGATCTCTTACAGAAAGGAGTAGGATATTTTAGTCATATAGTTACACAAAGTGGTGTGTATATATATATATATATATATATATATATATATATATATATATATATTTATATATATTGAATGTGATAGACGTGACTCGTGACATTTTGAGCCCTCCGAAATTGTAACGAAAATCGAGAAAATAAAGCCATTGGAAATCAATATAAACTATTTGCCTTGGTCAATTCATTGCAAGAAGATAAAATCAACCCATTCCGACTCCCGTCTTGAAAAATCCAGCCTTTTGAAAATAAAATTGACAGTTGTCAAATCAAATTTCAATTGAGTATACCTGACGTGAGGTGAATGCAGTGGAACCTTTCGAAAATGATTCCAGGAAAAGAAAAAGGATTTACTGAATAAAAGCTAAGTAAAATAATTAACTCTCAACATCCATCTCAGATTATGAACGATAATGGAATTATTTATCATTCTTGTGATTTATGTAATAAGAGTTTCGAGTCTACTAAGGGCCTGAAAACTCACAAAGCGAAAACTCACAAAATTTCAGTAATACCAGAATGTTCTAGAGAAAATTATCATTATGATTCACCTAAATCAAGTCAAATATGTGATGAATCTCAAATACAATCTAATATTCTTGCATTGCATTCAAGATTGTCTTCTTTGAGACGAAATAATCATGTACTCAGAAGAATTCCAAAGTCTGCTAGAATTTTTTCAGCCTCAGCTCTGAGAGGAATCGTCGATGAATGCATAAAATTGAATTCTTTTGATAGTTCATTCACTGTACCTAGTTCAGAAGAAACTCGTAAAGTATCTCTAGCATCTTTGATCAAGAGGAATATAAAAACTCTAAATTTAAAGGTTGATCCTACAATAAGAACATCTCGTTGATTTGTTGGAAATAAAAACAGGATGTTCATACAATCTTTCTATAAATATTCAATTGAGAATGTTTTCCTTTTCGAGTACATCTCCTTTGGAACATTTCAATACCAAAAAATATAACCAAAATTCTTCGAAGATAGTTTTGAATAAAATCGCAGATGGAGACATTACTTCAGCTATTAGGATTTTTGAGTTCCAGCGACACTTTAGCAAAATACGATGATTATTCTTTATCGGAACTTCGTTTGAAACATCCTCGTTCAGACTCCAGAATGGAATTTCAAGATATCAATGAAGATTCATCAAATTATTCAATTCTCCAAGTTTCAGAAGAAGATGTTGTGGCAGCTATAAAATATTTTAGAACCGGTTCGGCAGGTGGTCTGGATTCCCTCAGACCTAGCCATATACAAGACATGATCAGTTATAGCTCTGGTAGTGCTGGTCAAAAACTTATTTCTTCAATCACAAATTTATGTAATGTTCTTTTATCTGGCAAGGTGAATTTAGAAATATGTCCTTTACTTTTTGGTGCTTCTCTCTGTGCACTCCAAAAAAAAAATATGGAGGTATTCGTCCAATTGCTGTTGGTACTTTATATCGCAGATTAGTAGCAAAACTTTGCTGCATGAAAATTAAAGAAGATCTTGGTTCTTTACTACGCCCCTTACAGTTTGGTTTCGGTTCGCCAGGAGGTTGTGAATCAGTTGCTCATTCAGCTCGTAGATACATCAATCAGCATCCAGACCCTTCTTCCAAAGTGTTTTTGAAACTCGACTTCAAAAATGCCTTCAATATAATTGATAGGAATGTCATGCTCCTCGAAGTAAGAGATAACCTTCCTTGTATATACCCTTTTGTGAATCAATGTTTTAACTCATCATCATATTTGAATTTTGGTGATCATTTAATAACTTCTGAAAGAGGTGTCAACAAGGTGACCCTTTGGGACCCGCACTATTTTGTCTCACAATTGAAGAATTGACAAAGAGTTGGTCATCTGAATTCAACTGTTGGTATTTAGATGATGGCTCCATTGCTGGAGATTTCAATGCAGTGTTGGAAGATTTGGAAAAGGTCATCATCCTATCGAAACAAATTGGTCTTGAACTTAATTTCAATAAGTGCGAACTGATTTCACTATTAGACCCAAAAACTTATTTTGAATCCAAATTCCAATCATAAGCCCCAGGTATAAAATTTTCGGAAAAGTCAGATTGCAGCCTTCTTGGTGCGCCCCTTTCTATAAATGCTCTTTCTGGACATATTAGAAATAAAAAGGACTCTCTGCAGTTACTCTCCTCCCGTCTGAATGAACTACCAACTAACATATCATTCTTTCTCTCGAAAAATTGCCTCGCTATACCAAAATTGATGTATACCCTCAGATGTTCTCCATCTTGGAAAAGTCTCAATGAGCTTCAAGATTTCGACGATTTGATGCGCCATACTTTGGAAAATGTTACTCTTAATTCTTTTAGTGAAGATTTTTGGTTACAGGCAACACTTCCGGTGAATCTTGGAGGTCTGGGGCTCCGTTTGGCTCCTTCCCTAGCTTTACTTGCCTTCTCAGCTTCCATGAGTAGTGTATCCAGTCTTATTGATTCTATTCTCCCTTCCACTTTTTCTGAAATGACTGATACATTTTTTGATGGAGCTGTTCCTCTTTTCGCTTATTACAAACCAACTTAGATTTGCCACCAGCCACGAGAAACATTCAGAAATCCTGGGACCTTCCACTTTTGAATATAACCTCAAAAAATTACTTGATTCGTCCAAGTCTGAAGTAGAAGAGGCTCGTCTGAGATCTGTTAGTATTAGAGATTCCAGAGCTTGGCTAAATGCTCTACCTGTGGCTTCTCTCGGAACCCTTTTAGACGACGAGTCTTTCAGAATATCAATTGGACTGCGACTGGATTGAGATATTTGTATTCCTCATAAATGTATATGTGGTAGTGAAGTGGATCGAAAAGGAACTCATGGTTTGAGCTGTCATAGAAGTGCAGGTCGTTTATCCAGACATTATCAAGTCAATGATATCATTAAACGTTCTATGGTATCGGCAGGTTTTCCAGCTGTGTTAGAACCTCTTGGAACTAGCCGAAATGATAGTGAACGTCCTGATGGCATAACGCTGATACCTTGGAAATGTGGCAAACCTTTGGTGTGGGACTTCACTTGTGCTGACACAGTTGCAGCGTCTCATTTAGCAAATACTTCCAAGTCCGCAGGTGCTTCAGCAATATCCAGTGAGAAATTGAAAAGAAAGAAATATCAAAATCTTGGAAATAATTATATTTTCCATCCAATAGCTCTCGAAACTTTTGATGTCTTTGGCCCCAAATCTCTGTCTTTCATCCATGATATTGAAAGGAGAGTGGACCGCGCTACAAAAGATAAACGTTCAACGTCATTTTTGATACAAATAATTAGTATAGCAATTCAAAGAGGTAATGCTTCTTCTGTGATGGGTACAATTCCTCCATCGAATCCACTGGATGAATTATCTTATCGTCCCAATTTCCCTACGAGATACATATCAGTTATCAAAGATAATCACTCAGTACTTTCCAAAAAATCAATATCAGTTTCTCTATCACCTTCTTTGAATTACAGGAACAATGGACCTATGGATTCTTCGTTGAACATGAGTGAGCATGCCATACCAACAAGAGACTCGATTTCTACATTTGGCCTAAGAGGATTGAAGAATGTAGGAAATACCTGTTTTATGAATGGCATGATCAAGTGGTTTTTGTATGGAGGATTTGAATACAACTACATCAAGAATGGAAGGAAATTTAATGAAATCTTTTATATCTTTGATGGAAAATATCTGGAGTCCTGATTCTTCTCGACAAATGGTGGATACTCCACATTTCGTCCGCTATTCAGAAATTTTGCTCCTTCCTTCGATCATAACGTCCCAGCAGATTCGGAAGAATTTCTGAAATACTTTCTGGTAGGTTAACATAAAGATTCAAACAAGGCGAGTGCAGAGATTCATCCATCACCAAACGATTTTATTATCACGAATGATAATCAGAAAGCTTCCATTTCTTGGACAAGAAATCTGTCTACTCATAATTCCAAAATTGTGGATAGATTTGCCGGTCAGCTGAAGTCTATATTGAGATGTACTTTTCGTAATTACTGCTCCGTTACTTTCGAACCTTTCTGGGTACTTTCAATCCCTATTCCAGACTTGCCAAACGAAGTCGTGAATTTAACACGATGTATTGAACTGTTGACAGAAGAGGAGACTCTGACTAACGATGCGAGTCCATACTGTTCAACTTGTGGAATGAAAAGGGAATTCAAAAAGATGATTCGTATACAAACATTTCCAAAAATTTAAGTTATACATTTAAAACGTGTTTCTTCGACTGATGGCAGTAGATTGGACAATGTGATTGATTTTCCCATACAAAATTTGAATTTAGACCAATATTCTGCTCAGGATGGAATGAATACCCTTTATAATATCTACGCCATATCTGATCACAGCGGCAGCATTCCCAATGGACACTATACTGCATATTGCAAACACCCTTATTCTAATTGTTGGCACCTCTTCGATGACTGCCATATATTTTTCTAGATTGATTTTCTCAGCTCCCAGGGAGCATGTGTCGTTTTCTATGAGAAAGTTGATGATCTGATTTCTGATGGTGTTGTGGGTTTTTCCGGGTTTTCCTCCAACTGAAACAGCAAATGCGCCATCACTTCTAGTCCCGGGCTTCAATCAAGATTTTCATCTTGATATTATTTTATATTTGAAAATTTGCTTTTGTATTTTTTAATTCTGAATGAAGTGTTCAGAAGTAGGTGTTAGATATTCAAAGAGTTGAAATGAAAATAAAAAAATTTAATAAGCACATAAATAAAAAATGTTCATATTTAGTTTTTCTGAAGATTCTACCGTTTTTCTGGAACCTTATATGATATTGGTCGATACCTATGTTTGGAATGAACATGTTTTCAACATTACAAGCAATTGGCTTGATTTATAAAATCATAGAAATCAAAATATACTAATATATGGTTGAGCACAAGCAGACAACAAAATGTTAAAGTAAGAACATTATGTATATGAAATTAGATTTGAACACAATAGCCAATCAGATGCCAGGAAAGATCTTGATGCAAAATTTTGAATATTGAAAGTATTAAAAGCGGAAAACGTCAAAAATGATTTCTTTCATATCTTGTATATAGTATGTAAGATATTCAGAAACGATTCATGAATAAAAACTGTCAAATCAAAATAATGAAAAGTGCAACAAAAAATGCGTGTAAATCGAAAATTCGAGAAAAAAACAAAGCACGTGTGGTATCAAGGGAAAGGAATCAACAAACGAGAATATTCAGAAAAAATTATTTTGGAAGAAGGAACTCAAGAAATTTAAATTTAAAAAAGCTATCATATTTCCGATACAAACCGTTTTTTGCCAATACAACTCGAAGAAACTCTTCAAAGAACTGTAGCTGATTAAAAAACCCAGAAGCAGAACGAATCTTACCTTTTTCAATTGGGACATATACCAGTACGAGGGCGAATTCACAGTCAACAAGGGGGCTGCATGCTGAAACGGCAGTTTCCAGGAACGGGAGAGCGATCCGTGACACTGAATATTTTCATGTCAAGAAGCCACAGGTACTTTGAACCATGAAAAGGTACTAAACTTAGTGCACTTCAAAAATAAACCTATCGTCGTCGTCGCCGAATTTGCCGGCTTCAGTCCATGTTCATGCACTGATCTCCGGCCACTGAAAACGAGATTACTTGCCAAATGTAATAACAAGAGTGAAATTTTCAATGTCTATGAATATATTTGGAACATAGGAAGGAAATTGTGGCATTGCAGACAAATTTTTAAATTCCAGAAAAAAATCATCTTCGAGCAGGATTTGAACCCACGACCTAAATTATACTAGTCTTATGCTCTACCTACTGAGCTATCACATCCACATTTCGCGATACCGTTCTCCCCCACAATTTAATGTGGAAATGAAAATGTCATCAAGAACAGATTTTACCTATCGTCAACGTCACCGAATTCAGTCGATGTTCAGGGAATATAAAAATTTGGCCAGGACAACGTAATATATATATATATATATATATATTAAAAAATATATTTTCTTCAAATTCTCGGAATAAAGGTCTGATTCAGTCAATTCATATAATTTTTCTTAACGACGTTTCGACATGGTATTTGTCATCATCAGGTTAAAACAAAATTATTTTATTTGAGTTTTGCGTTCGCATTGTACGAAGGTTATTGTGGGAGTGTGACCTGCGTCGAAGTGATCGGGAATGGTTTGTTTATTTTTCATGCATTTTTATCCTCTTCATAAGTAGTTACATGGGAATGTTTATATTGAGTTCTAATATATGGGCCGGACTGTATTTTTTTTTTTGGCAGCATGTAAAGATCAGTTTTCATTATGATTACTTTAAACGAAGTTAAAAGAGGTTGTTATAAATCTGGCTTAAGTTTTTGATATCATTTCTATTGTTAATGCTATTGGGGTCTTTTTTAATATGTATCATTTCAAGGAATGTTCTTACTTTGGATTCCTTTCTTTGGTCAAAATTTCAACGTTGTTGGTGTTAAACTTATGTTTTGTTTGACCTATATAGGTACTTTGACAGTCTTTACATGGTATTCTATATACTGTATGAGTTTGTTTGTTTTTTGGTATTTCTGGTTTTAATTTTGAATAAATGGTTTTGTTCGTATTTTTCAGTCGATGTGCAATAGTTATGTTGTGTTTTTCCATTGTTTTATTAATTTTATTCGATAGTTTGTCTATGTATGGTAAAGGTATGTATGTTGTTGTTTTCTTTACTTTATTATCATTTTTATTGTAGATCGCATGTATTCGTTTTTATTGTTTTTCTGCAAAGTGGCTGGGGTAATTATTTCTTTCAATATATTCTGATTATTTCTATATTATTTTCCTGAATTTTGGGTGACCAAGCTTTATAGCCTGTCAGTTAAATTTTGAATAACATTTTTTTGTAACTGAGGGTGCGTTTGACAAATAGTTAGTGTAACGATTTGAAGCATTTGTTTAATAAACCAGTTTGTGAAAATTTTTCCAGTATTGTCGTGTATTATTGTTGTGTCGAGAAAGTTTATTTGTTTTTCTATTTCTTTTCTATTGTAAATTTCAATCTAGGATGATATTTATTAAATTTTTCTAGAATTTCATCAACTTTGTCAATAGGGATACAGGTTAAACAATCGTCTACATATCGTTTGAAGAATATTGGTTTGAATGTTAGTGATTTGATAATCTTTTCTTCAACATACTCCATAACCAGATTTGCTACTGTTGCAGCAATTGGAGATCCCATTGCAATTCCGAATATTTGTGAGTAGTATTTATTTTCATTACCTATCAAACGAGCGAAAATCAGAATGAAATCAGACACAAAATCAATAACATCATTACCAACTTCAAAACCAGTTTTGAAAAACGGACAAAAAATTCAAAAAATATCTTCAACAAACTTTTAATAAAAACTAAAACTTTTTTGAAGGAAAATACCGAATTACTTATACTCAGGGCTGATAAAACTAACAAAACAGTAATTATGCAAATATCTGAATACAAAGAAAAACTAGAAAATTTGCTAATGGATAAAACCACATATAGAAAAGAGAGATTCAACCCCACAGAAAAACTTCAAGCGAAAGTTAATAAATTAGTAAATAATTGGTTCTCGTCAACCCTTATAGATCAGGTAACAAAAAACAAAACTCAATATACACAACGCCCAACCTCCAACAATATACGGGTTGCCCAAATTACACAAAACTGGAATTCCCCTTCGCCCTATTGTCAGCAATATTCAATCTGCTACTTACAATTTATCAAAATTCTCTCAGAAATTCTTTCAAATGTTATTGGAAAAATGATTACTATGTGAAAACTCCTGGGAATTTGTGGAATTTATCCGCAATATAACAGTTCCACAAAATCATATAATAATCTCTAGATATAGTTTCTCTATATACAAATATAGATACAAAATTAGCGATAGAGATCATAAGAGAAAAATGGCATGAAATACAAAATCACACAACACTAACCTTGGAAGAGTTTTTGAAAGGAATTGAACTATGTTTAACCTCAACATACTTTCAATATGAAAATAAATACTACTCACAAATATTCGGAATTGCAATGGGATCTCCAATTGCTGCAACAGTAGCAAATCTGGTTATGGAGTATGTTGAAGAAAAGATTATCAAATCACTAACATTCAAACCAATATTCTTCAAACGATATGTAGACGATTGTTTAACCTGTATCCCTATTGACAAAGTTGATGAAATTCTAGAAAAATTTAATAAATATCATCCTAGATTGAAATTTACAATAGAAAAAGAAATAGAAAAACAAATAAACTTTCTCGACACAACAATAATACACGACAATACTGGAAAAATTTTCACAAACTGGTTTATTAAACCAAATGCTTCAAATCGTTACACTAACTATTTGTCAAACGCACCCCTCAGTTACAAAAAAAATGTTATTCAAAATTTAACTGACAGAGCTATAAAGCTTGCTCACCCAAAATTCAGGAAAAATAATATAGAAATAATCAAGAATATATTGAAAGAAAATAATTACCCCAGCCACTTTGCAGAAAAAACAATAAAAAAACGAATACATGCGATCTACACATTTATTCAAAATTAAAACCAGAAATACCAAAAAACAAACAAACTCATACAGTATATAGAATACCATGTAAAGACTGTCAAAGTACCTATATAGGTCAAACAAAACAATATTTGCAGAAACGAGTACAAGCCCACAAATATTCAAAAACCGACATTACAGCCTTATCAAAACACGAAAAAGAAAATCAACATAAGTTTAACACCAACAACGTTGAAATTTTGACCAAAGAAAGGAATCCAAGAGTATGAACATTCCTTGAAATGATACATATTAAAAAAGACCCCAATAGCATTAACAATAGAAATGATATCAAAAACTTAAGCCAGATTTATAACAACCTCTTTTAACTTCGTTTAAAGTAATCATAATGAAAACTGATCTTTACATGCTGCCAAAAAAAAATACAGTCCGGCCCATATATTAGAACTCAATATAAACATTCCCATGTAACTACTTATGAAGAGGATAAAAATGCATGAAAAATAAACAAACCATTCCCGATCACTTCGACGCAGGTCACACTCCCACAATAACCTTCGTACAATGCGAACGCAAAACTCAAATAAAATGATTTTGTTTTAACCTGATGATGACAAATACCATGTCGAAACGTCGTTAAGAAAAATTATATGAATTGACTGAATCAGACCTTTATTCCGAGAATTTGAAGAAAATATATATGTGGTCAAGAAACTAAAGAAAAAAAAAATATATATATATATATATATATATATATATATATATATATATATATATATATATATATATATATATATATATATATATATATATATATATATATATATAGCTCAAATATTGGGGTGTGCAGCAAAAAAAAAGTGTACTCTTTAAAGTTTGTTCAAGCATTCGGAATGTTTTATTTCCATCTTCAGGGATACTACAGTGAAGAAAAATCACAATAATTGTGTCCTTGGGACCTCAAGGTGGTAATGAACTTACAGCTTTGTTGAGATTGGTTTCTAAGTTGTTCATGAATCTTCTTCATGTACTGTAGGGTGAAATTAAATTCCTGAACTTAAAGTTGGAAACATATTTAAAATTGTCTACTACTTATAACACATTAAAATTTATTACAATAGTAATCATTAGAAAAAATAGAGTACAGGAACATGTGTGTTTCGAAAAATTACAATAGGTTACAAAGCGTGGGAAAATTCGTTCTACTTGTCATTTGCTTTGACAACAGGTGGTGCCAACTCAAGGAAGTACCAACTGGTGTGGAATGGGTTGCCACAATTGGCCAGAGCGTTTTAGTAATTTTTATTGTTAGTACCAACTGAAATTTGGGCCAACGAGATGATTTATTGATATCGTTTTGAGATCAATTCGGTTTGAAGAAAATTATGTATTCTCCAGTGCTAATAAGGAGGAAAGAATTTCACTCAGGTGTTTGACAACAGTTATTTATTCATTTGATTTTTTTCCTGTGATATGGACAAAACTGATGTAAAATATTGATTTTGATGAATTATCAAGTTGGCCCAACCTTCAGTGGGTACTAACCATAAAAATCACTGAGACGCTCTGGCCAATTGTGGCAACCCATTTCACACCAGTTGATACTACCTTAAGTTGACAAGTAGAACAAATTTGCCCATATTTTATAACCTATTGTATTTTTTCAAATAATAATTATTGTAATGAATTTTAATCTAATATAAGTAGTAGACAATTTTAAATGTGTTTTCAACTTCAAGTTCAGAACTTATATATTTCACCCTATAGTACATGAAAAAGATTCATGTACAACTTAGAAACTAATCTCAACAAAGCTGTGAGTTGATTACTACCTAAGGACACAATTATTGTGAACCTTCTCCATTGTAGTATCCCTGAAGATGGAAATGAAACATTCCGAAAGCTTGGACAAACTTCAAAGAGAACACTTTTTCTTTTGCTGTACACCCCAACACCCCCCACCTAACACTCTGCAACGACTACTTCTCACGATATATATCTATATATATATATATATATTTATATATATAATAAATATATATATATATATATATATATATATATATATATATATATATATATATATATATATATATATATAGGAATTAAGTGATTGGTATTTGGGTTATGCAGCAGGCCAATAGTGTACTCTTTTACACGGATTCCAAGCTTTCGATAATATTTATTATCGTCATCAGGAATGCTAGAAAGTAGAAAGACACATATAATAAAGAAAAACAAGACAGTTATAACTTACAGTGTGAGGTAATGCTGCGATGATGTTGAAATCAATAACAATGTTATATGGACAAAAATGGGTATAAAACTCACAGGAATCAACCACAATCCACATTACATACGTAAACAATGTATCATTGAGTTGAGACTTTTGGATCGTGTTTTTCTTTGAAAGGGCTGTCAAGCAGACATGTGATTGAATGAATTCTCAAATAGACTGACACAATAGATAACATAGACCACTGGGAATGAAGTAGTGTTACCAAGTGAACTTTACAATGGAATTTATATTCCTATATACAGTTCTTCTCGAAGTCCGCTCCCCCCCTCTTATTTTTGGAACGATTATACATAAACAAGTGAAATTTGCAAACTGAATATTGAAGGTTCTAATGTGATGATAGATGACAAAATCGTCAAAGATGACGTAACAAGGCCATTGTGACCAATAATTTTAAATGGAACCCCACGGCAAGCGACACCTCTTTCAAAAGGTATCGCAAAAACCTTTTCAATGATACTAATTTTGTTTGTGTTTATGGCAGTTTCAATGGCTCATTAGTAAACATTAAAATTTAAATTCCATTCAGTATGATATCATTTACAGATTTAAGAATCGGTATATACTTGAAGGAATTGCTCGGAGTGACCACCATTTACTTCCTGACACTGATATATCCTATCTTTTAAAATCTTCTCGTACTTTTGCAAATGTGTCTGCGAAAACAGCCTCACATTCTGCAACAATACGTTGTTTTAAATCGTTAATATTGTCAAGTTTAGTGGCGTAAACCTTCGATTTAAGGTACCTCCACAGAAAAAAATCCAAAGGTGTAAGGTCCGATGATCGAGCTGGCCATTCCGTTGAACCTCGTCGTCCAATCCATCTACCACGATAATCCCCATCCAAATACCATCTTACTGCACCGTTATAGTGTGGAAAAGCACCATCCTGTTGGAATGCTATTTCCAAATTGCCGAATTCATCTGGATTATTTTCCAAAATTTACCAGGATTAACGGTTCTATTGCGTTTTGCAACAGCTCCAGATAAACCTCACCAGTTGAATTATCATTTGAAAAAAGAGGCCCAACGATGTGGTTTCCCAGGATACCTGCCCAAACATTCACCTTCTGGGGAAATTGGGTATGTGTTTCACAAAACAAGTGAGGATTTGCGTCACTCCAATACCTCACATTCTGTGTATTTACATTTCCATATAGATAGAAAGTACTCTCGTCATTAAAACAAATTGTTTTGACTGTTGGTTAATTTTAGTTTCCATATTTTCACAAAATTCTGGTCATCGGTCTGGGTCGTCGTCTGAGAGTTGATGAACCATTTTTGAGTTGTATGGATGAAATTTGTTTTTTTTTTCAACACCCTGTGTACTGTTCTTCGACTGACTTCACAGGTAGATGCAACGTGAGTAGTTGAAGAAGTAGGATTACCTATTACTTCTGCCAGTATATAAATTTTTTTTCTCGTCAGAAATCTGTGGTCTGCCAGATCGTTTCGCATCATGAATACTACCCGTTGTTTCAAACTAACGAAGAAGTTCCCTTGAATAAGTCCTCGAAACGGGGCGATCGGGAAACCCCTCATTAAAAATGCGTTCTGCTGCATGCATATTTTGTCCAGTTTCACCAAGAATTAGGATCGCTGCTACTTAATCACCTAAAGCACGTACCATTTCGCTTCTTGGAGCACTTGAACGTTCGGCTCACAACAGTTTAACAAATTATTAAATTGTACAAAAATATTAAAAGTACCAAAAGCTGCTAAAACTGTTAAACGTTCGATCAACAATACACAAATTATTAAATGTACAAAAACTTGAACAATTACAAAAACGTCGAATTAGGGAGACTAACAAAAACATCAGCTTATTTGACAACTATCCAGAGGTGGAGCTTGAATTTGGAATTTGAGTATTAACTGATTTGGTTCATCACAGCTTTGCGTTTTTCAAAAGCAAGGTGCCAAAACTGCCATAAACACAAACAAAATTAGTATCATTGAATAGGTTTTTTCGATACCTTTTGAAAGAGGTGTCGCTTGCCGTAGGGTTCCATTTGGACTTATTGGTCATAATGGCCTTGTGACGTCATCTGTGACGATTTCGTCATCTATCATCACTAGTAGGGAAGTTTACAACCTTTAATATTCAGTTTCCAAATTTCACTTGTTTATGTATAAATAATCGTTCCAAAAATAAGAGGGGGAGAGGACTTTTGAGAAGCGCTGTATAGATTTGTATAAAAGTTAATTGACTATCAAAATGAATTAAGAATTCAAATGTGTGAATATGAGATTGATATGGATTGAAATAGTCAAACTATGTGATTTGCATCCATGGGGGTGATCTGCTGATTCTCTCTCACATTAGGATTGTCTACAAAAATTAAATAAGAGTAAATCTCACTCAAATGATTCAAATCTGTATTTTCATTAAAAGGATTTTCTGCCTGTGAAATGTGAAACATCTCTGAAAATAGTCTCTTGGTAGTGTTTCTTTCTTTGGATAAAATTTTAACTGAGTTATAATCCATACAATGTTCTTTGTCATAGACATGCTCACTCAGTGCACATCTCTCCGGGTGCAGTCTATTGTCACTTTTGTGTGCGGTGATGCGGTCTTTCAACTGTCTGGACGTTTGTCCTATGTTCTGTTTATCACAGTGTTGACATGGTATACATTGTTATTAATTTTAACATTATCACCGCATAACCTCACTCACACTGTAAGTTATAACTGTCTTATTTTTCTTTATTATATATTCATATGTGTCTTCCTATTTTATTGAAAGCTTGGAATCCTTGTGGAAGAGTACATTCAATGGCCTGCTGCATAACCCAAATACCAATCAGTTAAATCGTATCTATTCAGCGAATAAAACTACAAATTCTATATACACATATATATATATATATATATATATATATATATATATATATTATATATATATATATATATATATATATATATATATTTATATAAATATATATATTATATATTATAAATATATATATATATTATATATTATATATTAAATATTATATATTATATATTATATATTATATATTATATATTATATATTATATATTATATATTATATATTATATATTATATATTATATATTATATATTATATATTATATATTATATATTATATATTATATATTATATATTATATATTATATATTATATATTATATATTATATAATTATATATTATATATTATATATTATATATTATATATTATATATTATATATTATATATTATATATTATATATTATATATTATATATTATATATTTATATATTATATATTATATATTATATATTATATATTATATATTATATTATATATTATATATTATATTATATATTATATATTATATATTATATATTATATATATTATATATTATATATTATATATTATATTTATATATTATATATTAATATTATATATTATATAATTTATATATTATATATTATATAATTATATATTATATATTATAATTAATATTATATATTATATATTATATATTATATATTATATATTATATATTATATATTATATATTAAAATTATATATATATATATATATATTTATCATATATCATATATCATTACATATATCTATATCGTATATCGTATATCGTTATCGTATATCTATATCTTTATTTTATATATCTATATTATATTTTATATTATATATTTATATTATATATTATATATTATATATTATAAAATTTTATATTATATATTTTATTATTTTATATTATATTTTTTATTATATATTTTTATATTATATATTATATTTTTATATTATATATTATATATTTTATATTATATTTATTTAAATTTAAATATTATAAATATATATTATATTTATTATTATATATTATATATTATATATTATATTTTATATATTATATATTATATATTATATATTATATATTTATATTATTATTTTATATTATATATTATATTTATATATTATATATTTTTTTTATTTTTATTATTATATATTTATATTTATATTTATATTATTATTATATATTATATATTATATATTATTATTATATATTATATATTATATATTATATATTATATATTATATATTATATATTATATATTATATATTATATATTATATATTATATATTATAATTATATATTATATATTTATAAATATTTATATATTATAAATATATTTACATTATATATACCGGAACCGAAATCTTACAGGAGGTTTTTTTTTATTTTCCAACTACTAACATACAAGGCGCAAAAACAGTATAAAACAAACCTCGTAAGAAAAGCAGTTTTACTAAGTTATTTTGTTGGGAAATTGTTTCCGAATTGTTGTTAAATACTATTCCCAGTAGGGGGCAGTCCCGAGTTACCCATTTAAAACCCTTTCAAAGGGTTTTGTTGATCGTTTTAAAAAGTTTGGATATTTCAAAATTTGCCCAAGGGGGCCATAGTTATTTTATATCCCCCGGGTCGATAAGTTTTCCCCATTTCAAAATTATTTGTTCTTGAAAATTTTCCCAATTATCAATTGTTTAAAAGGGATTTGAGGTTTTTTTTCCGTAAAAAATAGAAATATTTTCCGTGGGGGGGCGGAAATGTGATGATTTTTAAAAATTATGTTTTGGAAAAAAACCCCTTTGTGAAGTTTTTTTCAAAGAAAATATTGATTTATATAGTGTCATATAGTTTTGCGGCTAATTGATGTTGGTATTGAGGTACTGTGTATTGTGTTGTCTATATATGAGGGTTAATGTGAAATGTTTACTGATTACTGTTATAGTCGGGTCTAAAATGATCATAGAATTATCTGTTTTCATTGATAAAGTCGAAAATATTATTTCTAATTGTCTTTCAGTTTTCACAAAGCATACCAAAATGTCCACATATCCGTTCCATTGTGAAAAAATGTTGATAAAAGGATTATTGTGAAAAGTTTCCTCCATGATGTCCATAAACATTTCGATCAATAAAGGACTCTGGGGACTACCCATTACCAGTACGTTATTAGAAGAATATAAATTACTATTGAATTGAAAATGATTCGTAGTTGACCAAATTATAGGCAAACGCTTCTCGAATGACCTCGACCTTTTTGGGACGTCTCCGTCGTCGTCGGCGGATACACTACCCGCTTCGGAGTTTCCCGTCGGTTCAGACACAACAACAGGCAGCGGCAAGGAAACACCAACTTGATTTATTTTAACTAGTCAATCGTGATGGTGTTCCCCATTGGGCCCCCCTTTTTCCGAGAATCTTTCGAAAATACGTATTGAATCAGAAATTTTATCCCCTGTTTCGAGATTTTTAAAAAAAAAATTTTTTTTTTTAAAAAAATTACAATTAAAAAAAAAAAATTTTTTTTGGGGACAGAAAATGTTAATCAAGACTGTCTTAATAAAATAATGAAGAACGGACAAGGTGAATCTGTTGACACTGTTCCTGGAACTGCTCGCCCCCTCGAGATAAAAGAGCTGAGTTGGGGAACCGTTGGGGCTTCGTTCCCGGTCCCCCTTGGGGAATTAGAATATAACCCCCTTCCCCCAGAAGGCCCCCATAAAGGGGGTGGATCAATATTGTCGTCGTTTTCGGTTTTGGGGAAAGGGGTGAAGTTTTGGGGGTGTCTTGGTTTTGGGGTTTCCCCTCCGGGGTTTTGGGGGGAAAAAAATTTCCCCTTGGGGAAACTTGGCCAGTAAAAGATATATGGGGCCAAGAATCGATGAAGTTATGAATGGGAGGTAGGGGGGTATGGCCCAGATATAGGATGTATCTTGTTTCAGATTCTTTAGGAAACCCGGGGTTTTCTGTTGCCCCTTTGGGTTGATGGTTGGCCAAGGGGGGAAAAAGGGGGGTACGTTCCGAAGAGAGGGGGCATCTTGGGGGGTTTTCCCCTGGGGGTAAGTAGGGGGGACCGCGAGGTTAAAAGTTTTTGTATATTTTGGGGTATGGAAACTACATCCCAAAATTTTAGAAAAAAATTCCCTTTTAGAGTTGTCAGGTGGTTTTTTTGACATTTATTTTTAATTTTTGTATCTTCGGGGAAAGATGGATTGTAGGGCGGAATTGATTTGTTCAACGTTTCATTTTAAAAAAAGACGAACTTTCCAAGAAAGGGTTCCCCTTTTTTTTCATTGTAGGGGTTGGTGTATCAGTCCCCTTTTGGGGGGCTTTTGGGGTTGTCCATTTTAAAAAAATAAGTTGGGTGTGTTTTGCATTCGGTATCTTGATACTGATAGAGTTTTTTGTTAGCAAAAGGTTTTGTTTGGGATCAGAAATTATTTGTTTTGGTAGGGATAGAATATAGGGGGAAGTGGGGGGTAGGTTTCAGGAAAAAATGAGGGGGAAAATGAATAATGAAAACTATCTTGTTGTTTGAATGATAAGATTAATTTCCAAAATTTCGTAATATTTATTTTGTGTAGAATTGTCGATTGGGAAAAAAATTTGGGTTTTTGATAATGACGTAGAAGTGTTTTGAATGATAAAATTTCCCAAAACATCAATTTTTAAAATTATTGTGAACAATTTTCAATCTTGAAAATTAAAGCTTTTTTTCCCAAAATTTTTAATATTTGTAGTCCATTCAATATTTCCAATTGATCAAGGTTTTTTCGCGAGATTTAAATATTGAAATCAAAAAAATTTTGCCACCCCTTTTTTGAGTTCGTTAACTTTTTCGAAAATTTTTTTTTGTTTGTTTGATTAATGTCAAGGTTTTCGTAATCATTTATTTTTTTTTTGATAATGAGATTTTTGTTCCAAAGTTGTTGTTTTATTTTTCTTTATTATTTTGGGGCGGGGGGCCGTCATAGGGTTTCCATCTTTCGCCCCCAAATTCCAAATATTTTTTAAAATTGTACCCAACCCCCTTTAAAAGCCCCTTTTTCCTTTTTTTCGGGTGAAAGAATTAAATTTTCTCTAGAAGGTTGAGATTGAAAAGAATGGCGTTATCAATTTTTAATTTATAGTATAGGGTGGGTTTTAATAATTTTTTTAAACTTTTGTATTGTTTTAATTTCAGTAGTTGGTCTGATATTGGGTAAAAAAAAATGGAAAAAAAGTAGGTGGGGGGTTTTTAAATTTTTTATTCCCGTTTATTGGTGGTTGGAACCAGGCATTTAAACCAATTTTTGAGTTTTCACTAGGGGGAAAAGTGTCCTGTAATGTGATGGGTTTTTTTTTGAAAAAGGGGCCCTTTTAAATTTTTTTTTATAGTTTGAAAAGATTTTTGGTTTGGTTTTCGAATTTTTTAATTTTTTTTGAGTTTGTCATCGAAGGAGAGTGGTTTTTTCTTACGTAATGTCGTTAAAATTTGATTTTTTGATCTTTTTGGGGGGTGAGATTTGAATGGGGGATTTTTTATTGGGGTTGGGTTTTTTATGATAAACTAAAGTGTCTGGGGATATGTCAGTGGGTCGCGTCTGTTTCTCCCCTTTTAATTTTTTTTTTGTTTTTGTCTTTGTTGATTGAGTTTCATTTTGTACGTGATTTGTGTTCGTCTATAAATTACTGTATAATTTTTTTAAAGGGGATATCGATGTCGAAAGGACTATTTGAATCAAGGTGTCCTTAAAATACTCATGGGCCCCGTTTGGTAGCCGAGTTAATGGCATGGTTATGCCGTTTGATAGGGCACTGATCTAATATGTTCAAGTCCTTTTTTTCCCCATTATTATTCTGGAAAATGTTCGGTAATTGTCGAATGGAACCTTTTGGGGGCCCATTTCGAATTGGGGTTAGAGCGTTTGGTTTTTGATTTCATGTAATGTAGCAAATTTTCAATAAAGTTTTTTCATTTGGTTCCCCCTTGGTAAAAACAAGTAATTTAGGAGTACCGGATGGGTCGAATTTTAAAAAAATGTTTTTTTTATGGTTTGGGGTAAGTCCTGTAAGAGGGTAAGCTTGTGCATATTTTGAAAATTTTATCAATTATTTTTAAAGAATGTTTTTTTTTGTTTGGGGGAAAGTGAACTATTTCAATGGTTTGTTTGGTGTGGGTGTAAGTTCGAATTTTTTTTGGGGGGGATTTTTATATTTCTTCCCTTTTGACAACCACAATTATTTATTTTTTTTAAATTTTCCCCCTTAATAGGGCCAAAATGGTTTTTTATTTGGTTTCAGTTTCGAAAATTCCAGGTGATTGTTTTGCCTTGGGGATTTTTTACGAATTCATCAATAATAAAAACGCCTAATACTTTAAACCAAAAAATTTTGAATAATTTTTAAAATGTCTCTTTTAGTGTCTGAGGGGATTTTGGGAATCAATTTTTTTATCTTTCAAATTTATCGAAAAAGTTTAATTGGTTGTGGGGGAATTTCAAAATTTTTTATTAATCTTCAAAATTTTTTTTTGAAATTTGGATTTTTTTCTGTTTTGTTTTTAAATAATCGTTTTTTCGGGGATTTGGGAAGTAAAACAACCTTTTTAAAAAATTTTTTTTTTAAAATTTTGGGGTTTCAGTTTCGGGGAAAGAATTTTCCATGGGATTTTTTTGACGGGTATTGTTTCATTATCGTAACTACCAATTAGGGGTTTACGTCATTGGGGTTTCATCAATAACCAAAATTTGATTGGTATCGCTTTCCTTATTTTCGTTTTTGTTTACTTTTGTCACGTGATGTTGATGGTTGTGGGTCGTCTGGGTAATTGATTTGTTGAAATCTTCCAAAATAAGAAAAAAAAATTAGTATTGGTATCGTTATTTTTTTTTTGAGAAAAGGGATCGGGGTTTTAGTTCAAACAACCCCGAGTGGGTGGTGTAATCAAACTCGTCAAGTTTGAGTTCCATTAGGGCTTGATTGGGCTTTTTAAAAGGCCATAAGAGGTTTTGATCAAAAAAAATTAGAATTTTTGGGCCAATAGATAGGGGGGGAAATATTTTGGGCTTCAATTCGAGAAGTTTCTCTCAATTGTGCTATAGTTCCTTTTTTCGATTAAGCGTCCTAGAGGGGGAAGCCACTGGTTTTCTGGGGCCCAAATGGCCCCCTTTGACAACACAGCCCCCCAAAATTGAAGGGCAGTACACAGGGTTTAATGGTTTAGAAATCGGGGTATTAAAAAGGGGGGTTTTTTCAAAAGTTCTTTACACGTTTCGGGGAAAATTGAATATAATCTGAGTTTTGATCAATTTTTTCCCCTTTTTTTAAACAAGATGTGAGGGGTTTTGATTTTGGAAAACCCTAATTTGGGGTACCCCTTTTTAGACCCAAAATTTTTTTTTCCCTTTTGTGGTCTTGGGTTTGAAATTTTTTTTTGGGGAATTTTATCAGGGTTGGGTTTTTTACCCCCCTTTTTAACGTGACCCAAATATGAGTTTGTTTTTTTAAAAATTTTACGTCCCCTGAATTTTTTAAAAATTTGGTTTTTTGACGATTGAATCTTTTTTTGATTCAAAATTTTTCGAAAGATTTTAAAATTTTTATATCGTCGAGATAGACGAGACAAATTTCTTTTGGAGGCCCCCCAAAATATTATTCCCCAACCTTTTTGGAAAAAAAGTTTTGGGGTTCTTGAGCCCCGGAAAGGATTCTTAGGTACCTTTAAATTCCCCTTTTCATTAATGCTGTTTTCGGAATGTCGTTTTTGGCTCATTTCCCCAATTTTGAAACCCGCTAGCCAAACCAAGGTGGAAAAAAAAATTACACTTGCCGAGTTTATCGAGGACGCCGTTATTTGGTATCGGGATTCATCGTCGATGGTCTTTTTTATTTACCCCATAAAAGACCCACGATACGCCATTTCTTTTTTCCGGGAAAAACGGCCTTTTAACAACCCAGATGGGGGACCAAAGGCAAATTGGCCTTTAATTTTTTTTTTTGGAGCATTTTTTTTTTCTGCAAATTTTAATTTTTTGGGTTTTTTGAACAAACGGGTATCTATATGATTTAGAATGAACGGGGAATTTCACGGTTGTCTGAATCATGTTTCACTTGGTTTGTAAAGGTTAAGTTATTTTCATCCATAAGGAAAAATCCAGGTATTTTCTGCAAATGAAAGAATAGGGGGATTTCCCCTTCGTTCATGTGATCGGTCCTGATTAGTTTATCGATTTCTGTGTTTACTATTGATTTCTGATATTGATTGGTTCATATTGTAAAATTCAAATTTGTTTTGGAAACTGTAGTTTTATTGGGGTAAACGTAAGTTTGTATCACTATTGGAAATTATTTGTATTTCTACAAAGCCCAACCATCCTTGATACTGACAAGGTTTCTTGGGATTATAATTTGATTATTTGTTGTGGAATAATTATTTCGCCTGGATTGGGAGGGTAACAGGAATTTTAATTTTGGTCACAGTGTTTCCAGGAAAGAAATTTTTTTGAAAAGATAGTTGATTCGCATTAAAATATTTTATCGGAATGCTGGTTTTGGGAGGTTGAGAATTTCAAATTTGTCCATCAAAAACGTTATGGAATTTGTATGGTAGAATTTGAGAGTTTTGTACTCATAAGTTCTTGGAAAGCTGGTATTGTTACTGAAATGTCGTGTTTCAAAGAAACAAATGAAGTGGACACAAACAAAATGGATCATTCACTTTGTATTGAGAAAAATATTTATTGACAATCATTGGTCCAAAAATGATTTGGTGGCTCCTGTATCAATCAATAATTTCAAGGGTGGATTTTTTATAGTGACATAAGGTCCTGTTCGTCAAAAGATGTATGGAATTGATTATATCTCCGGGCTTGGAGAACGTCCAATTGAAAACCCCTCAGACTCATTAAAAAGTCAGAATTTTCTTATATTCATATTTCGTTTTCGAGCAAACACCCGTTTGGTTTTGGGATCTTCATCGAGAATATCTAAATGTTCGGTATTATGCAATTCCTCGGAAACCCATCTTCGATTTGTCGATTGAGCTCGAGGTTTAATATTTGCAGTAACCTGTCTAGAAGGGGGTACCATGGGAGTTGGTTTTGGTTGGTTGGAATTTTTGAAAGTTTTGGTTTGGTTTCCAAAATTTCTGGGAGGCCCAAAACTTGATTGTTCGAGAAAATCTTTGGGAATTATTTGGTTGTGGTTGGGTGTTTATAGGACCTGTTGGAAAGGATGTTCTTGGTTGGGATTGAACGTTTGTGGTGCAAAATTTGGGTTTGCTGTCTTTGTTGACGAACATTTTGTTGAAATTATGACCGAAGTTTGGTCTTTGTATTTGATATTGATTTGATTGGTTATTGGAATATTGATAGGAAGAACTGGGTTTTGTTGCCTACCAGGATTTCTTCTGATTTGATTCGGATCTGAATTTTGATTCAAATTCGGGTCGAGTTTTGGAGATACCTAATATTATCTTCTTTTCTATGAAATTTATAGCGTCTAACATTGTTTTCGGTTCTTTGGTACGAACCATTAAACCATAAGGGTTTTCAAACCTGCAAAATACTCTGAGACCTCTGTTGATTATACATATTTGCTTAAAAGTGTACATTTTGATCTCTTCATGGATTGCTAAAAATTTAAAATTGTATTCATCACTCTAACTCTATCATGAAACTGATAAGGGGTCCCATTGGGACCCTGTCTCAAATTATTCAAATCTAAGGACAAACAGGTCTCTATTCTGTGGTCGCTAAAGTTTCTTATTAAAACATTTTTGATATCGGGAATGGTTTTCACGCAGCTAATGTTAACGACCCTCACGAGCTGGGCCTTCAGTTTACTAATATGGTGGAAAAATAATCACATTTTGATAATTATTTGCATTTGCATTATCATAGAAATGGGTAAATGCTATCAATACTTTCAAGAAAGAAATTCAATTCGCATTTCACCATTAAAATCGGGTATAGTTTCTAGGGTGAACCTTTAGTGGAATTTGAATGCCATGTATTTGATTGTAGAAATATTCCCAAATGATAGATTATTGGTTTTCAAGGTAATATTATTGAGTGTATTTGTAAGTGAACTTATTTCTAACCTAGGGAATCTTCACTATCACTTGGGAGGGAAAATCACTAGAGGAGTCTGACATGAAACGAAAATGACTTACAGCAAGAGTATCGTCTTCATCGAACTTCAAGGCTGCAATTTCTGGTTGCGTCTGCTTCTTTATCCTTGGTATCTTCAGTAACTATATAGTCCTTTGGTATCCACTTTTCGGCGATCGAACGGACACGTAGAAACCTTTTCGATTGTTACTTAACCATAGAAATAGAAAGTTATCCACGATGGATTCTTGTAACAATCCTACCGACTGCGCCAATTTTATATCTCGTTTCGAGATTGTTTTAAAAAAAAACTTTTATTTTCAAAAATTACAATTACAAAGAAAATGGATGTTGACAGTACAAATGTTATATCAAGACTGTCTTAATAAAATAATGTTATGAACGGACAAGGTGAATCTGCTGTCGCTGTTCCTGGAACTGCTCGCATCTCGAGAAGATACAAAGTGCTGAGTTGCGGAATCAGCGATGTGGCTTCGTTCTCACGGTATCCTTGGGAATTGTAGAATATAACTCGCATTCATAATAAGAATGTTTGGAAGTATCTGAACGATTTGTCGAATGAAAATACTTCTCCACTTCAAGAGATATTTGTTGGGTTATATGAATAAAATCAAAGCATTCCATAAAAAAAACAAGGAACCGATGAGGTTAATTGATTCGTCATTGTGACTGCAGAACTCAGTATTCGAATGCACATTTGAAATAAAATGTCAACATAGTTCATGTTCAACTAATAAGCTGTACATAACTCGGATACGTCTCTCCTTCGGAAGTAATCGGGCAATATGGAGAAATGGGGATGGATAAGGATTCCATCTTGAACTTTTCAAACTAACAATATTTCGGCAGAAATCGTTACATATGATATTCCTACCGCATTGCATTTCGACAAATCTAGTTTCAACCATAATGGCGTTTCCATTTTATTGCCACACATTTCTCATTCACATGAGATCTCAGATAATCTATTAATTGAGAGTACCTGTTTCAATTAGTCATTATTATTGCCAATAATAATGACTTAGGTTTTTTCATTTAGTTCTACCACCTATAACTTATAATCAACTGACCTGGGCAAACTATTGCAAAATAAATTTGAATCAGTTTCCTTTATCGAAATGACTTAAAATTGGGCAAGTTCACATGGTTTGCACGATTATACATTCGATGGTGCCATAATGAGGAATTCAAGATAGTGACCCCCAAATGTAAGACGTGATTGGTGATCGAAATCAATTGAACTTTGGTATCTGAGGATTTTCAAGACGATTGTGGAAGATTTCTATGATTTTTATTCCAATCCTTTTTGAAATTAGTATTTTGGATTGGATCATTTTCTGTCAGAATGGCGACTTCAATAGTTGCCAAGGTAGCAGTTCTGGGGTGTAAAATGTGACTTTAATGTGAATCTTTCCAAAATCGGTACGTAGATGTTTTTGGAGCGTCAGAAACGATGTTTAACCGATACTCATAAACAAAATTCAAGACAATTTCTGTTATTTATTGTCTGATTGCATTGGAAATTAAAATCTGGGAATTTTTTCAGAGATGAACTATTAAGCAAGTGTGACTTTGATTGCCAGTTAGTAGAACTCCCCCCACTTTAAACGTGTCATTTACGTACATTATCAGAATGATACTCCCAAGCCTGGTCTAGTATTTTAACAGCCACACCCTTGTCACACAACACACCACGTGAGTTAATGTGAACCTGTTTTGAGATGAGAGAGACACCATGTGACCTTTGATATCCCCGAAATAAGAGTACCTCTTTCACCCGATGTGAGAGTCCCTAGCCCATTCTGAAGTGAAAGGAATATCATTGTTTGCCCCGCTTACTGTCAGGTAGCCACCGTTCAATATTTTAATATGACCCAAGAAAGATTGAGAATTGTTGATTATGTTCAGATACATCTTATATCAATAATAATACCGTTGTTCAAATAGAATTCCTACTATATCCAAATTCTTGTAGTTATTATTACATAATTATTCGATTAAAAGCATGACCTTTGCTGTTAATAAAAAACAATATTTCGTGAAACAGGAATACAGCATAATGACGATATATAATGAAGTTTCGTTTTCATTGATATGGATGGGTAAATTATTATATTCAAATCAATCCAATAATTTTTTGTAGTTAGTTTTATTTATATGGAAACTTCCTTCTGATAATTGTGAACCTTTACTGAATTGATTGAAATAAACAAGTAATTAACCGTCAATCGTATTCACTTATTTCATCATTTACAACGTGCAAATGAATGATACATTTTATGGTTTTCAAAAGAGATTGTTGTTGGTATATAAACTCGAAATAATATCCATCTTCTCCATCAAATTCGGTTCTGTTAGAAACGATTAGGTAGTAACAGTGAAAATGCAAAAACCGAGTGTTTTTACTGGGATCTTCGCTTTGGAAAGCTAGTGCATTACCATTACGCTAGTAAGATCAGTTAAATATCTATGAAAAAAAGAAACACATATATATATATATATATATATATATATATATATATATATATATATTACTGAGAATTAGCAATAATGTGGATTTTCGAACATTCCCCTAATGATTAAAGATCTCATTGTTGGCCCGGTTTATTGTCAACTTCTGAAAAAGATAATTTTCACGGAATATATCCCATACATTGTATGTTATGAATAAATAATATGCAATCGAGGTTGTCTACGAAATGCATAATTGAAAGTCAACTATGTTCCGTTCATTGTATAGATTATAACAATTGAAATAAAAATGAATGTTCCGACATTATGGTATCATTGAGGATACCCCAATTACAATAGTTAGATGTTCAATTGTAGGTCAATCGGCAATACTGGAGGTTCAGGCAATTCATCATTTATTTTATGTTTTATATAGAAATGTGAATATAGAAAATATGTGTTGAATTTTGAATTTTGAATTAATTACATTAGAATCATCAAATCACACATTGAAATTAGTATCTGAAATAAAATATCCTGAGACATAGTATGCAAGTATGAGTAAACGTTATTGTATGTACTATAGGATATAGGATTCCATTGTGCCGGAAGTGTTTAATGTAAGTTTATCATTGTGTGTCCTGAAACATCAAAAAAGTATGAGTAAGATTTTGAGCGTTCCAGACATAAAGTGTTCAATCAAGTATGTAGGGCCACATTGAACGTTTTGAATCATTTAGAATAAAGTGTTCAAGTATGAGTTGGATCCATAAAATGGATATAATGATAATTAGAAACCAAATATTTCAAGATAACACAAAGTATAGGGTTACTACAATTGGTTGATTTAGAATGACGTAAGTATTCAAGTATAAGTTGGATGACATAACAGATTGATTTTTGCCCTTGTTTTGAGTTATAATAACAATGAAACGAAATATTCCTAGATGACCTTATAATACAGCAAAGGGTTACTGTAATTGGCTTTACAAACCTCCACGAGTAATTTCCTATAGGTGTGGACTCTGAAAAATCTATTTCAAAACTACAAAATGAATCATCTTGAAGTGAAAATATATTATGTTTCGAGGAAGATATAGTAACACAGAACTCAGAAATAATTAGTTAAGAAATTTCACTTGTAATATATATTTTGAAACGAAAACCAAAAATTTCATTTCAAAATTTTTTATCAACAACGTATTTTTTGAATCATTCCATACACGAAAGGAGATAATTCGATTCTATTGTAAATGATGAATCAATTCAATACATGGTGGCTAATCTGTAATACTACGTACATGTAATAATAATTTCAAATGGTTCTCAGAGTGTTCAGGTATTTCAAGAAAGGAGAAATACCATTACCCAAAAGTATCGATTATATAAATCATTCCTGAAGAAAACTTCATGAATACAGAAATGATAATAATAATAACAACTGTATATTGAAAAAAATTTGAAAATTAAAAACTATTGAAAAAGTGTGTAATCTGAAAGCCAAATATGGAAAATCCATACATGTCAATATATAAATATTAGTGTTATAACAGTCCACAAAATAGAATTGTCATACACCAAATGATAAATTATACATATCAAGAGTACATAAAAAACAAAATTCTGTTATATTGTGGTAATTCATGGTTCACCTGAAAAATTGTTGAATTACAAACCATTAAGAAGGTGCAAACCAAAAGCCAAACATGGAAATCCATAATGTCAATATAACATACAAGAGTGAGACATTGAAAAAAGTAAAACAAAAAAAAATACAATCCCCCAAACTATTGATTTTCATTTCTG
>JAFIRS010002380.1:0-221928 GCA_018342105.1 Gonioctena quinquepunctata
ACGAACACATCAATACTCGCAGTTCACTCTTAGCTCTCTAACACAACAAAACACCTCAACAACTTGTTTTCAATAGCTCACTGGAGGAGACACTGATTCGAAATACTCTTCTCCTGGAATATTTCAGTGAAATACCCCACCATACAACAAGTCCGATGCGATGCGCAATCTGTATGGATTTTGAGGAGATTCTCTTGATATTCAACGCACTCATCAATACTCGCAGTTCACTCTTAGCTCTCTCACAGGACAAACGCCCTCCTCGCTTGGAGAGTACAAGGATTCATGAAGGTCATGACTACACAGAATATGTATGCCTACACCACAACTTTAGTCAAGGTCAAACAAACATCGAGATCAAATCTTAAGGTTGCCGAAACAATCCCAACATCAAAACTCAAGGTCAAATCTCAAAGTCAAAACTTAATGTTATGAATCTCAAGGTCAAACTCAAGGTCAAAACTGAAGTCGAATCTCAAAGTCGACGAAACCCCATGTCAAAACTCAATGACAAATCTCAAAGTCAAATCTCAAGGTCAAACACACACACACACTGCACACCTGCAACTATTCAAGGTCACACGTGACGTCATAGTGGTGGGGGGAGAGCCAGAACCGGCTTAAATCTCCTACTCAAAAAAGAAATTATTCAAATCGGTCAAGCTGTTTTTGAGTTTAAGCGAGACTAACGAACAGCAATTGATTTTTATATACAGTGCATTCCATTTAAAACGAGCCACCCTGAATAACTTTTGGTACAATGATTTTCAGGAAAAATAAAAAAACATGTCAACAATAGTATACAGGGGGACCCATTTTGACATATTCACATTTGATTTCCACTATCTCACCCCCAGAGCATGTCACCATTTTTTTTTTAAATGGATCACCCTATATTGTTTCGCATTATCAGATGCTCCATGATGAGCAGATTTCAACAAAGTATAAAATTATGGTCTGACGCATATGGTTCGGCAGCTACAAATTATTTGAGTTGAAAACGAGCCACCCTGAACGAACTTCTGTACAATCTGTTACCTAGGTTTCATAGGTGTTTTTTTGGAGTATACTTCAAAGAAGTCTTATTTTGCCTAGTTAAGTTTGAATTCGATATTCTCTTCATTTTGTATTTGTCTCATTCTACAATAACGATTACCTACCAGGTGAAGTTACAATTGGTGTTTCTGTTTTTGTGAATTCTTGAGAAGCAATGGTTTATACGCTTCGAGAACGGATTGAAATAGTGAAACTGGATCTGTTAGCAATAAAAAGCATAACCGTTCAGGAGTTGTCAACGATGAAGCTATTTCTATTGCAGTTTTAGGGCACGTTGGAATAATGGAAAATACGCAATCTCTTACTAAGTTATCTCGAGAATCAGGAATCAGTCGTACAAATGTTTTCAGGATCCTTCATAAGTACTAATTTCATCCATATTAGTTCATGAATTGAACGAAGATGATTTCGATAGACGTATCGAGTTTTGTGAAAGTCTCACTGAACGGATCAACTTGCATCAGAATTTCTTGAATAAAATTTGTTTTTCGGATGAAAGTACGTTTAGTTTGAATGGAGAGGTGAATCGGCAAAATTGTCGATATTGGAGTGATACGAATCCTCATTTATACCGTCAAGTTCATACCCAACGACCTCAAAAACTGAATGTTTGGGCAGGAATTTTAGGTGACCACATCATAGGACCTTTTTTTATCGATGGTAATTTGACTGGTGAGAAATATTTGGATATGTTGGAGAATCGAATAATACCGTGCATCAATAGGGCAATTGAGGAGGATATGAATTTATTCGAACAAGAAATAGTTTTTCAGCAGGATGGTGCACCTCCTCATTATGCAGCTCCAGTGCGACAATTTTTGGATTATCATTTTCCTGGTCGCTGGATTGGCAGAAGAGGTCCTACAGAATGGCCACCAAGGTCTCCGGCTCCCACTCCTGTAGATTTCTTTCTATAGGGTCATTTGAAGTCTAAAGTGTTTGGGATAGAATCAACAACATTAGAAGATTTGAGAGAGAATATCATTAGGCATTGCAGAGAAATAACTCCCGAGATTCTCAACCATGTGAGGGCGGCAATGAAAGCTCGTTTGTACCATTGTATGGAAGTTGGTGGAAACGTTTTTGAACATTTACTATAGAATTTTTTTTCTGATTTATTGCTTCATTTGTCTCTAGAACGAATATTTCAAAATGTGGCCTCCTGTATGAATTGTTGACCTGTTTTTTTTATTTTTACTGCAAATCATTGTTTCAAAAATTATTCAGGGTGGCTCGTTTTCAACCAAATAATTTGTAGCTCCCGAACCATATGCGTCAGACCATATGTTTTATACTTTGTTGAAATCTGCTCATCATGGAGCATCTGATAATGCGAAACAATATAGGGTGATCCATTAAAAAAAATGGTGACATGCTCTGGGGGTGCGATAGTGGAACTAACATCAAATGTGAATATGTCAAAATGTGTCCCCCTGTATACTATTGTTGATGTGTTTTTTTATTTTTCCTGAAAATCATTGTACCAAAAGTTATTCAGGGTGGCTCGATTTAAATAGAATGCACTGTATAGAGATTGTGGCCAGAGCTGAGTCTGGACCACGAAGCACTTTCAGAAAGTAATTGGACATAGCGAGCATTGAGCATTTTTCAAAATGGCGAGACTGTGGAGCACTCAAGTTACTTTTTGATATAGAATTGCTATAATTAACAATTTGGTCCAAATAAATAAAGAAGGTTTCGTATTTTTGGGTGAGTCACGTCGGATTGAATCCAGAACAGCAATGAAAACAGAATAATTATGTAAAACGCAATGATTTGCCCCATATGATATATTATTTGTGGGTGTGGCGTGTGGCATTGAATAAACTGGTGTGGTGAAATAAATACCCAACAAACATTATAGGTAAAATTTACGTCATTTCGACCTTTGAATAGGTCAGCGCCCTAATTGGCGAAGGTAATTATTACGTTATAATTACCTTAAATTTACCATTATGGGGAAAAAAATGGAAGTAATTCAAAAGTCGAAATTTGGGAAATTAAGACATTTCTCCTTATAAGTTGAAGGCATAAATAGGTAAAATTGCCTCCAGACTAGTCGACTGATGGTAAAAATGTAGTCATTTTTACCAATTTCAGGTTATAAACACTGTAATGAAACAAACAACAAACAATGGCAGGTTAGAAGAAGATGATGAAAGTTTACTGTATATTGTGTATCTTAACCTACATGCTTATGCGTGAAAGCGTTGAAGTTGACATGAACATGGCGTATGAAGAAAAAATTGTCAATAAACGTATAGCAGATAATGCAATAAGTGATGGTTTCGCATCCACACCTAGCTGTGATTTCATTTGCGATACAAACTTTTCTGTGATAATGTTGATTTTAACTCGTCTAAAACAAGTGGGCCCATCAAATTATTAGATTTGTATGAAAAAAAAACATTAATTCATGTCTACTTTGACAACTTTTTCCATCAAACACTTCAAAAACTGATTTTATAGATGAAGTATGTGTGTACATATCATCTTCACCTATTTTTTGACTACCACTCATTAAAATGTGGTCGATTCGAGAAAATTATGTATTATTTTTACAATGGCGGAAACGGTTCAAACCGAAAAATACGGCGTAGATTCCATATGGGACCTATATGTCGAAATTCCTTAAAATTTTGACTATGAGAACACATAGACTTTGTTCAAAGTCGAAAGTAACCTTTATTCCTGACTTTGAAGTCCATTTTCCTTATCTTGGGATTTCGGACCCTTTCACATTGTGGTCACGTGATGAAATACAATATATGTTATTGGATGCATGTCTATACGTTTCGTTCTCTGGATGGATTGCGAATCGTGGATAATAAATTTATATTTCACTTATTCTATGTTCTGTGCAGAAACACTCAAATGTCAATACGGGGTGAAAAAGTCAATATGTTTTGCTAATGTTAATGGTAAGGCCAAGTAACCTATAGTTACTCAGAGAAATGGATATTGACTAGAAAACCCTGTAATGAGTGTTCATTCTGAAATTAAATATCAAATCCATCAGTAATGTTGATAATAGTACGCGATATTTATATTTCAGTGCACATCTTCCCAGAATAGAAACCATGATTAATGTTATTGTCTAATGAGGGAATCTCTTTCCGAAGAGAAATAGCCAATCATAACTTTTCAAATATAAAATGGTGTGCTGTGATTGGCTGAATAATTTTGATTTGACATTTCTGCGTTCCGCATTCGGTGCCCGGAAATATACAATTTATCAGCCAACTGTAAATACCATTAAAAAATCGACCAATTATGATTCGCTTGATTTTTACTTTTCCGGAAACCACAATGATTGGTTTTAAAATTCTCGAAGCCATGGAAACTCATCATTTCAACACATCAATCTCTTATTTTTGTTAAAATCAATTTTCTATTTGATTTGATTTTTGCGTATTCAATACCATTTTTTCATCCATTCACTTCAAAAGGATGAACTTCATTGAATTCCATTTTGTCGCTGCATCATTGAAAACGTCGCGGCTGTAGTTTACCGCTGGCGACAGACGAAGCTTTCTGAACGCAGCCCATTCATTGTTCAGTATCTCTTACCGACATGACCTGAGACCTAACCAAAGTTCAAGGTTAACGCTTTCATGTTTTTATTTCAATAATGGATGAGTGTTCTAAAATAGTTGCCGTCATAAAAAGACGTGAAGCAACACCCATAGTTGAATACTCCTATGTACCCCATAAGTGGGAACCAAAAGGAGAGTGTTCTACCAACTGCTTGTATGGAGACTTTATGCGACAAGGCCCAATGTCTGAACTCCTCTAACAATGGGAGGTTATCTTCCAAGCTTTGTGCCTTATTCCCATTGAACTTATCGTCTTGTGATCCATATTTTTCCCCGGTATCATCATCGGTAAAAGCAATTTCTTACTCTACATTAATTTCTGTAGTTGATGATGACTGAGTGGAAGATGATGGCTCTGATCTCTGGACATCGGAAAGTATAGGATGGTTTCGGATTATATTTTCATTTGTTCTCATTCTGGCAGCTAATCGATAATAGTTGGTGGTATACCTGTATGGTTTACTAACTCTATTCGAATTTTTGCTCGGCATTTTATAGATTTCTAGAATGTAGGGCACAATAAAAAATTTGAAGGAAGTAAATTGTATCATGTCATCCTCATCTGAATCGACTTGATCTTTAATATCTGATGATAGACTAAGTTACTTTGAGGATTTTATTTTAGGTAACTTTGACTTCGTTGTAGACATTTAGTCTGATTAGACAAATATTGTGGTAATCTCGCCCTCATTGTAGAGCAGTAGGTATAAAATAGGTCAAGAAATGTCCAGGCAACTCCTTCACTCCTTCAACTTAATTGATGCCAAAATAGGTAATAAAGAGTATATAGTAGACCTGTTTACTGACTTGTCAATTCCCTGACTATATGAACACACATGAGGTAATAATTAGGTAAATATTCACCAGAAGGTTTTTCCTGAGAGTTCCAAGTATTTTGAACACATTTTGCTGGTTACCTTTAGGTGAAATTTAACCTAAGTAAATAACTCTATTAACCCATGAGGCTGTGAAGGTATATTTGAAGTCCATAACAAGTAATTTCATACTACGCACTACGCATATTAAGTTTTTGGTTTTTGAAGGAGATTTGGTGCTCTCAATTATGGTTTTTATAACTCCAATTATAACTTTGGAGTTAGTTAGTACTTGAAGGTGAAATATTTGGTTAGAAATGGGTAAATTCGGACTTCTTGAAGCCGCTTTACCCCACTGCTTGGTATAATTTTCCTATAATGTTAGTTGGGTACGACTCGCATGCTAGTGCACTTCAAATTGAAAACTTTATTGATATAAGATTGAACATTTTGAAGCTGTCTCTTCGAATTATCGAATTTTGACAAATCATGATTTCCGATTCCAACAACCCCTACATACCATTTTTCATTGGAGTTGGATAATGAATAAAAAATCTCATTCGCCATATTAGATCCTCTATCTTGAATTTTAACAATAAAATCATAATCTGCGACCCCAAAAACCTCCAGATAGCAATTTAGAATAGACTCGGACCATCAGTGCTAGAACACACGTCAGCCATATCGGAGCCGCCATCTTGAATTCCTGTTTTTTTAACAAAATAGTGATTTTCCATACCAAAAACTCCCACACCAATTATAAATAAAATCGGAACCTTAACGTACTAACACAGCACATTGAATAAAAATATTTCGGTAAAAAAATCCATGTTCGTAAAAAATCGCATGGACCCTCGGGGAACAGTTTTCCGGTCCCAGAAGTGTCCCAGTACGCTCCTGCACAAAGTTCAGCACATAGAGCTCCGCCAAAATCATAGTAAAACATAAATGAAATTGCTGTTATCACTTTGACGACTGGTCTGGTCAGAATCACAGAATCACAGAGACTTGGCTACAATCGGTCGAAACCTCGGCCGACTGTATAGGCCAGTAGATATAGACAATCAATTAACATTAATTCCAAAAGTTTTCAAACTTCAATGGAATGTTAGTGAATTAATGAAAACAAACTATAAAATTTTGCAGAAGTCTGGGATAAACGGAACATTGTTGTAATTGTAAAAAACATTTTCATGCTTTATTTTTGCATTTAAAATTGCAAAAGTTCTGCAAACTAGGTATACCGATAGTAATGATGTTTTACAGCATGCATTAAGTTTGTAAAAACTACGGAACCTTGTTCTTTGTCATTTGATTAAGTTTTTCATAGTAATTTGTTTGAAAAAATTACAAAAGTTAAATTAATAAGTGAACTAAAACGAAAAACAACATATTCACGTACATTTGCAACCATTTCTGAAAAACTCATCATTTAATTATCAAACTTTTTTATTGACGCTACCATTTTCAAAACACACAAACATTGAAATTATTACAAAAGTATTTAATTGTGGTTGCAAATAAAGATAATATCGGTCTCAGTGGATATGTATCTTTGCAACTTCATACAAAAAACGGAACCTATTTATTCACTTTTATACATTTTTTGCATTTTTACAACTGCTGAAATAATTGTAAAAGTTCTGCAAATTGGAGTTATAATTACGACTAATATTTTACGTGACGCAAGAGATTTGCAACCGTCATTGTTCAACGAAAATTTTTTTTTTGGGACAGCTCTGATTTTGGCCATAAATGAGGAACTTAGGTGAGACTAGTCGTTTGCAGTCTCGTGAAAAATAGCTTTCAAAAAGTTTTGTGATCGCTCGATCATTCGTTTAAGTCATGCAACTAGAAAGAGTATTCTACCAACTGAGACTTTCGCAGAACATCAATGCTTCATCATGGAATAGTATACATCAAAATCCAACGAAAAATTCGGAGAGTGCCTTCGAAAATATATAATCAATGAATAGAAATTATCCTCCTATAGATTTTTCAGATTTGATTGCTTTCACATTCCTTGTTATAATATCGTTAGTTATTATTCTATCTCCTTTCACGTATGTTATGTGTATCCATTGGAAATTCCCCCAAATGAAGATGTTTTTGGGGATCAATGAAATTCATTAGAAATTCTTGATAAGCAATTCGAATATTGACGTATTCAAAAGTGAACAAATGAAGCTATCGTCAAAATAGTTATTTTTTCATTTCACTACGAATTTTGTGCAACTGACAAAATCATGATTTATTGAAGTGAATTCCAGATTGAAATATGGAAAATGCTGATAGAAACACACTAGCAGATACCACGTTCGTTGCGATATCAAATATATTACCAGTGAAATCGAAATCGCAATAAGAAAAAGCTCATAGTCAATTTGGTGAATGCGCCACGAGAAATGTGAAGAACAGAAACACTAAAGCCACCTACGTTACAGTGTAAGAAGGAGAATGCACGTAGGTAAGGAACTTTTGGTATTTCCTTCCAGTCTGAATATTTTCCTAGAAGCAGGAGTCTTCAAAATGCGTACCCGCATTCTGTATCTTTCCATTAATTCATTTCATGTGTTTTTTATTATATTTTTTTTTCAATGAATAAGGTATTTTTTGTTATTAAGAAATCGCTTATTAGTGGGACATATGCGCTATGAAATTCAAACGCCCCATAGAACTGAATATTACTTACTAGATCGTAGTTATGTGTGGTATTCAGAATGAGTGTTAGTCGATCTGTTACAACGTATATTTTCACGGAGGGTTTGGTATCAGAACTATTGAAATCCAGAGCCCTGAGAATAGTCCCATTGAGACAGGTCACTGTTATCTGCTTCGAATCCGTTTTGAATTTCACAAAGACAGTTCTCGTTGGTAGGTTTGGTCCCGTCCATTCGTTTACTGAAATGAGAAATAATTTCGTTTTTCATAAAGAATAGCAGGTAATATCAGATCGATTGAACTACGCAGTAATACAACCACTTACTAATATGGATAATCCGAGAAACACCCTTATTTACAATAAAAAACTTCTTGAATAATTCCTTAACTTAAACCTCAGTGTTTCACAGGCCGGTGTAATATTCGTGTCTGATTGGTGGAAGAACGGTCAGATAACGTCTACTTTTCCTGAGTGAGGATCGTGGGTGCACTTTTTTTTGCAACGATTTTCGTCGGCAGTTGTTAAAAAGGTTTTTCTTTTATAACTTTTCGAGTAAATATTGAAAATCAACAGAATGTTGGTGATTGACTCTGTTGGTTACCTGGACAATTTTCTGAATGAAAGTAAAGTCCATGGGAGCAACGATTTTTGATAAAAATGCATTTTCAGTCGACGACATCCAACGTATAATAGCGTTAATTCAGCAACATTCATAACTGGGATAATAATTAAAAATATGGTGAAAAAAAAAAACCTTAAACAAAAAGTACATTACCTATTTAAAAGATTCATTCGCAATTTTGAAACCAGATAATTTTTCGAATGGAATTTCAAGTTCTGTAGATTCTTGGTGTTTTTGAACTGACGAAGTACTCCATTATGAAATATTGAATTCAGTCCATATTTTGAATTTATGTTGGTCTGATATCTGAATCATGAACTGTGGGTATCTCATGAAACTCAAGATTTGAATGTTTCTAATTCTTCTTCATAGCTTAAATCTTGAGGAGTTTCACTGAGAATTGATTCAGTGAGAGAAAATCTTCAACGCGAATTACAAATTCAGCTGAAAAATGTCAAATCGGAAAAAATATGTATACTAATAAAAAGCTAACGAATAAACTACAAAAAATACAAACGAATGAACTACAAAAAAAGCTGAACATGAATGGGTGAAAAATATTCAGTGAATAATCATGTTTCATTTCTTCCATAGATGTTGAAAAAAGATCTATGAAAAAGAAATGAAATAGTTTTGACGAAAATGAGAACCTGAAATGCCATTGTGTTTTGTTGAGTGGGCCGTTGTTATATGATTGTCACCGTATTGTCAATATTGTAGGGGATATTTTGAAGTTTTTTGAAATGGCCGAATAGTTTACTCTCAACGAATATGCAGATATGTATGTATTTTATGGAGGAGCATTCTGTAATGCTACCGGCAACAGAAACTTTCGAGTGTTTCAATCGCAGCTTGATGGATAATTCATTTGAGCATGTTTAGTCGATTTTTTTCGAAATTATATCTACATTATTTTCTACAACGAGATGGTAGGATCCTCCTAGGACTATACCTACCGATGTACTGGCAAAAAATATTTTGAAAGCTGTCGCTGATGATCCTTCCATGAGCAATACAAATCTATCAGAAAAGCAATACAAATCTACATCCAAACCTACAATTCACAGAATCGACAGAGAACAACTGCTCATCCAGAAGGTACATGCCATAACACCCCAAGATTTTCAACACGACTGGAATATGGCAATTGGTTCATGGATGAACAAAGGGAAGATATGACTTTCATTTAACGAATTTTATTCACTGATGAAGCAGGGTTCAGTAAAGTTATCAACTCTCACAATCTCCACATATGGGCCAAAGAAAATGCCCATAGTTTATTGCAAACTGAACACCAAGATAAATTCAACGTGAATGTTTGTGCTGGTATCATAGAAAACCATATTAAATATTTATCGGTTCACATGATCGATCGAATGGAAAACGTTACTTGGAGTTCATTCAGAACTATTTTGATGAACTTTTGGAACATGTTCCATTGCAAACCCGAAGAAATATGCATGATCCATTTTACTTTCATTGTGCGGGACCACCTGAACCATATTTTTCCCAATAGATGGATTGGTAGAAGAGAGCAATATTCATGGCCAGCGTAGTCTCCGCATTCAAGTCCATTGGATTTTTTCTGTGAAGGCATCTGAGAAACCTTGTTTACGCTACAGCCATTCTCACAAGAAATGATTCGTTGAATAGAATAACATTACATTGTGAAGCCTTACGAAATGTTACTAGAATGCTTTCTCAAGTACAGAGGGGGGTGTATTCGCAGACTTTGAAAATGTATTGAGAAAGAAGCCGTTTTTGTAGTGAACCTTTCATTTCCGATTGCTATTGAGGATTGCGATTGATATTTACGCATTGAGTTTTGTTAGGTGAAAGTGTTTGCATTATTAAGATTTCACTCATAAGGCAGTCATTAAAAATAAATATTTTCAAATAATGGAGGACGTCTCAGGTTCGATGACGTCGAATATAGGTGACATCTCCTCATCGAAGAAAATCATTTGTTTCGACAATCACCAAATTTTTTTTGATTTTTAATATTCACTTGAAAAGTTATCATACACATTTTTCACTGTCAACTCAGGGGGGGGGGCGTAACTTGGTAACGACGGATTTTCGAAAAAAAAGTTATATAAAATTATGGTGAAATTTTGACCCCATCTATACATGCCCTAGAGAAATGGTTCACTCTGCAAATTAAATATGAAATGGGGCACTGATCGATGTAAACTGATGTTTATTTGAGATACTTCTTGTGCCTTTTTGCCATTCAGAAATAAGATACATAAGATGTAGTAGTCTACGTTATGATTATTTTTCATAAAATAATTCAGGAGGAAACCCAACCGGTAACCTGCAGGACTAACTGTACGGATTTCAACAAAACATAGAATAATACAAAATAACACATATATTCACCTATAAAGTGGGGGTAGTGTATCCTCTCGCTTTGGAGGGTTTGTCTCTTTGTTTGCTTCAATTTCGTATTCATTTCCACCATTTCTTTTTCTTTCAGTCGGATTAGTACAATCACGAATCCAATTGTACCTGAAAATGGGAAAATCAAGTGAAACATGTCATTTGAACATTGCGGTATTATAGGGAACAAATTAATTGGGACAAAACACAACGAGTATCTTAACAAAAATGATATCGTTGGCCATTGTGACCTAGTGATCCAGAATGATAGGTAAACGGTGTCGCCTGGTAGAGTTTCAAAGACTCTTGTATGTGCCTCTAGTTGAGAATCAGGAACCTGTCGACGACGAACGTTTTCTGATTGGCTGGTGAATGGAAGATCTCACTGAGCAACCAATTAGAAAATAGTAAAAGCTTTTATTCCTACATTCGTGAATGTAATTTGGCCTATTGTGTTTAACCGCCAAATCATTTGCAAAGCAATCCTCGGAAGTCAGAGACTTGTGTGAGTTAAGAAGACGGGGACCTTAGCTTTTTAAGTGTCATTCGAAGCACTACTCGGCTGGTAACCGTGGACAGTCCGAAGGATTGATATCTAGGTACCAATAATATTCGGTTGGTCACCTATCCCTCCCGCTCAACGAAACTACAGAAGTAAATTTGTAGTAGCCGTGCCGGGAATCGAACCCAGACCATCTGGGCATCAGCCAGCGCCTCTACGCTCACGGCCACCAGTCCAGTTCATAGCTGCTTTGAATAAACGTGCAATAGTAATATTATAGTTTTTATTGAATTGACTTATCATCTACGTAATTGAAGTATAAATATTTTTTTGTTAAATGTAAAATGGATATTTTGTGGAATAGTTTTCGTATATCAAGTATTTCCAATTAATTTTAATGATTTTCTTTTGAATAGTCTCTAGCGGTTTTAGTATGGTTGAGTAGACTCCTTCCCAACCAAGTATGACAGGAGGGTAAGAGCGTCAAGAGCTTAATACATTGAAACAAGTTCATTAACATTCACTATAAATTTCAATGGGGTGTGTTTCACGTCCTATTTTCAAAGTTATTTTTAGTAATTTGCAATTTAGAATTTGAAAGATTTCAGTTTAGAACTCAATGCTCTCTCGGACATAGAACATTCTTCCATCATTTTTATTTACATTTCCTTCATAATAAATTTTTTCATATCTCGTTATGGAATAGATATTAGGATTTTGTTGTATCCACGATTCTGTTAATATGATTACTTCAAAATCATAATCAAATTCATGCAGCATGTCTGTGAAGTGTTTGCTCAAACTCCGAATATTTGTATAAAAATCGATAAGAAATAATTTTACAATTTCTTTTCGAATCTTCAATATTTTCATTGACTATTGCATTGATTTTCTTATATAGAAAATCCCTAACGTAAACAATAATCTCAGTTATCTTGAGATGAGAAAAAAAGAGGTTATAATTTGAACAATTCATAAAAGTTCGAGTGAAAAAAAGAAAAACCAGAATAATAGTTATTCATGCAACAAGTGCAAAAAGTAAGTGTTTATTGTCAACATAAAAATGTGCATCAACTTAAAAATATCAATCATGAATACAACACATGAAATAAAAAAAAAAGCGTACGTACTAAAAAAGACCAAGAAAACGACTGGCCAAAAATGCTACACTTATCTAGCTTCTAAACTCTATAACACACTCCCAGATAATATTAAAAATACAAAAAAAATTAAAAAACTTCAAATACCACCTCAAAAGTGTTATTTTTGAAAACTCTAGAGAAATGATTCATAGAATAATAGAATAAACAGACAGTGCCCTGGTTGTATACTTATACCTATTTCATTATTATTTGTACCAATGTAAACGCCCCTTCTATATCAATTTACTTTATTTATCGGACTTGTCGATCTTAATGATTTTACTCGTTGATTTTAATTAGTATAACTTATATTTATTACCATTTTTTTTAAAGTTGTTCATATATATATGATTTTACTGGTGATTTTAATTAGTATAAGTTATATTTATCATCATTATTTTTACGGTGGTTTTATCTATATCTATAGACGATCCTAATAATTTTACTCGTTGATTTTAATTAGTAATTAGTATAATGTTATATTTATTACTATTGCTTTATCTCATATTGATTTGTGTATTTATGTCACCCACAGTTTTAACCTTGAGTGACTTTTTCCAGTTTATTTACTTTAGCTAGATTACTTATTAACATTCCAACAAGAATTCTAGTGTTTATTCTGTAATAATAACATTTTGTGAATAAACTTATATTATTATTATTATTACACTCGACGTGTAGTTGTCCGCCGAGGCCGTTAGGCCGAGTTGGACAACAAGTCGAGTACAATAAACACTTACTTTTTGCACGAGTTGCATACAATATTTTTTCTACGTTCATGCAAAAATCAAAACATGTTTTATTCATGTGGAACAGAGTGTGGGAAAATAAAAAGCCCAATTTAATAGCAAAATTATTAATAATTAATTAGCACTATCGATTTGCATTGAGAAAGTAAGGAACTAATACCTATGTTAGGAACAATGTAACTCCAGCGAAAGGCTACGCATGTGCTTTAAGTTGAAATATAGTGATAAAATATTATACATGCATAGTTTCTCCTGGAAGATATTGTGTAATATTCGAATAAACGCTGCCCTAAAACCCTCAAATTCAGTGAGACATTCAAACACAGTGTTATTGCCGCTTCTTTTGACGTCATAAGTCCATTGATTTGTCATTTTCCCGAGTTGCCAGTGTCACTATTTTGAGGAACTTCTGAGGAAATGTTAATCTATTTTATTATCCCATGAATAAATCAGAACTTATGTCAGCATGTGTTATATTGAAATGGAAACTTTGTATTTGATAGCTGTCCATGATTTAGTTATTCTTGAATATATGTATGTATACCGAGTGCTGTCATTATCATTTCGGACTGCTTTCATTGTAAAGAAATATTATTCATAACGCTTGGCAAGGATGTAATTCCTGGCACTCTCCTCGATCGGCAAGTTGCAAGTGTCACTATTTTGCGGAACTTCTGTCAGCATGTGTTATATTAAAAGGAAGATTCCTCATTTGATAGCTGCTCTTGATTTAGTTATTCTTAAATGATATGTATGTATACCAAGTGAGATGTAAAGAAATATTATGAATAACGCTGGGCAACTCTGTAATTATCTTGGATCTGAACTTATAACGTCACATCCTAGCGCGGTTCTCGTAGTGTTCAAACAGGAGCATTTCTTTGGGATTTTTTTTTTGAAAAACTACTATACTATGAATCCAACCACTTTTCTCATCGTTCTGGACATTGTGGCATTTTTCCAGAAATTTGTGATTTCGCCTATTCCGTAATCCAGTATGCAATAAATGTGAAAATAATATCGATTATGCAATTGTTTAAAATGCAATACAATATCACAGAAAATGGAATAAAAATGGCGTCGATTTGAACATTTATGTTTGTCTTGATCACAAAACGCAGTAGTAGAATGACAGATGAGTGCAATGAACATTTTATTGCACAAGTGCAATGAAGAACCACTTTTTTCACTAAATATAGTTCAATAAAGTTCTGTTTTTCGCATGAACGTAGAAAAAGATAATTGAGTGTTCAGATTTTTTCGAGTATTTCTTCCTCTTCTTGGGTTCAGACCTCATGAAAGTATTTTCACTTGAAAATTTCCTTCATGATTTTGAAGAAAATTTCAGCTGTTTGCTCATCGATGTCTTTTTATTTCATTTGTATTTTATTTATATATTTTATGATTGTGATGACACTCTATAATTCGTGTTTTCGCCATTCTATTTTTATAATTTGTATAAACACTTCGTCTACTAGCCCCAATAAAGAATTCATTGATTGATACGGTTGTGAATAAAAGGGTTATGCATGAAAACTAATCGATGGTGTTATGGCATAAGATTGGAGGTTTTTTCCAGTTATCAATGTCGTAGTATTTTATTTTGAATTTCATTCTTATGCTACCTGTTCTACACCCACACTCTTCATTCCCCCAATACATGAATAATTAAAGTATAGAGTAATTACCAAGTATGCAGGTGCCGATGACAGTGAAAGTCACAATGAACGAAACTTCGCTATTACTGAAATAATCGTAGGAGCCGTGTTCTGTACAGTTTTCCAAAAGGTTCTCGGCATTCAATGGTTCCAAATAGTACCCAGTCGTCTCATTACCTCTAAGAGGACAGTTAGCTCTCAATTCATCATTATGTTTGTCATTATTTGGAACCCTGAATGATTTTTTGGGAATGTCATTATAATCCATTTTCGTTACAGCCATCAGAACGTCGTAAATGGTTATATTTTTTATCCTGGCTATTTCATTTTCATTGAATAAACTGAAACATATCAAATGAGTGATTGTGATTTCAATGATAAATATAAAAAACAGGATAAGAGCCAAAACTTGAGACTACGAAACCTCAGAGCATGCAGGTACAAGGATACTGCAAATAGAGGGTGGTTCATTGCTCCTTAATGTATCACTATTTCGATTTCTTATATTTTTTTTGTCAAAGGGGCCATCTAAGATCACCTTCCAAAATAATTTTCATTCATACAGGGTGCATCATTGATGCGTGGCTAACCAAAGTTGTTCTTTTTCAAATGAAACACCCGGTATATTTTCATATATTCCGATCGGCTGTTCCATTGGCTGCTCAACGAGTTTTCCGATTTTGAATTCCGTTGCGGCCTTGCCAAATTATACAAAAGAAATCTATTTTGTAGACTTCTTTTCGAAAAATTACCTATTTCACGTTGAAAAGGGAAACATTCTCAATTGAATATTGATAGAAAGATTTTTCAGTGAATTGAAAAATCCACGACTAAAATGAAGTTATTTTTTGTGAATGTCTGTATTTTCAACAAATCTACCTATTTCACATTTCGAAATATTTAGTAAAGATAATTGGAGAATCGTTAGTCGATATGATGATATTAATTGAGAATACCAAGAATTTGGAATAAATTGTACAAACTTAGCCATTCTCAAACATCGGTATTTTGATTTTTTCAAATGGAACACCCTGCATATTTTCATTTAACTCAACTCCTTTTTAATGACTCTACACTTTTCATCTCCGAATGTACCTTAAACAACCTGTTTCCGAGATAATCTGGTTTGAAAGAATTGTTCAATATTAAATCAACAATTCTATAGATTTTTTAATCTATAATACATGTTCATAGAAAATACTGATACTGAATGATGTTTCAATAATTTTTTTCCATCTCCAAAAGATTTTTAGGCAACTCATGAATAACTAGCATAGCAAAAGAAATTTACAAATGTAACTATTTTTTCTAGTTTAGTTATCCATGACTACCGCTGAAAAAATTACTATCGGAATTTGTAAACAGAGGTAACTGTCAAACTACAATCCAGTTGTGTTAAAAATGACTGTGGCATTATGAATTATCGTTCAGAGGACATGCTCAAATTGGTGTTTGCTTTGGGGGGAAGTGATGGCAATTGCTTACTGGCATCTAGATTATACGAACAAAAGTTTCCTGAGAGAAGACATCCAGACCAGCGAGCATTTCAATACCTCAGAACAAGATTTGAGGAAACCGGAAAAGTATTTTACAAAAAGTTTGAACGTGCTTGTCCTGTAACGAATGATGAAAATACTCTTGATATTGCATTGTATATTACCGAGAATCCCCATGTGAGTACACGTATTTTGAGTAGGGAGTTGGGAATATATCATAGTAGTGTTTCTCGGATAGTGAGAAAATGCAATCACCATCCATATGACATGCAGTTAATGCAGGAGCTGACTGAAAGATATTTTCCAAAGCGAATGCGGTTTTGCCAATGGGGTGTAAATAAAATCAACCAAGAACCTGATTTTTTGAGTATGTTCTATTTTCGGACGAAGCCACTTTCACAACAATGGCCATGTGAATCGGTATAATATGCACTATTATGCAACTGAAAATCTCATTTTGTTAGATATTTCAATCACCAACAACGTTGGTCACTGAATGTTTGGGGAGGTATCATTGGACGGCGTGTAATTGGGCCCTTTTTTTTCAACGGTCATCTCAATGGAAGAAAATGTCTGAGATTTCTGCGAAGTCAGTTATCAAAATTATTAGATGATATGCAATTGGCAATAAGGCAGAGATTGTGGCTACAACAAGATGGCGCGCCTGCACATGACCACACTGATGTGTGGGAATACATTGATAATGAATTCCGTGAAAAATGGATAGGTAGAGGAGGGCCAGTTCATCAGTGGCCTCCAAGGCCACTGGACCTTACAAAAATTGTTTTTTTTAATGGGAATACATTGAATGTGTTGTCTATCAAACTCCGCCTACAACTCCTGAAAATATGAAAGCAAAAATTCTTACTGCTTTCAGGGAAATTTCAGAGGACATGCTGGCACATGTGGGTACTAATTTCCGAAACAGATTGAGAGTGTGTATTGGTGAAAATGGCAGGCACATTGAACAATTGCTGCATTATTGTTATTTTCCGTTAGATTCGAATATACAGGGCTATTCAAATTCGTTTCTGTACATGGGGATCTCGTAAACGATAAGAGATAGAGTGTCGGTTAAATTGTGGCAAAGTTGCGTATTTTAGAGACCTATTCAATGATGTGAAAAAATCGAATTTAGCTCTTTTGGTTCTGGAGATATACAGGAAAAACCAAAAAATCCCAAATTATTTTTTTGCCTGTATCTTCTTTATTCGCAGGCATATTGAAAATCTGTCCACATTTTGCTATTGGCACTTGATGTGGGCTATCAGAATATGTTCATGAATCTTTTATACAGGGTGTCATCTGACTTGGGCCACCCCTTTTGAATTTTAAATACGGACCTGTATTTTTGTTGTAGTTTTGCATCGTCGACGTTCACTTCATACTGAGAAATTTAATTTAATTTTATATTTCGGGAAGTTTCGGTAATATTTTATTATAATTCGGTGAATTATTCCCTTTTAAATTACGGCCCTGGAAATTGGTTGACTGAGTTAAATAAAAACACAATAGCAACTTTCACGTCTCCCCATGTACCATAGTGTTTTTCGAGGGTATTTTTTTCATTTTTAGGTACCAATTCATATTTCTTCACATTTCAAATGCTCTTTGAGCGTTTTCTACAATGAACTTCGAATAGCAAAACCTTTTATGATTATCTGAAACATATCTACAACAAAATAGATTATACATATGTATTTTGTCAAGCTGAAAAGAAATGATAGCAATAATTACATCCGAAACGAACACTATAATTGTAATGAAAATTGAAATATAGTAATTTATATACAAAAATTAATGGCGCAATAAATGTTCGAATTGGAGTCCTTCCATTTCGAGACATTTTTGAACTCGTTTTTTCATATTATTTATTGCCCTTAATACACTTCTTTGCTGCATTGTTGCGAAAGCATTCAAAATCCTCAATCTCAAGTCTTCTATATTTTCTATCTCTCCGCCAGCGTAAATCCTATTTTTCAATGTCCCCCATAGTAAGATCTGGTGATCTTGCAGGCCATCTTATTGGCCCATTATTTGCTATCCATCTGTTGTTGAATGTGGTATTCAGAAACTGATTAACCTCTCTTGATACAATGAGGACGAGCTCCATCATGTTGAAACCAGATTCCATTCAACCTACCTATTGGAATATCTTCGAGGTATTCAGTGAAGGTGGTCCTTAAGAATCGCAAATAACGTTCGCCATTCAATGTCTCCTGGAAAATATATGGCCCAAGAATTTTATTATCAAAATTCCTGCCCATACATTAAATCAAATCGCACTTGAGGGCGAACTTCTCTGAAATTATTTTCATTGGTCTGAGACCAGACATGTTCATTATTCCTATTGAATACACCGCAGTTTGTGAAACGACTCTCATCGGTCCAAATGATGTTATTCAAATAATGTCCCATCTCTTACGATTTGTCTACGCAACCAGTTGCAGAAATTTGTTCTCCTTTCGGGATCTCCTGGATGTAATTTATGAACCGTTTTAATTTTGTAACATTTAAAATTATGCTTCCTGAGAGTGCGCCAAACTGTCGTTTGTGGCAAATTCAATTCATCTGCAATTTGTACCGATGATTTCGATGAATTTTCATTAATCTAAAATTCAGTGATGTTACTGAGAGTAAACTTACTTTTTCAACAATACTTTCCTCTATTTCGGCTGGAGTTCTGTTACCATAACTTTTGCGAGGCTTATTGAATGATCCAAATTCGCTGAGGTTTTTGTCTAATTTCTGGAACAAAGTTTCATGCGGTTGACGCCTTTCAGGATAAATTTCCATATACCGTTGGGCTGTAGCATAACTGTTTCTATGGTTTTCATAATAAATTTTCACCATGTCCCGTTTTTCTTCAGCGGAAAACATCATTTTTACACCAATAAACTCAAAGATATACAACAAATATGACAAATGTCAAAATATTATCGACAATTGTTCTCATAGTCTACTGAGATTTCATCGGTATTAAACATGGTAACTAAAGACATTAGCAACTTATAGGTAAGTATTATAGTAACTAGCGAAAATGTGGTGTTATGATCTTTCTATCTCCAAGAATCACTTATGGTGCAAGAAAATGTGGAAGACTTGAGATTGAGGATTTTGAATGCTTTCGCAACAATGCAGCAAAGAAGTGTATTAAGGGCAATAAATAATATGAAAAAACGAGTTCAAAAATGTCTCGAAATGGAAGAACTCCAATTCGAACATTTATTGCGCCATTAATTTTTTTGTGTATATAAATTACTTCATTTCAATTTTTATTACAATTATAGTGTTCGTTTCGTATGTAATTATTGCTATAATTTCTTTTTCAGCTTATCAAAATACATATGTATAATCTATTTTTGTTGTAGATATGTTTCAGATAATCATAAAAGTTTTGCTATTCGAAGTTCATTGTAGAAAACGCTCAAAGAGCATTGAAAATGTGAAGAAATATGAATTGGTACCTAAAAATGAAAAAATACTCTCTAAAAACACTATGGTACATGAGGAGACGTGAAAGTTGCTATTGTGTTTTATTTAACTCAGTCAACTAATTTCCAGGGCCGTAATTTAAAGGGAATAATTCACCCAATTATAATAAAATATTACCGAAACTTCCCGAAATATAAAATTTAATTTAATTTCTCAGTATGAAGTGAACGTCGACGATCCAAAAACTACAACAAAAAATACAGGTCCGTATTTAAAAATTCAAAGATGGGGGTGGCCCAAGTCAGATGACACCCTGTATAAAAGATTCATGAACATATTCTGATAGCTCACATCAAGTGCCAATAGAATGTGGACAGATTTTCAATATGTCTGCGAATAAAGAAGATACAGGCAAAAAATAATTTGGGATTGATTGGTTTTTCCTGTATATCTCCAGAACCAAAAGAGCTAAATTCGATTTTTTCACATCATTGAATAGGTCTCTAAAATACGCAACTTTGCCACAATTTAACCGACACTCTATCTCTTATCGTTTACGAGATCCCCATGTACAGAAACGAATTTGAATAGCCCTGTATATGATTTTTATGCAAAGTTTAATTCCAAATATGATACCAAAGGCGACCATTGTCAATATTTTCTGTGGAAAAATATCCATCTTTTGGATGTAGAATATCTCGGAAACCAGTTGTTTTAGACACATGACATGGGTAATGAAAAGTGTGGAGTTATTGAAAGGAGTTGACTTAAATGAAAATGTACATGGTGTTCCATTTGAAATAATCAAAATAATGATGATTGAAAATGGCTAAGTTTGTGTTGTTGTATCGAACATCCTGTACAATTTATTCCAAATTCTCGGCATTCCCAATGAACATCATCATATCGACCAAAGATTCCCCAATTATCTTTACTAAATATTTCGAAATGTGGAATAGGTAATTTTTCGAAAAGAAGTCTACAAAATAGATTTCTTCTGAATAACTCGGCAACGCCGCAACGGAATTCAAAATTGAAAAAATCTTTGAGCAGCCAATGGAACAGCCGATCGAAATATATGAGAATATACCGCGTGTTTCATTTGAAAAAGAACAACTTTGGTTAGCCACGCATCAATGATGCACCCTGTATGAATGAACATTATTTTGGAAGGAGGTCTTAGATGGTCCCTTTGACAAAAAAAATATAAGAAATCGAAATAGTGATACATTAAGGAGCAATGAACCACGGGAATCCTGTTGACTCACCCTGTATTGAAAAAAATGAAATTCCACCATCACTTTTGAATTCAATAAGAAACCGGAAACTTCTACTCTCATGATAATTGGATTACACAAGGAAATTCTCGATGGACATTAGATAGGTAGAAAAAAAAATAGTTGTAGATACATTGTCCAGAATGAATGGTATATATAAACTCACAATGTCAAACTGAATAAGACAATGGCAGAAGAGTCAAAAAAATCCCAATGAATCTCCTGATAAGGACACTGGCAATTACAGAAGAAGAGTGAAGCTTATATATGCCGGATCCACATCAAACCAACAAAACAGAAACAAAAGGTCAACTCAATGTTTGTTAACAATTTAGCAACAAATCCGAAACATTTCACCAACAAAACGTGTTTTATTTCTGATTCTAGCAATTTTTCGCGGTTTCCGTCGCTATTCGGTAAACATCAAAGGGTTTCTGTTTTATTGCCTTTACTGGCAACATATGTCGGCGCGGTGAGTACATCTGAATAACAAAGACAAAACACGAACACATTTTTGCGGACTTCTGAGCGTTGTGTATGGTGTCTGAAGATAAGTACGCAGTATGACGCTGAAAAATTGTAGTGGACTGTGGATAACACATACAGACGGTTCAAAGACAGTTGAAGGAACGGGAGCAGGAATACATGGGGTAAGGCCAAGAAGGGATTACATAATACCACTTGGCAAATGCTCCACGATATTCCAAGCTGAAACACATGCTATCATGGTATGCATTCAGAAGAATCTAGAAAGTGGTTATAGGAAAAAACACATCTACATTTTATCTGACTGTCAAAGTGCTATCAAAGCACTCAACTCTATACAGATGAAGTCCAAACTGGTCTGGGACTGCCTCCAGAACCTCATCGAGCTGGCAAAACACAACAAGGTCACCTTGATGTGGGTGCCAGGTCATAGAGGCATTGAAGGCAACGTCAAAGCGGACCAGCTAGCTAGACAAGCATCTGAAACGCTATTCACAGGACCAGAACCTGCACATGGGATTAGCAAAAACCGATGCAGGACCCTGATCGACGAGTGGATAAAAAAAAGACACCAACAATATTGGGATCAAACTGTCGGGCAAATACACAGCAAAGTCATGGTAGGGCATCCAAACCGGACCCTGACGGCTGACTTTCTGGACCTGAACAGAACGAAGGCTCGTATAATAATAGGTCTGTTGACTGGACACTGCGGCCTAAGAAAACACCTAAACACCATGGGAGTACGCAGGGAAACCGTGGAGTGTAGGCTATGTGATGAAGAGGAGGAAACAGCCTCTCATATTATCTTCGACTGTGACGCCCTAAGTAGTAGGCGACACAGAACCTTTGGAGAGATCAGCCCGGAAACAGGCATGAATCCGAAGAACCTTATCAACAGGCTTCTTGACCTAATTAAAGGCACAAACCTGTTTGAATGAGGAACCACTGACGACAGAGTGATACAATAGACCCCAGCTGGTCGCAACCAACCAACCAACCGTGGATAACACTAGTAAATTAATTGAACTCTATCGGGAATATCCTTCATTATGGGATGCTGGAAATAAAGAGTATAAAAACCGCTATAAAAAAGCGGATGCGATAAAGAAATGGGAAAATGTCTGAATGTATAGAGAGAAAAATCGGCTAATGATTTTTCAATGCCATATTTATTCCTTCTACGTAAGGACGGTATGCCCCTAAAGCGTCTTTTATTTTACCTTCGAAGAAGCACAAAACCAGCAGACATGATGGGAAAATCATCTCGTTTTTCTTTTTCAGCATGAAAACGTTTGTAAATTTTTGATAAAGGAAACTAATTCTAGATGTAGACGACACGAAACAAAACTAAAACTGAAAACTTTTGTTGTCATTTTGTCTCTTGGCAGTGTGGACACAAGTTTTCATTCTATTTTGTTTTCAGAAAGTTGCTCATTTGTCGAGAGTGTTTTGTTGGATGTTTTTGTAATAATGTGATGTTATGACTTCCAAGATGTTCGACAATCTCTAGAAGATTGAGAGTTTTGGCCTCTTTTCCGTTGAAATCAGAATTTAGAAGACAATTTTCTATTACAAAATGAAATATGTTGTAAAGTTATTGTAGTTGAGTATACCTTAAAAAAAATATTTTTTCCAACCTCCTTCAACATTTTCATAGCAAAGACAGTTACTTTTTCAATAGTTACATACCCGTTTCGTTTATTCTCAAACCAAAAACGATCTCCATCTCTTATCCTCCTGAACTGATCCTTTATGATGGTTTTGAATAATTCACCTGGTCCTCTGTCAGTTTCCAGTATTCCTCCCACCCAAACATCGATATGATCGATAGAATTATTATATAGGTCCATCAGCCTCCCTCTCACCTAGAAAAGGAGAGAACGGTCAATGTTTGCTGCCATGTTTTAGGATCAGAAGGTCTCTATAATGTGAATTTTAAATATTTGTGTTTTATTGAAAGAAACATGTTTTTTATCATCGGTGAAGTTAGTTTATATTATATTGCCATCCAAGTTTAAGGTAATCCATTTTTTTCAAGTAGAAGTAAATCCAACTGTCACTTTCTAACACAGAAGAAAGGATTACAACCTAACCTAATTTGGCTTACATTGCTATCCAAGTTGAACGCAATTTTTTTTATTGTTGTTATTATCTCCTATTCTGCTTGATAGAAAATCCAACTTGATGGCTTTTTAACCCTTCTACTTATGATTAATTTAGTGCGTTGATTTCCGAAATTTTTGGTGTCTACTTGGTTGGTTTTTATCCTTTGCTAAATATTAAGAATTTATATTTTACTAGATCTAGTGTGCTGCCATGCTCAGTAGCATAGGTACCAAAAAATACAGTTTTTCGCGGAGCTAAAATGGACCAGCTGGTAGAACACTGTAATGCAGATTAATTTTCTATTTAATCAGATTGTCAAATGGTGTGGTTTTTTTTCTGATAAAGTAAAAGAGTGCTTTTTTCCAAATTGGTAAAGACCATTACTAAAATTTAACTTTTTTTGGGTGATAGTTCTCTAAAATAAATAAAGTACTAACATTGTATATACAGGGTGGCCCACCACATTCGCCTTGGTATTTCTACGAGAAATGAAGAGAGTTAGGGAAAAACTTTTAGCACAGTTATATGTGAGTCCATGAGGAGCATATTCCAAAATCATTTTGAAATATATAGGGTGATCCCCAAAAAAATTACATACCAAAGTTATATTTTTTCTTATGGAACACCCTATATTTTTTTATATTTCTAGATACTATAGACAGAATAAGGTGAGTAACTATTATATTTCCCATACTTAAAACTGACCGTTTCTGAGAAATTTTGAGAAATTTAAAAATACAGACCATAATTTGAAAATTGTTTTCACCCTGTAACGTGTAACGAGCTGCTCGTGATTAAATGTACTGCTCAGCTCAAAGGTTAAAGTTAACTACTACATGAAATTTTTAATGCAATATTATACAGAGTGGCGAAAAAAATTGCCTCAAAATTTGGACACACATTTAATTAAATAACTTCTTAAAGTTGAATGGAACACCCCATATTTAGTGACGTAATTTGACGCAGAATCAGAGTACCTTCAAAACTATATCAGGGTTCCCTATACCTATCTCTTCTTCTTTTTACACAAAAGGCGTTTTTATATTTTACTAATGAGTAATTTTTTTATCTTAAAAATGAAACACACTGTATTGTAATGAAAAGCTTAAAAAGCATTTTTGAAGTCATTTTATCGAGAAATTAAGAATCTTATATAGTTTATTATTTTAATAAATGCTCAAAATGGTGTCCATTATTCTCGATCCATAGGCGAACTCTTTCTTGAAATGAGTGCTGAACTCTGGATAACATATTTTGCGGTATGGAACGAAACGCATTTCTTATTCGTACTTTCATATCCTGAGGTGTCGTTGGCGTTGACAGTTCTGTGGACCTCCTCGTCCTATCCATCTATTTGGAAATTGTCGATCTAACTCGTTTCTAACACGTCTATCAAAGTGTGCAGGAGCACCATCTAGCTGCATCCACATCCGTTGACGAATATTAATAGGTATACTTTCCAACAGCACAGGCAAATTATCCCTAATAAATCCGAGAAACATGACGCCGTTTAAGTGACCATAAAAAAAGTAAGGACCTACTACTTGCGTTCCAATTATTCCACCCCACACATTAACAGACCATCTGTGCTGGTGATCAACGGTTCTAAAAATATTAGGGTTTTCGTCACTGTAATAGTGAAAGTTATGTCTGTTAACTAATTCGTTGTTATGAAAAGTTGACTCATCGGAAAAAAGCACATAATCAAAAAAAATGTCTTCATCACCAAACTTTTCTAAAGCCCATAAACAAAAATTAGTCGTCGATCATAATCTTCTTCAAAAAGCTGTTGATGTAGTTGAATGCGATACGGGTGGAATTTGTACTTTTTAATTATTCTATGGATACTCTGTTAAAACAGGCTCTACCACCTAGAGACTTTTTTCCGCGACTAGTTTTTTGCCATTGGATTCTTCATCAAATCGCTCAAATTCCTAATTTTTTAAATGGCGTTTTGTTTACTGACGAGGATAATTTTGGGCACGGTGTATACGAAATTTACATAACGATCACCTCTGGGCTGAGGAAAATACACATGGAATCTTTGAAGCTCATTTTCAGCATTAGTTTTCAGTAAATTTATGGCTTGGGGTACTGGATGATCATTCAATCGGTCCATATTTCCTTCCACAACGACTAACAGGTGACTCTTACCTTACTTTCCTACAAGTAGAGTTACCTGTTCTTCTTCAAGAAATTCCTCTACAACTGAGACAACATTTCTGGTTCATGCATAATGGTGCACCAGTCCATTTTAGCATTATTTTACGTGATCGCTTAGATACGGTATATCCAAATCGTTGGATAGGTAGGAGAGGTACGGAACATTGGCCTGCTCGATCTCCGGATTCAAATCCTCTAGATTTTTGCATTTGGGGTTTTATTAAATCATTAGTTTATTCCACTCTCGTCGAAAATATTGAAGACCTGAGGAATCGAATTATAGCCGGCTGTGAGACAATAAGAAATACACCAGGAATATTTGCGCGAATACGACAATCAATGAGGCGAAGAGTTGAATGCGTCTGTGGGAGGTCATTTTGAACATTTCTTGTAGCTTTACGCCTATTTATTTATTGGTGCTATTTTCTGTTATTGTTCTGGTTCAACGTTATTGTATTAGATAGTTCTTGATAATGCATTAAAGAAATGAAAAATACGCGTTAAGATGTTTTATTTTTTTGCATAAAAACGGCGCCCCATACGATAAAAAGGCAGAAGAGAATTTTTGTCCCAAATCAAACGTGAAATAAAAAAAAAATTGTTTTTATAATATCTCAGTGGCGTACCATTTTTTGTTATTCAGATCATTATCCGTATGCGCGCCAATGATAAAACTCTCAATTGCATGTCAAGAAATGAGCAATAACTACCTCTTGACACTCACCAAATTCCATTTGCATATCTCAACCGGTTTCAGAGTAACAAATAAATAATCAGTTTTTAAGAAAAACTTTAACACCCTGTATCTCAGCGAAGCTTCTGCGGACATAAATTATATATCAAACTGTCGTTATTTTTTCATGCAGAATCAGCCCCTGAAGTTTGTCACACTTATTCACTAACACCCTGTATAAAAAACTTAAGTTTGGGAGAATACATTAATAATTGAATATTACAAAGAGAACTAATCGAAATCAGAGCTGTTCAAGTGGGCTCAGAAGTTTTGATTATTTTTCCGTTCCATTGTATCAACTAGAAAAGCATTCTCATCAGAAAACGTTTCGAAAAAAAATAGCCGAATCTAATTTTTTTAAGATGTAAGGAAAATATTTGTGTTTCAACAATTCACAACTAACCTCCTCAGTAATGTGCTTGAAATCTCCGAAATTCTTATAAGGTTCCAAACCGTAAGCTCTTCTCGCTGAATTGAAATCAGGCAGTCCGTGATCTCTTCCCCTCTGTATATTAACAGCCATTAGATCTCTTCTGGGGAACTCCAACGGTCCGAAAACATTGCCGCGCAAATCCTCCACTATCTCGTGATCCTCCTTCTCCGTTAATTGTACCGACATACCCATGAGAAGCCTGTCGATATCCAGATACGATTTGCTGTCGTTTGTTCTACTCAGAATCGGTTCCTGAGGTCTCCAGAAGATGTTGCACGTTCGCACAGCTTTCGGTGTCCACGACTTGAAATACATCGTACAGTTTTCTCTAAGGTAGCCCCTAAGACGAACTCCCGGTACTACCATCGTGTGTCCGAAGCGAAAAGCCGCCGACTGGAAGAATTGGTCGATTTGGGGATCGATACTCACGTCGTAGTGTGTGTAATCTGTCATGCTTTCGCCCAGAAGGACTGGGAGCCATTCGTAAAATACTATTTGCTGCTGGGTGGCTATCACCCATTTCCTGGCTTCGTTGTAGATCTTCTCTCTGTTCCAGTCTGGATGATGGTGGTGGAATCTTTCGGCCAGATAGTTGTGCCAACGGAACCACATTATGCCGAAGGATAGGAGGAAGGCGTTTTCATTACCACGAGGGTTTCCCAATTCTAGAAAAGAGAGTGGAATTGGAGAAGATCCGGTAATGCAATAAGGATTTATCTGAACAGATCGCTGTTACCATATTAGTAAAAATAAACTAAAAATACGTCAGTGTAATTTTCACAAAATTGGTTTACAAAACCCACGACACGTATTTCGCTATTCTATAGCTTTTTCAAGTGGAAACTAAATCACAATTACTGGGGTTTGATATGAATAATAGAAGCAGATAGTCAGTAGGATATTAGGTGATCAAGTGATTATTGCACGGAAGATTATTCTATGAAAGAATAGTAGCCAATCGTATCACATCATATCCATACTTTGTGACAGTCAACATGGATTCAGGAAAGAAACATCTACGGAAACGGCCTCCTGCTATCTACTCAATCATATTCTGAAAAAGATTGATGATGGGGATTATGTTGTATCACTTCTATTTGACCTATCGAAAGCTTTCGATACCGTGGATCCCCTCAAATTAGTTTGTAAGCTTTATGCCCTAAACTTTCCTGAACATGTAATAAACTGGATACACTCATACATGACGGCACGAGATATGGTAGTGAGATATGGTGATGGTATTTCTAGAAAATATCCTGTGAAAATGGGTGTCTCCCAGAGCTCTGTCCTGGGACCTCTACTCTTCACTATTTTCATTAACGACCTATCTGAACTCATGAAAGCTCACATAACTATGTATGCTGACGACACTACGATTACAATCGCTAGCAATGATATTGAAGTATTGAAAGCGGAAGTTTTTAAAGTTGTTGATGAATTTGGATACTGGTGCCAACGTAATTCATTGGTACTCAATGTAGATAAAACTATGACAATGAATTCCCAATCCGATAAAGAGTGATGTAGATATCAATTTATTTGAGAAAGTGAAGTTTTTGGGATCGCAAATAGATAGTCAGCTCACCTGGGATGATCACATAGACAGTGTCTGTAAAAAACTTAATAGCTCTCACTTTGCACTCTCTCAAATGAAGTATTGTCTTGACATAGCTGGCTTGTTAACCATTTATTATGCCCTAGCATACTCACACATATCTCAAAACATTCTCTGTTGGGGTAGAGCTACAAATTTCCCAAGAGGTTTTGTAATTCAAAAGAAAATCGTAAGATTGATTTTTAAAGTTGGAAGTTTAGATAGCTGTAAACCAATTATGATTCAGAATCAAATCCTAAGCGCTCCCTGTATATATATTTTAAAGTGTCTTATGTACGCAAAAAAAAATCTGAAATACCTACCCACTCTCTCAACTGCACATGAACACAATACACGCGACAGCAATACTCTAATGGTACCTACACATCGAACACTAGCATATGAGAGATCACCACATTATAATGCAATAAAATTATATAATAAACTCCCACTGAAAATCAAGCAGATTCCTGGTCAACTTGAATTCAAAGCCCAGGTGAAAAAACTTCTTGTGAATAAATGTTTTTATAGCATACATGAATACTTGGATGATAACAAACTATCTGTATATTAGGTTTGAATAGTGCCTTCCTGTTTATGAATGTTTATCTCCATCTATTGCTATTGCTATATATGTTTTTTTTTATTTATATGTTTTTTGTATAGTACTTATTCATTTCACCATAATATTTATATTATCTATTTATGACAATCACTTTATGACGTGCCATATGTACTACCTGTACCTGAATGGCTGATAAATTTATATTCTATTCTATTCAATTTCTAGTAAACAGATTTAAGGTAGTTGTCGTGAAATCCACTTCCAATCAGATTTCGTTTATATTCATACCACTCTTAGTTAACATTATTACCTGTATCATATTAAATTTTTGGAATCATTTACCTCACCGAATGCGAGATATAAGGCTTCAATGTTGCAACGTTTAACACGTAATCCCTATAGTGAGCTACCGCGGACACCACATTTTGAGGCATAACTAAAAACCCTCCATTCAGATCTTTTTGAAAAACTAGTATATGATTGGAAGGTACGTAACAAATTTTATAAAGATTTAAGACGCATAGCCATACAATTATTTATTTATTGTTATAAGAAGTTTCTGAATTATTGCGTATGAGAAGTGCAAGATGGTGGAAGCTGAGAATCGTGGCAACGCCTCAAGCGATCGCTGGTGATTCAAATAAACGAGAGCGCGAGGGTCTTACTGTTTTGAATTGAACTGTGTTTTGGAAAGCAAATATTTATGAATAATAATTGTGAATGATTGCGTTAATTTATACTGATGCATTTTAAAAATATTACAATGGGAATAGATATAAAATAAAATGTAGTTTCAACGAGTAACGGCAAAAAACAGTGCATAAACTTTATTGTATTCATACATTTGTACAACACATATACGTATAACATAATTCGAATATTTTTAAACGCAAACAAAAATTATTCAGTTTCTAACAGGCTAATAAAATATAACGTATGAATCTACAAAAAATATAAGCAACAATAAATGTAATATTATTTATTCTTGACTATTATACTAAGTAATCACTTGATTGACTAAACATTTATTTTTAATTCATTAATGATTTTAGTAAATGCTTTCCTATTTTTAGTAACTGTTTCAGAAAATGGTATGTTATATTTTGGTGCGCAATTTTTTTCAATAAATCCCGTGATATAACATTTTTTAAGGCACTTAAATTGGGAAAATTACGAGATATTCCTTCGTTCTCAAGTCGCTCTGAAAAACATTCTTTATATGATTTCATGTATGTTGATATGTCTGACTCTTTACCAATAAAACGGACTAATTTCTGTAAAATTTGTACATCATACATCACTTCGTGGAAATTATCTGATGTTTCGTTTGGTATTAAATCTTTGGCTAATTTTGATAGCTAAAACATTCCTGGCCCTTTTCAATCTGGAAACATTTTTTTTAAATAATTAAGTTATCCACAAATTCTGCTATCATGATAAAATCTTCTATTAAATTATCATTAATGATTGCTCTTAGTGATCTAGGTACATCGAATCTCGCATTATGCGCAACGAGTGAATTTGGAGTTGTAAATAAATTTAAAAATTATGTAAATGCTACCAAACAATCTACTAAATTTTGTGAATCGACTTGTGCATCATTCAAATATAATTGACCAGAAATTGTACTCAATCCCGTACTCAATCCCATGTTCTTTGAGATTAACAATGCGATTTCCTTCACACACATCATTTTCATTACACTGTTTTTTGTTCGTATTTCGAGCCTTACCCAATTCAGACAATTTATGTTTCCTTTTTTCAACTTTTGCTTTAGCAAACCTACCAGTTTTTGCGCGAAATATCTTGAACAACTAAATGCGAGCGATCGTTCGTCGTAGGGTTCCATTTAAAATTATTGGTCACAATGGCCTCGTGACGTCATCTTTGACGATTTCGTCATCTATCATCACTAGTAGGGAAGTTTACAACCTTTAATATTCAGTTTCCAAATTTCACTTGTTTATGTATAATCGTTCCAAAAATAAGAGGGGGAGAGTGGACTTCTGAGAAGCACTGTATATCTTTACCAGTATAAGACATCTTTTACCAGTGGGTTGTCATGAATTTTACTTTTTTTCCATGAACATTTCTGCTAGTAGCGGACTTAAATGATTACCCATTATTAATCCGTTACTAGAAGAATGAAAATTACTATTAAATTGGAAATAATTTTGTGTTAAACAAACTGTAAGTAAATCCAATATGTCTTTTTTTATTATCGGATCAACATCGTTTCTATCCAGTAGGTTACCTACTAGTCTGATTGTTTCATCTGGTGGTCAGGCAAATGCGAAAATATTTCATATTTACGAATAATCACATAGTTGTACTGAATTTTGTTTTTCCTAAAATGGTTTGGAAGTTGCCCCTAGTTAGTTGAAACACAAGTGAAACGCATTTAGTCGCTAATAGATGTTTTTGTTATACTGTACAATTATTTGGATTGACTTTTTGTCTGATCGAATTGGTGAGTGAAAGAAATAACAAAAGCAATGATGAAAACATAATGTTCAGTTTATAGTTGTACAAAAAGCCAGACGGATTTGTCTGGTTTTTATAAAATTTTCTGAAAAGTAGAACAAAATCTGTGCTTTTTTACTGAAAGTGCTTGTACATCTTTGAAGTATACATTGGAGAATCGCTCTGTTTAGTTTCTGTTCAGTGTTACCGACTATTATTGAATTTTATTCGAATAATTTAAAGTTTCATTTGTGTTCCGCACTGAATCGGAGACTTTAACGACGAAATATTTCATAAGGTAGACAGACATCTCAAAAAATAGTGGGTGAACAATATTTAGTTTGCAAAAAGAGAATATTAAATGCAATATGATTATTACGAAGGATTTTCTGCAACGACAAATATCGAACATAAGAACAATGTTGAAGTAGTTGAGAACAGTGGTATTGTGTTCGGGATTGTCGATATAGCCAACCACTGAAAAGCATATGCACTCCCAGATGAATGTGAATGATCCCTATATGGTAAAAAAATGTAATAAATTAGCATTTACAGTACTCTCTTGAGCTCAAAAGTGGAATGATTAGGTACTATTTACTGACCATACATCAGTATTCTTAGCGTAAAGTACAACTGTGAATGGTTTTCGGAAGTTAAGTGATTCGGAATCGCTGGATGCTCAAAACACCACTATGAAAGAGCTGGAAGAGATTTATCAGAAAATATAGGTTAGTTCTGAGGTTTCGTCAAAGAGAGTCATTAGAGTATAAGTGTTAAATATTATCTTTTGACTTGTTTTAGTAATTTTTAACCACAATTTCAACTAAATAATTTTTGTATAGCTGAGAAACCTTTTGAAGTCCTTGTAATTTTTGAATATTTCAATGAGAGTCTGAAAAGCTCAAAAACTTATTTTATTTCTTATTAAAATGGAACACACTCTCTGAAAAGCCGATGATTCAATTCTGGAGTTACTAAAAATCTTTTTATAAAGGTTCAAATGATGCATAACATGATATCATCAGAAAAATTTGAGTTTTTTGGGGAATTGCCAACTTTAGAAAACAGTGAAAAATGCCCTTTCTAAGATAAAGGAAAAACTTCTGGAAAAGTAAAGGGTATAAAAGTAGTTTATCTCCCATGTGATCAAAGTGGAGACACTTACTGAAAAATCTCTCGACTGGTGCTAGTTCATGTACTTTCGTGTAGTGATCGTGGTAGAATGGTGGTGGGGGGTTTGCCATAGGGAGTCGGGCAGTATTATTTTCTGGAAAGAGACCATCTTCCGAAGAAGCCAGTCGTCCTCTTGGATCGACCGTCCCATTTATATACGTTCTCAGCAGGTCAGACCATTGCTTGGTTACTCCGTAGAAGAGCCCTCCATCCAAATAAGGTGTTATTTCGTTGAGCTGAAAAAAAACCCCTTGGAGTCTGAGCACTCAGTTAATTTCATTCACATTATATCTACAGGGTGGGTCAGCAGGATTCCCGTGATTCATTGCTCCTTAATGTATCACTATTTCGATTTCTTATATTTTTTTTGTCAAAAGAACCATCTGAGACCACTTTCAAAAATTATTTTCATTCATACAGGGTGCATCATTGATGCGTGGCTAACCAAAGTTGTTCTTTTTCAAACACCCAGTATATTTTTATATATTTCGATCGGCTGTTCCATTGGCTGCTCAACGATTTTTTCAATTTCGAATTCCGTTGCGGCGTTGCCGAGTAAATCTGTTTTGTAGACTTCTTTTCGAAAAATTACCTATTTCACATTTCGAAATATTTAGTAAAGATAATTGGGAAATCGTTGGTCGATATGATGATGTTCATTGAGAATACCAAGAATTTGGAATAAATTGCACAGGATGTTCGATACAACAACACAAACTTTGCCATTTTCAAACATCGGTATTTTGAATTTTTCAAAAGTAACACCATATATATTTTCATTAAAATCAACTCCTTTTTAATGACTCTACACTTTTCATCCCCTACCTGAACAACCTCTTTCCATTCTGGTTTGAAGGAATTATTCGATATCAAATCAACGATTCTATAGATTTATTTATCTACATGTTTGCTCATAGAAAATACTGATACTGAATGATGTTTCAATATTTTTTTTTTCATCTTCAAAAGCAACTCATGAATAACTAGCATAGCAGAAGGAATTTTCAAATGTAACTATTTTTTCTAGTTTAGTTATCCATGACTACCGCTGAGAAAATGACTATCGAAATTTGTAAATAGAGGTAACTGTCAAAATACAAACCAGTTGTATTAAAAATTATTGTGGCATTATGAATTATCGTTTAGAGGACATGGTTAAAACGGTATATGCTTTGGGGGAAAGTGATGGCAATGCTTTCTGGCATCTAGATTATACGAACAAAAGTTTCCTGAGAAAAGACATCCAGACCAGCGAGCATTTCGAGACCTCAGAACAAGATTTGAGGAAACGGGAAAAGTATTTTACAAAAAGTTTGAACGTGTTTCTCCTGTAACGAATGATGAAAATACTTTTGATATTGCATTGCATATTACCGAGAATCCTCATGTAAGTACACGTATTTTGAGTAGGGAGTTGGGAATATCTCAAAGTAGTATTTCTCGGATGGTGAGAAAATGCAATTACCATCGATATCATATGCAGTTAATGCAGGAGCTGACTGAAAGGGATTTTCCAAAGCGAATGCGGTTTTGCCAATGGGTTGCAGATGAAATCAACCAAGAACCTGATTTTTTTTAGCATGCTCTATATTCCATTGGCAATGAGGCAGAGAATGTTGCTACAACAAGATGGCGCGCCTGCACATTACCACACTGATGTGCGGGAATACATTGATAATGAATTCCGTGAAAAATGGATAGGTAGAGGAGGGCCAGTTCTGTGGCCTCCAAGGTCACCGGACCTTACAAAAAATATTTTTTTTCAATTGGGATATAATAAATGGGTCGTCTTCCAAACTCTGTCTTTAACTCAATTTCAGGGGACATGCTGGTACATGTGGATACTGATTTCCGAAACAGATTGAGAGTGTGTATTAGTGAAAATGGCAGGCACATTGATCAGTTGCTGCATTAATTATTGTTATTTTCTGTTTGATTCGAATAAATATGATTTTTATGCAAAGTTCAATTCCAACTATGATACCAAAGGCGAACATTGTCAATATTTTCTGTGGAAAAATATCCATCTTTTAGATGTAGAATATCTCGGAAACGAGTTGTTTTATGTACATGACATGGAGGATGAAAAGTGTAGTGTTATTAAAAAAGGGTTGATTTAATTGAAAATATACAGGGTGTTCCATTTGAAAAAATCAAAATACCGATGTTTGAAAATGGCTAAGTTTGTGTTGTTGTATCGAACATCCTGTAGAATTTATTCCAAATTCTTGGTAATCTCAATGAACATCATCATATCGACCAACGAATCTCCAATTATCTTTACTGAATATTTCTAAATGTGAAATAGGTAATTTTTCGAAAATAAGTATACAAAATAGATTTATTTTGAATAACTCCGCAACACCTCAACGGAATTCATGATTGAAAAAATCGTTGAGCAGCCAATGGGAAAGCCGATCGGAATATATGGAAATATACCGGGTGTTCATTTGAAAACGAACAACTTTGGTTAGCCACGCATCAATGATGCACTCTGTGTGAATGAGAATTATTTTGCAAGGTGGTCTTTGGTGGCCCCTTTGACAAAAAAATATAAGAAATCGGAATAGTGATACATTAAGGAACAATGAACCACGAAAATTCTGTTGACTCACCCTGTATATTATTTAATTTTTTTATATTTATCATAGACTCGAGGATGACGATAGATCTGATGATCCAAATGATGATAGTTTGTATTTCTGCTAATTATTATAATACAAATAGAATAATATTCCACGGAATGATACCTTTTGGCGCGACTTTTTCCAACGACGAGACGCGTACCTTCACGGGTTGTTTACTCACTGACTAATCGTGCATTTTCAAAAAATATTTTCTTGACTCCACTTCCTCCCGATCTCTAACCGAATAGTTGTTCTAGTTAGGTGAGTGAAAATTGACATATGATGCAGTATTCGACTTATTTAGATGTATTCGCATACAGAGTGATTTATCTAGGCCGTGCATTAGAGGTTTTTCGACTTGCAGTTGATTACAAACTTGGAATTTGGTATGATATTGTCAAGTATGAAAAATATTACCCGATATAAATATAGCAATCAATTCTTTTTCAAAATTCAGAATTAATTGATCAGACCTGAAGATACAAATTTAAACATAATTAAGCCCAGAATTCCATGGTTCATTTATTTATTAGTAATTCCTCATTCAGTATCACATTCATTGAAATACAGTATTTCCTGCATATTCAAAGTTCATCACCGTTCATTAACCAGGTGTCGGATTCCAAGCCAATTCCTGAGTACTGAATGGCAAGAACACTGATTCTGCAATAGGCAGCGCAATAAATCATGACTCAACGATATTTTTAATATAAATTGAAATTATTGTTTTTGGCTCGGTTCTTTTTATTGTGCCTGTTTATGCTGCCAGTCCATGATGACACATCTCCTTCCCTGGGTTTTTATTATAATGTAAGTGTTACTTTTATTTACTTCTTTTGGTCATTGTTCACTTCACTATTTTTATATTCACCATTGTGTTATTTTTTTCCCTTTTATAATTTTCAATAAATCATAATAGTTTTCACTTCACTTTTTCATTTCACTATACCAGGGTGGTCACAATCACAGATGTAAAATGTTTTAACCTCTCGCAAGTCAAGCAAGATAATTAGTGGGCACCCTAAACAGTTAGGGGGCCAGGGTTTCACAGGGTCTCCCAAAGTAGGGCGTGACAATATCATGATCGATCATGTACGTTCCACCTAAAATATTCTTAGTCCTACAGGGTGTGTCAAAAGTCGATACCAACTGTCTCATTTTGAATGGGAACCTAATTTTTTTTACATAAAATCACAGAATGGATTGGGATTGGGAATACTTTGGTATGTGGGCACGATTTTCAAGTTTCTAAATGAAATATGTAATGCAAAATAATAGAAATGATCGAAAAATCTTCTGAAACAAGCCTTTATACAATGCACTAGAAAGAAAAAAATTATTTCTTCAATTGTTTGACCTAGGTTATTCTGTGAGTAGGAGATTTAAAAGCTTGCCGCGAATATAAAATAGGTATTCTATGTCAAAAGAATCAAGAGATTATTTTTCCTTCTTAGTGCATTTGTAGAAAAGCTTAGTTTCCCTCAATCATCTTTGAAATCCGTCCATTTTTGAAGTCTGACAAAAATTGATACTCAGCGACCCCAAAAATCCCACATACCAATTTTGAATGTTATCGGGTTATTATAACAAAACACGTCGCCTTCTTGAAGCCGCCATCTTGAATTCATGAATTTTGACAAATACTTCATTGTCCAGCAAAAATGGCATGATGCATTGTCACCGGAATTATGAACACCTTCAAAATTTCACGTTAATCAGACAACTAGATAGATAGATTTAACTCAAGATTTGATTACAAACTCACAGATATGAGGACAGGTGAAACTAAATAAAAGCCTGTAGAATACCTGTTGTCTGGGGTTATTAGGACTCAACCCTGTTGTCATGTCGAATCTCGTTCGTAGAATCGGCATTTCGTCGAGTTTTGGATTGGTTTTTTTGTATTTGTGATCGGCTGGTATTTTTATGTTGAAGTATTCGGGTGGACAGGCAGCTCGCTGCGCATCCAAAATTTCCTCAACCACTTGTTGACCTGCCAACAAATGCAATTGTTGAGAAAAAGAATTGACAGTTCTAACTGGAAATACAATGAATGGATGGAATAAATCTGCAGCTGAGGCAATTGGCTTGAATGTAAAGGACAAAAAAATAACAAATCACTCGAATAGATCAACTGCTGTTAGCGAATTGGCAAAAAGTGGTGTAGAAGAACAATAATTGCTGAAAATTACTGATCATAGCAATAAAAATTCTATAAAACCATACTTAAATCTCGATCAAGAACACCACAACAAGATCATAAATACTATGCGTGCTAATAGATCTTCTATAGTAGAGAACAGCAACGAATCTAATGTTAAGTTAAATTTTAATAATTGTACTTTCACTAACTGTACTTTCAATGAATGAATAAATGTTTCATTGTGTTGAGTTATACATTTTTTTGTCAAAAAAAAATCCGCCAAATATCCCTCGGACATTGACAAATGCCTCATAATTTTATGACAAACTTCTCAAGCTCGTTGCTTGGTAGTAGCCCTCAGCCTTCGCCTTCGGGCTGTTACCAAGGAACGAGCTTTCGATTGTCAAAATTATCTCGTCTATTATCAATGTCCTAGGGATATTACTACTGAAAATAGATCGGGAAAAGAAAGACAGGAGTGATGGTAATAGTGGTTTCCGTGTTATCGATAAAAGATACATGGTGATACTATTTTTTTGATACACCCATAAATAGATAGAAAGATATCAAGAGAGCTGGAAAGATTAGAGAAGGAATCAGCTTATCAACAATGTTTTTTTAATGGTCAAATATTATACTTATCTCACTGCGTAACACCTGAATAGTTGTCAACATCGATTATCCAACTCACCAAAGAATAAAAATAGGGTATTCCTCTGCATAACTGACTTCTTTCCGAGTGTTCCATTGAGAAGCTGATCACTGAGGTCAAGTGGATTTGGCCTATCGTAGCCAGATGGTAAGTAAGTACCATCTTTATAAGCAGCTGGCCATCTTCTCAGGAGAGGTCTGTCTGAAATAATTCATAAATTCTATACAGTGCTTCTCAAAAGTCCGCTTCCCCCCTCTTATTTTTGGAACGATTATACATAAACGAGTGAAATTTGGAAACTGAATATTAAAGGTAGTGAACTTCCCTACTAGTGATGATAGATGACGAAATCGTCAAAGATGACGTCACAAGGCCATTGTGACCAATAATTTTAAATGGAACCCTATGGCAAGGTATTTGAAGACAATCTTTCGAGAATATTTTTTCAGTGATTCACCTGACTATAACCTCAAATTGCTTTATGTAGCCAGGAAGCGGAAGTTCAAATGTGTACCATTCTTCTCACCATTTCTATCCGAGTAAAGTAATTGTTTATATATTTTTCAGATTCAGGTCCACCAATAGACTATTAGTCTACTCGACAAGTTGAAAATGGTCTAAAATAGAGATACTGCTCTTAAAATTATGTGTGATAGCTCATTGGATCCAGAATAACGCCTAGAAAAATGTGCCAGGATCGTGTATTATTAGCACATAAAAAATTGCAAAAGTTATAAACAATTGAAGATGAAAAAATAATGGCATTTCGTTTTTTGCCAATATTTCATAAACTACTCATATTTAAGAAATTTCAAAAAAAAACTCCGAACTTCCGGAACTCTATCTCTTAAAAGGAATCGAAAAAACCTATTCAATGATACTAATTTTGTTTGAGTTTATGGCAGTTTTGGTAACTCAACTCGCTTTTGAAAAACGCAAAGCTATGATGAATTGAATCAGTTAATACTAAAATTCCAAATTCAAGCTCCGCCTCTGGATAGTTGTCAAATAAGCTGACGTTTTTGTTAGTTTCCCTAATTCGACGTTTTTGTAATTGTCCAAGTTTTTGTACATTTAATAATTAGTGTATTGTTGATCGAACGTTTAACTGTTTTAGCAGCTTTTGGTACTTTTAATATTTTTGTACATTTTGATAATTTGTTAAACTGTTGTGAGCCGAACGTTTGAGTGCTTCAAGAAGCGAAATGGTACGTGCTTTAGGTGATAAAGTAGCCGCTATCCTAATTCTTGGTGGAACTGGACAAAATATTCATGCAGCAGAACGCATTTTAAATGAGAGGTTTCCCGATCGCCCCGTTTCAAGGACTTATTTGAGTGAGCTTCTTCGTTAGTTTGAAACAACGGGTAGTATTAATGATGCGAAACGATCTGGCAGACCACAAATTTTGATGAGAAAAAAATTGATATACTGGCAGAAGTAAATAGTTCATCCTACTTCTTCAACAACTCACGTTGCATCTACATGTGAAGTCAGCCAAAGTACAGTACACAGGGTGTTGAAAAAAAAAATTTCATCCATACAAATTGAAAATGGTTTATCAACTCTCAGACGACGACCCAGACCGAAGACTAGAATTTTGTTAAAATATGGAAACTAAAATTAACCAACAGCCAGACAATGTCAAAACAATTTGTTTTAGTGACGAAAGTACTTTCTATCTAAATGGAAATGTAAATACACAGAATGTGAGGTATTGGAGTGACGCAAATCCTCACCTGTTTCGTGAAACACATACCCAATTTCCCCAGAAGGTGAATGTTTGGGCAGGTATCCTGGGAATCCAAATCGTTGGCCCTCTATTTTTAAATACTAATTTAACTGGTGAGGTTCATCTGGAGCTGTTGCAAAACGCAATAGAACCGTTAATCCTTGAAATTTTGGAAGATAATCCAGATGAATTCGGCAATTTGGAAATAACATTCCAACAGGATGGTGCTCCTCCACACTATTACGGTGCAGTGAGACGGTATTTGGATGAGGAGTATCGTGGTAGATGGATTGGACGACGAGGTTCAACGGAATGGCCAGCTCGATCACCGGACCTCACACCTTTGGATTTTTTTCTTTGGCGGTACCTTGAATCGGAGGTTTACGCCACTGAACCTGACAATATTGACGTTTTAAAACAACGTATTGTTGCAGAATGTGAGGCTGTTTCCGCAGACACATTTGCAAAAGTACGAGAAGAGTTTAAAAATAGGATATTTCACTGTCAGAAAGTAAATGGAGGTCACTTCGAGCAATTTCTTTGAGTAGATAGTGATTCTTAAATCTGTAATTAATATCATACTGAATGGAATTTAAATTTCAATGTTTACTTATGGTCATTATTTTTAAATACTAATTTTCTGGGCTGTTGCAAAACGCAATAGAACCGTTAATCCTTGAAATTTTGGAAGATAATCCAGATGAATTCGGCAATTTGGAAATAACATTCCAACAGGATGGTGCTCCTCCACACTATTACGGTGCAGTGAGACGGTATTTGGATGAGGAGTATCGTGGTAGATGGATTGGACGACGAGGTTCAACGGAATGGCCAGCTCGATCACCGGACCTCACACCTTTGGATTTTTTTCTTTGGCGGTACCTTGAATCGGAGGTTTACGCCACTGAACCTGACAATATTGACGTTTTAAAACAACGTATTGTTGCAGAATGTGAGGCTGTTTCCGCAGACACATTTGCAAAAGTACGAGAAGAGTTTAAAAATAGGATATTTCACTGTCAGGAAGTAAATGGAGGTCACTTCGAGCAATTTCTTTAAGTAGATAGTGATTCTTAAATCTGTAATTAATATCATACTGAATGGAATTTAAATTTCAATGTTTACTTATGAGCCATTAAAACTGCCATAAACACAAACAAAATTAGTATCATTGAATAGGTTTTTTCGATACCTTCCAAAAGAGGTGTCGCTTGCCGTAGGGTTCCATTTAAAATTATTGGTCACAATGGCCTTGTGACGTCATCTCTGACGATTTCGTCATCTATCATCACTAGTAGGGAAGTTTACAACCTTCAATATTCATTTTCCAAATTTCACTTGTTTATGTATAATCGTTCCAAAAATAAAAGGGGGGGAGCGGACTTTTGAGAAGCACTGTATACGGTTTTCATATAGTAGCCTGGAAGTATTCATCAATCAGGGGATCTCATATGCAGTACAAAATTGTAATGTCCTCTCTGATGAATGTATCTGATCGAAAATCCGTTGAATGTGAATCATAGCGTCGGGATCAGAATTGGTATCCGAGTGTAGAAGTGACCTGAAAGGTTTATTGGAAACGAAAGAAATTATCCTCATGTCGAAACGAAAAGGGAGGCAGACTAGTCGAAATAGGTTAGGGAAAGAACATTTTTGGAATACCCAGCAACTACCCAGGCATCTCCAACATGGAGGACTGCTGCAAAATCGGATCGTTGGAATATATTAAAAGGAGTCATACATGAGATAATCCAAGCTCCATAGAAGCGGAGGAACTGATAAAATATATTCTACATCTCAACAGACTGGATATCAGGACTATGACTGGGCTCCCTAACGGGACCCAATTACCTGAAGAGGTACTTGCACCTCATGGGGATATCAGTAATCACCCGGTTGGATGGTGCCTGGAACATCATGACACATCCTTACTTAATGCCCCTTGGTGCACCGGAAGGAAATCAGTTTTGAAACATTATTCGGGTCCCAGAGGATGTCAAAGAGATTCAGCTGAAGAAACCGCTGAGTTTCTTGATCAACTGAAGGTGCACAATGGCCCCAAGTAGAGAGAATACGTGCACCGGATTCACTAGAACCAAACCCACCTTTTGCTCAGAAGAAGAAGTATGGAATATTGAAAGGAGGTAGAACGCGTTCAACATTGCTAAAAAAAATGCCACATTATATTCAAGTTCCACTGAAAGGCGGTCAGAGACGTATTGCCCATTTATTTCTAGCAAAAATCACTTACCAACTGCTCCGGAATCCGGTCTCGCGATATTATTGTACCACCCATCATACCCTTCATACTCAAAAGTCCTTGTATCTTTTGGGGGTCTGAAGCCTGGACTCCAATCACCATTTATCAACCAATCTGCAAATATTGATCTCTCGTTGTTCCCGTTGTTGTAGAGTCCAGGCCAATGTGTCCCCCCTGGCTTTGCTGTGAAATTAACTGGATCCGGTGTATCGGGTGGTGCTGATTGTGGTTGTTGTGGTAACACTGCTCCATTTTGTCCAGCTGAAATATATCTTAAATCGATCGTTGATGGTGGATAAACTTCAAGAGACAACATTATGAGGAAGTAATTCAGGGTATCGGCTTGACCTGCAAGCGTTTTTAAAATAACCAAGATAATTTCCATTCCTAGTTTCCACAAAAACGGTGTGGTGAATAAAGCTAATTGTGACTACCGGTCTGATGGATTCAGTAAACGACGTATTAAGCTATTTGGGGGAGAATGGTATTTCGTGTGGAGATATCGATGGTTATTTGATAGGGCCCCATCCTCTAAAAGGAGGGGGGTACAACATGCTGTGCCAGATCTCTTGGAAAATCCTCCCACGGCTTAAGGTAGTTCCGCCACGGGACAGTTGAGTTAGGAAATTATTTTCGACGGAATCGAAAAATTTCAAAGGACTTTCCGATTTGAAACGCAAAAATATATATACATTCCTATATATCCAACATCTAGCACACCTTTGAATGACGAGTATATATTGCCATTTTTAAAGAATTACAGTGGCTAAAAATCTGAAAGAAAAAATTAAAACAAGCTTTGTTTTTTGGAAAATTCGACATTTTGGGTAGCGCCACCCGCCAAATTTCAGGTGACATAAAGAAAAACTTTGGCAATTGCCGAATGTATTTCTATAATGTAGAATATTGAACTGATTGTGTGGTAAATGTATAAATTGCAGGCTTCCTTTTTTTTTTTTTTTTATATGTTCTGGTTCCCACGAAAAGGGATATCCTGTAATGTTAGAGAACATGTGGGAACCAAGGGAAAGAAGGTAGGAGTTGGTGTTCTTCTTAAATTTCTGGAGGTATGGAGGTATGCCTCGGGGAACACCTCCCTAGGCAATGAGTTCCAAAGCCTCGCAGTTCGTTGGATGAATGAGTCTTTGGAAAGTGATGTTCTGCAGGTCTCCAAAGTGACCACGAAGGGGTGTGAAGACTGAACTTGACGGGTTAATCTCGAAGAGACTGCCAAAGGAGGAACGATTGTTGATATTTCAGAAGAGCATCGCCCATGAAAATATCTATAAAATAGAGACAAATCGCCAACTTTTCTACGGTGTTCCAGACAAGTGAGCGAGTTTGTAAGCGAGGCATCACCGACGAGACGAATTGCCCTTTTTTGGACAGAATCCAATAGCTTCAGGATATGTTTAGGTGCCGCACTCCAAATATGGGAACAGTATTCCAGGACAGGTCGGATCTGTGCCTTATAGATCATAAGCAGCTGACTGGAGGTGAAATAGCTCTTGGCACGAAACAAAAAACATGTGTTTTTTTATTGACCTCAATTTTGGAAAGGTTTTAAAAGGTTATATGGTTACTCCTGACAAAGTTATGTTAGGCACAGTGAGATCGGCTTTTCTAGAGAAAAGACATGTTGTGTTTTGTTTGCATTGAATTCTACCAAGTTATTGGATCCCCATTCGAGAATTGTTGCTAAGTCCATATTTATATTGTTAACATTTCTTCCTCGTTCATTTCTGGTTTCACGGGCTGATATAGGGGCCCTGGAAGAGAAAGCGGTATGGAGGGTACTATCATCGGCAAAGCTGTGTACGGGACATGAAGTTGCTTTCAACAGGTCGTTGATGTGAAGTAAAAATAGTGTTGGTGCTAGAATGGATCCTTGCGGAACACCAGCATTTATGAGTAGAGTGTCAGATGAAACTCCATCGACCACTACATGGAGAGACCTGTTTGAGAGAAAATTAGCAAGCAGAGAACACAGCTGAGGGGGCAAGCCATAAGATGAATATTCAATTTCAAAGTGAAGAAAACAACTAACCTTGTTATATCCAAACCGGTGATAGAAACAGAACTAGTTGAGGCTTTGAGGCACTTATCATAATTATAACAGTCACTTGTAAGAAACAAACGACACAAACACTATTGAAAAGGAAAACATTGGCAATTGAATATTGTTTTGGGAAATATGATCACGGACCATTGTAATGATTCAGACATTCAACACGTGAACTGAACACTGTTGCCAAGCAGAATTCTCGCATGCACGGTTTATAAAGCTGTCTACGAACAAAAGTTCGTTAGGTTCTACTAGTATTATCTGATGGGTTGGTGAATGATATATCCCAATCAGCAACTAATCAGAAAACAGTAGGCGTTGTGAAGGAGAATTGATTTGAACGTGATTGCCTTCGTTTTTGCTGGCTCTTAAAACTAAACACCGAGCTGTTCCGTTCGTATTTTGAAGAGTAGAAGACAAGATGAATAACTCGTCGCATTTATGAATAAAGTAGTAAATTTCAATTCTGGTTGGATATATCAATACAATATAAATTATTCTTCTTTAACAAACTCATTTTCCCACACAATGTGGACGTTGTTTAATTTTTGGGGCTCGATTCCCAAACTTAAAAACCACCTACATTAATAAGGTGTAAATATGTATTTCAACTTTTTCTTCATTCAAATAATCTTTTCTGATCCAAAACATTTTGTTGGTTAGTCCATTATGTTATTTAACATCACAGAATTTATAATGTCCTTTCCTCTTTTAACCGACGAAACCAAAAAGGAGGAGGTTCTCTAGTCGACCCGTATATTTTTTTTTCCATCTTTTTTTTTATGTATGATCACGCATAACTTTCTACTGAGGCGTCCGATTCCGAAAATTCTTCCTTCAGTGGATAAGGTGTACTTCGAAGGTGGTCCCATCCGAATTTGAAAGATGAAATCCACCCCTAAAAGAAGCAACATGAAGGATATTGATCACTCACCCTCTGAATTCTGGTCCGTTAACCGATTCTATCAGGCATAACTTTGTACTGGGTTCTTCGATTTGGATGATTCTTTTTTTAATAGATAGGGTATACCTTACATTTAGATTCCAAATGAAATTCTATACCCTCACGGGTAGAAAAATAGGGGTTAATTGATTTTTCACTTATGAACATTGGCACACACATACGTAGTTGACAATGACAGATCGCTACTGACATTATTTCTGTTCCACATCCGTCAAAACCATTATATTCTATGAGAGGATGGAATGATATACAAAGTAATGAGATAAACCAACCAGAACAACAAAAATAATTTATATTACAACAAATAGTAAAAGTAGATAATCATATTATTTAACTGGTAATAGTTGAAGTAAAGTGGGTAAGTAAGTATTTTGAAAGTAATCAAAAAACAAGTAGGTAGTAATTAACCATAAAAAATTGAAAAATAATAACTTTTCAACAAAAAATTAAACCGACGAAATACGGAACTGAAAAGTGAAAAATTAAATAAACCTTCTTAGTCTTAGTAACTAAGCTCCTAAACTAATGGAAGTAACTAATTTTGAGTCGGCGCCAAACGAACAATCAACGAACATCATTAAATCACTTAAAAAAAATTATCAGAATGTCACCGCGCAACTCGATGCCATTTTACTCCTTATCTAATTCAATTGCTTGTTTGTTTGGCGCCGACTCAAAATTAGTAACTTACATTAGTTTAGGAGCTTAGTTACTGAGACTAAGAAGAATTATTTTATTTTTTACTTTTCAGTTCCGTATTTCGTCGGTTTAATTTTTTTATCATTTTTGTATTGTACAATCCAATGAAGATGGGAATCGACATTCCAAAAACATGTTTGAATTAAAATAAACAACTTTATACTTGTGTAGTTTTTCCTAACTAAAATATAAATTATTTGTTGAAAGAATGGCAAATTAATTTCTGATTAGTTGTTATTTAGGATCTTAAGATCTTTCATTCACCAGCCAATCAGAAAACACTAGTAGAATCTAACAAACTTTCGTTCGTAGATAGCTTTGTAAACCATGCATGCAAAAATCTTGTTTGGCAACATTATTCAGTTCACGTGTTCTGAATGCCTGAATCACTACCATGGTCTTGATATTATTTTCCAAAAAATATTCAGTTGCGAATGTTTCCCTTTTCAATACTGTTTATGTTATTTGTTTCTCACATGTGACTGTGATAATTATGATAAATGCCTCAAAGCAGAGTAGGGAGTCAACTAGTTCTGACTTTATCAACAGTTTGGATATAACAAGGTTTGAAATTGAAAATTTATCTCAGACAGCCTGCAATGTTACATTTACCACACAATCAATTCAACGTTCTACCTTATTCAAATGTCGTGTTAAATGTTCATTGCATTCCGCAATTGCCCAAGTTTTCCTCTGGGCAGGACACCTGAAATTAGGCGGGAGGCGCTACCTAAAATTTTGTCGAATTTTACAATGAACAAAACATGTTTTCGATTTTTTTTCAGATCTTCAACCACTGTAATTTGTTATAAAATGGCATTGAACGGTGTGCAAGAGGTTAGTTTACACCCTGTATATACATATACACAGATATATAGGCCAATTTAACGAAATCATCGAGCTATGGTCAGGTAATTGAAGATTTCGCTTACATCTGCCATATCGCACACAATTACTGTGATGTAATATGTTTAGAACAATTATTAAATTTGTATTAACTTTTATCATTACATTTTCCCGAAAAGTCATGCTATTTCAGAAAATGAATTCCATAGTTTGTTATAGATTTGAAGTTTTGGAGCACTGAAAACTCGAATCAACCTTTTATATGAGTTTGCCACAAAAAAATTAGGAATATCAAATTAAAGGGGCTTCTGAAAAATCAGACATATGTTTTGTGTCATTTTTGAAAATTGTAATGTCTGATTCTAAGAGGAATTATCAACTATAGAAAAAACGTGCCACTTTTTACATGTCAGCTCATTTATTCTTAATAAAATTCAGAAAAATAACTGTTGGATACAAATCAGTTGCGTACGAATGTTAATACGATTACAGTCTTTTATTCAAGCGTTCCTATGGCGGGAAAAACTCGATCGAATGGTTTGCTAATCAACTTTTTGAATTTACAGAAGAAATTGGAACCATTCATAATTGCCAATACGATTTAAATATGACAATGGAGCAAGAAGCTGCTTTCCAACGAGCAACTCACTGTCGTATCTGTGAGAAACCATTTACTCCAAATGATAATGAAGTTAGAGACTATTCTCATCTTTCCCCAAAGTAATTCTAATAGCTCGTCAAATTATCACGGGCTTGTTCACGAGGATTGTAATATAATTCATAATCATAGCAAAGTTGTTCCTGTAGTATTCCATAATTTATCCGGCTGTGACAGCCATTTCATAATCGGAAAAATTACTACTGAAATCAACGGAATAATCATTCTACTTCCAATTACAGTCCATTCACCTGACATATCGGTGGTTCCAATTTTCATCTGCAATTCATCAATATTCTTTACGTTCAGAATATCCTGATTTGAGAGCACAATGGGCGAGGACACGAAATTTTCAAAATATTTTTTATGGATTTTACAGCTTGTGAAAACTCTGTTGGTAATTTTTCCTCTTTTTTTTTCAATTTTATAAAACTAAATATTTAAAGTCTGCAAAATTCAAATGGCATCTCTCTAGCGCCATTGCAAAATGTTGTGAGGTAGAGCTCATCCAGTATTGAAACGACCTGTTGGTAGGTAGAGAGGGGGAAAACACGAGTGGACACGATTTGCTGTGCTACGGCGAATCTTCACCAGTGTCTTGGCATGCAGCGTTTGAAAGGCAAGGTTTGTTTAATTAATAAATAGGTTGTGCAGTTATTCATTCAACTTTGCAATAGTTTACTCGTTACCTTATCAAAATGCACAGTTGTAAGTACTATTCAGTAGCAGAAAAAGAAATAGGAGTGTTAGGAAAGTTATAGGAGTGTAAGTTCTCTACGTCTCGTGAATCGCCTATACCAAATAATTTGGTACGCCTAAGAATTTCTATTAATAGCCACAGTTAGACAATGGCTCAGGTATCTTCGAGAAAAATTGGTTGTTAGGTGGGGGAAGGCCAAAGAGGTCGTTTCAATACTGGACGAACTCTAATCACCCGATCAACCAATCTCACAGTTGACAGCTCAATCAAATTTGCAACGTTGCCATATTCTCAAATATTGACATTGCGAATAGTGTTCTTTCTATACTCTGTATCCTAACGTAAGAGAGTAAAAAATCATTATTGAACTGTAAAACTGAGTGGTCTTCGCCGTATTCATTGGATAGCTTATAAAAAACTTAGATAGGAATGAGCAAATAGGTATGGGACATCATGAAAGACATTCACTTGAAATTGCACCCTTCAATAATACTAGGTGGTGGAGAGGTTGTCGGATAAGGACCAATAATTATTCTCTAATTTTCAGCCAACGTTTCGTTTATTATGTATAAACTTCTTCAGGGCCTATAAATAAATATAAAATTTCATTTGTATTCCATTTACTGATCAGTATAAACCAATTCAAACGTCACCTGAGGAATCACCTAATTGAAACTGGTAGATCTGTGCATCATTATTTCGACAATTGAAATAGAAGAACTTCAACTCGGTAGCATTTGAATACCTACAATTTAATGTTTTACATATTTCTGTTATCTTATTAAACTAACATTGTCTTTCAAACTTTTACTCTTTTATACTATGTATCTGATAATTCATTATTATATTTTATACCTGTTTATTATTCAAATATTCTATTTTTTATAATTCATATTTCTCATACCGAAACAAGTGTGTATACACTTATCGGATTTTGCTTTGTTTCACAAATAATGTGATATATGTTTTGTATTTTGTATTTTCATTCGTGTGAATAAAAGCGTATTTATTATCTATTATTATTATTATTAAAACACTGTAGAGCCTCTTATCATTTCTCTGTTCCCAACGATGATAGTTCATCGGACTACTCGGAATATCATGGTTAAAATCTAAAAATTAAGTTGTTGTTTTGTAAATAGTGGATTTTTCATAAATATTCAAAAAAATTATCTATTTTCATATTATTATTACTTTTATATGAAAGTTGTTATCTACTCAATATTAGAAATATTAATATCTCAATTATCTGCCTGTCTCTATAATTATAATCATGTATAATTATTATTATTCTTATTATTCTAATAAACTACCTGTAGTTACGCCGCTGTCATATAAATTCCATTCACAAAACTCCTCTATCTATTGTTATGCAAATCAAGGTGACCCTAATTCAGGATCGATTTTGGGTGTGTACGTCTCAAATAACTGAAATTTAAATTTGGAATTTAAAATAAAAAAACTGTCATTGCACGTTTACAATACAACGTTCAAGTTGTCCAGGCTGGTTAATGGGTTCTGTCATTGCAAATTTACATTTCATCACTCTCTCACAGTAGACAGCAGAGTATAGTTTAAATGCAACATTGCCGTTTAGATGTCACGATCAACCCGATTACGCCTACTGGCTGCTCGGTCGTTTACGTCACAAAGAGCCCCAATATTAGTAGCTTCAAAATTTGCTGATTTTCAAAAACGAATGGGAACTGCTGTAATTGAAATTCGACTCGAAAAATGTTTTCTTGGTACATTTATATATGCGTTATGTATTTTGAAGCATATTTAAAGCGCTAATAAGTTCTCGTATCCTCGCTTATTCTCCGAACCTCCTGATGAAAAAATTTATTCCCTTATGAAGAAACGTGTTTTCTGTTCCGGAGACATCTTCCATACAGAGTTACGATTAATAGATATAATTCGGGTGGAAGTCTTACCTACTTGACTCCAAACGCCGTAAATGATTCCACTAAGGCACAATAAAATTTTCATTAACATGATCACGACTGATTGTCAACTTGTGTTATGATTTCCACTGAAACAGAACGGAATAGACTGAGAGGAAACCACAGAGATAATATTATCTACCTCGACAGAATGTCGGTCGGAGTAAAATGTGGAGTACAAATTCAAAAAAATCACATCACATCCACAGTGTAATGAAATGATGAATAATTTTTATAAATGAGGCAACACGAGCCTAGACTTTGATCTCGGGCCCCTACTTTATTCTCAGGCGTTCGACTTTAATATCGGGGGTACGACTTTAATCTCAGGGGTGCGGCTCCAAAGTTGGGCCCCCGACCATTGCAATTTCAAATTATGGACAGTTTTTGTTGATGTGAACGTTAGAAAACTAGGCAAAAATTGAACCATGGAAAAAAATTAAATCTTCTAGTTGATCTCTGAGATAATATTTTCAGGTGGTAGTAGAAGGGTGTATTTTGATCATTTCTGATTCTGAACTGACATTCAGTGTCGTCTGAAACATTGCTCTTTATGAATATGGAAAATATGGAGAATTCATGAAAATTCGGTAGTTTTTTTAATTATAAATTTGAAGACATGATTATATTTTTTTACATCAAAACTGGAAAGACGTCTTTGATCTTCTTCCGAGGACCGTCCCTCAGTAACTCGGAGCTCTTGAATTCGTAAAATATAATTCTTTCCAAATTCAGAGAATAGGAAATCATTAAATTTTTCCAAAATTCATGACACTCGATAACTTTTGTTTTGAATTCAATCAGTCATTTGTAGGGTTCTGTAGCGAAGATAAACACGGAACACTGATTATCTCTCCCCGGTATCTGTCTGTCGGATTACCCGTAGCAATGAGGCAAAGACGAATGATGAATTTGTTCATTGATACAATGTAAATTAGAACTTTTGATTGCCTTGTTAATTTCAAGAGTTTCAAGGAGATTGCATTTTTTACCTTTATCGCAAATATGTCAAATTTCTAGGTCAGAGTTGGGATCAAAATTGTGCTTTTCGTTTATAATATGGTCAGAAAAAACAGAATTAGGGTTAATAAGTTCTTTCTCAGAGTTAGAATCTATCAATCGAATGTGTTCAACTAGTCGTATTCTGATCTTGCGGCCTGTTTGACCTATATAACATGTTTTACAATTAGGGATAGAACAATTAAGTTTATAAACACCAGATTTATCCAACATTGGAATTTTATCTTTAGAGTTTACCAAAAAATCTTTAAGGTTGTAAGAAGTTTTGAAAGAGATAGAAAAATTTGAATAAAAATTGGCGTTGAGTTTATTGATCAAGATAATCTTGAGTTTAAGAAATAGAGGACCAAAATAGGACAGAGAAAAATGTTTATTTGGTGAATTAGTTTGTGTTAATCTCAAGTTGGAAAATTTGTTGACATATCTGTAATATAATCTATTCATTGTGTGGATTGGGAAGCCGTTGTTATAGGCAATTTGTTTGATGATGTTAAGTTCTGTTGAGAAATTGGAATCGTTGAGAAGTATAGTCAAGAGGCGGTGAGAAAGTGAATGAAAAGGTAAACATTTATGATTGTACGGATGGTAAGAGTGAAAAAGTATGATATTATCAGTGTTGGTAGGTCTTCCATATATGGAAAACTCAAGGGTGTCTGATTTGTGAATCATTAGGTCAAGAAAAGTTGATTCATTATTAGATTCGATTTCCATGGTGAACTAACTGTATTCATGGGTTGAAAGAATTTAGAAAAATTTAAAAAGTGGTTGAGGTCATCCATAGTGCATTTGAAAAGTGCTAAAATGTCATCGATGCCAGAATACAATTTTTGAGAAACTAGGATGTTTAGAAATAAAAGATTCAAAATTTGACATGAATACTTCAGCTAAAAGAGGACTAAGATTAGAGCCCATGGCTAAGCCTGATTTTTTATAATAAAAAGAATTATTGAACTGAACATACAAATTTTCACTTTCAGATATTTCCTTTAGAGTAAGGGTCCTTTCACAATATCTATCAGATGTAGTTCGATGTCCACTGAAGCTTTAGCCGGGAAAGTAGATATTTTCTGTTAGATATTACAAAATAAAATCGTGTGTGGTCGGGGGACCCTCGTCAGGAACGAAGTTCCTTACGCTTTTTTTTGTTCTCTTTCGAAACTCTTTTGGACGCTGAGCATATGATTTCACTATTGTCTCTCTGTAATGTATATAAAAGTAAATTGTAAACACCACTCCACAACGCTCAGGTGCTACAAATACACGAATATTTTCAGAGACCAAACGGAGCCGCCGTAAAACGAGGGACCACCAAGCCAGAGGTCCGGGGTTCAATCCTCAACACGACCATATTTTTTAAATATTTATTTATATTTTGTTTGCTGTGAGTACTAACATTATAAACACATTTCATTCGGTTACTCGATTGGCCAGGTTTTCTTCAACTCCGAATGTAATTCAATATGGATATTTATATTGTTTATATTTGTAAGGAAAAAGCGTTAAGCTCCCTTCATGGTTCCAAACGATCCAATAAATCAGTTAATATCGTTTTCTCAATATTTTTCTGTTTGAAAGTTGACGTTTTCTATTCCAACACATTTAATTGTCATTATACTATGCAATACCATACCTATATATCCTTTTTCCAAACTCCTTCGCCACAGTGAAAGGTAGTTTCCTGATAATACTATTCGTTATATTATATCAAATTGACGTGCGACATATTTAATGTGAACCATTAATCCAACTTCGGCATACAAAAAACATAAGATTGAAAAACCTAGTAGATATAAGAACCCTGAGATCTAGTTATTCCAGTCTTTTTCATAGTCACATGACTTACGGAATTACACTATGGGGAAGTTCCTGTCATGCAAACAAAATTTTTGTGCTTCAAAAAAAGGTTGTACGTTCGATAATGGGAGCTGTCAGGCTCTCTTCATTGAACTTCGAATCATGTCACTTTCTACTGTTTTAATTTACTATACACTTCTAGAGATACACAGAAATATATCTGATTATGCTCCACATTCAGAAACCCATAGGTATCCAACGAGTTCAGCAAGTTGTTTGAGAACACCAAGATTTAGACTCTAAATTTCCCAGAAATACTTTTTGAACTTACACTTCTATAACAAGCTACCTCATGATATAAGACAACTCAATTTCTCAAACAGAAAGTTAAATCCTTTTTACTGAAGAATTGCTTCGATTCGGGAATTGAGTTTCCAAATCATGAACTCAGTAATGAGGATTTTTGTGAAATATCTCCCCCTCTCATGGGTTCGTTATAACTTCCATCATGGCAAGGTGTGATGTATTGCTAGATAATTGATAATAGGAACTCACACTCTACTATAGGTGACCTGCTATGTACATATTTTGTTCAATTTTAATTCTAGTATTTTAATGTGTTGTGGATTGTCAAAATTTTATATATCTTTTATAATTTTTGGATTTTTATATTTTTATTGTTTTGTATTCGATTCATCTAGTATCTTAAGGTATTTCGGTTAGGTGAGGATTTTTAACTTATTTCTCATTGTTTATATGATTTCAGACCTGCTACGAACATACTCATCTGTTATATAAATGTAGTCAATAAAATCTTCTCTACTCTACTCTGAGAAATTTTGTCCAAAGAAGGATTTAATCATCTAAACACACGTTATATTGAAATATAAAAGAAACAAAAATGTCTTCCACGTACTACCACTCAACGATAATATCCGACTTGCATTCGCATATACAGAGTGGCCACTTTTTTAATGGGATTGTATTGGTAACTTTTAAACCATAAGAGTTAGAAGGTCGGTCAAATGGAGAAAAAGTTGCATTCATAGAAGCATTGTCAAACAGTTCAAGCAAATCGAGATTATCAGGGCCGGTTATTGAGATATCATAAGAAAAGTAAATTCTGTCATTTTGATTTTTCTTTTTTTCCCACTTTATTTCGAATATTATCGAAAAATGTCACGGAAGTTTTTTATTCGACAGTGAGTTATCCTCATTTTGACATAATCATATTTTGTATCCAACGTTTCGTACGCTCTGGGCCACCCTCAACCTCATTTTTTTCAATACGGACCTGCATATTTTATGACACTTTTCGAAATAACTTTCAACGCTAAATTCAACGATATATCATACAATGTCATTCAAAGTTGATTTTCAGGTGATTTTGACCCTTATCTAAATTTCTTTGGGTCGGATCTGTATTACATTTAGGTACCTTTAGTTTGATTAACAACATGCAATACATTTCGATAAGAAAATCAACTTACTCATCTTCAACTGAATGGAACGTGACAGAATCAAAGCAAGAAACAAGTAATAAATATTTACAAATTTCAAGTGGTGAAAAACCCAATTCATAATAATTAAACGAAACTATCATTTAATGAAAGAAAAATCAAATGGTTATTCGAAAGTAAATGATGAACATTAATGAAGTAAGTGTTCGGAATGTCCACCATTTTGTAAAATGCACTTTGCGGTTCTGGAACCCATACTTCTTAAACATTTGCTTATTTCGTCTCCTTGAATACCTTCCAATACATTCTCAATCTTCTCGCGAGGAATCATTATTGTTGAATTTGTCATTTGTTTCGTTAAAACAAATTACAGAATCAAACTTTATTTTGAGATCATTGCGATATTATTTTTGCAAGGCTTGGTATTCAAATTTAAAATCATTGTATTCGCGTCTCTTGACTACTTCATTAACAGCAGTTTTTGATAAATTGCATTCACTGGCCACAGTTCTCGATTTTTTTTCTGGGTTCAATTGAATTTGGGTCAGAACATTGATATCGTTGATAGACTTGTTTTTTCTTACATACACACAACTCTAGGTTTATTGAATGTATTATTTTCAAGTAGTAGGCCGTGGATAAAAAAGAACATAACAAGAAATGTCATATTATTTGTCACTTCGTTCATTATTGTGTCACAAGAACTTGTCATTAAATACTTTTCTGAGTAATTTCAATTCAACTTATTCGATATGGTAATATACACAAATGAAGAGAAGAGAGATATGTACGAAGTGTACATAAAACTAGATAGAAATTCGTTCAAAGCACAACAAAGGTATGGTGAATTATATCCTGAAAGAAGAACACCAAATATTAAAATGTTTCGACGTTTATCTACAACGTTACTTGCACATAATTCATTCATCAAACCTAGAGGTCTTTATGGACGACGAAACGAGCCTATCAATGTTCTGGCCCAAATTCGAATGAATCCAGGAATAGGATCGAGAACTATGGCCAGTGAATGCAATTTATCAAAAAGTGCTGTTAATAAAATACTCAAGAGACACGGATACCATGACTATAAATACCAAGCCGTGCAAAAACTATATCGCAATGATCCTGAGAGAAGGTTGCAATTCTGTAATTGGTTTCAACGGAAGGTTCGGAATAACAACAATTTTGCGCACAATATCATTTGGGGAGACGAAACGACATTCACAAATTCTGGCATGTTCAATCGAAGGAACAAACATTTTTATGCCACAGAAAATCCTCACTTAATTCATGAAGTTAGACATCAATATCGTTTTTCTTTGAACATATGGTGCGGTTTGTTGAATAATAAATTACTGGGACCCTATTTTATTGACGGCAACCTAACCGGAGCAAAATAATGAGAAATTATAGAAGAAATGTTGGATGATCTTCCTATACGGTATCGGCGTAATAGTCCATGGTTCCAACAAGACGGATGTGGTCCACACAACTCAAGAATAGTCACAGACTATCTAAATCGAACTCTTCCCGATTCATGGATTGGAACAAGAGGTCCAGTAGCATGGCCTGCCAGATCTCCGGATTTGAATCCGCTGGATTTTTATTTGTGGGGATATCTCAAGGATAAAATTCATGATACTACGAACCCGACAATAGAGATTCTTCGCGAGAAGATTGAGAATGTATTGGAAGGTATTCAAGGAGACGAAATAAGCAAATGTATAAGAAGTATGGGTTCCAGAACCGCAAAGTGCATTTTACAAAATGGTGGACATTTCGAACACTTACTTCATTAATGTTCATCATTTTCTTTCGAATAATCATTTGATTTTTCTTTCATTAAATGATAGTTTCGTTTAATTATTCTGAATTAGGTTTTTCACCTCTTGAAATTTGTAAATAATTATTACTTGTTTCTTGCTTTGATTCTGTTACAATCCATTCAGTTGAAGATGAGTAAGTTGATTTTCTTATCGAAATGTATTGCATGTTGTTAATTAAACTAAAGGTACCTAAATGTAATACAGATCCGACCCAAAAAAATTTGGATAGGGGTCAAAATCACCTGAAAATCAACTTTGAATGACATTGTATGATATATCGTTGAATTCAGCGTTAACAGTTATTTCGAAAAGTGTCATAAAATATGCAGGTCCGTATTGAAAAAAATGAGGTTGAGGGTGGCCCAGAGCGTACGAAACGTTGGATACGAAATCTGATTATGTCAAATTGAGGATAATTTACTGTCGAATAAAAAACTCCAATGACATTTTTTGATAATATTCGAAATAAAGTGGAAAAAAAAGAAAAATCAAAATGATAGAATTTACTTTTATTATGATATCTCAATAACCGGCCCTGATAATCTCGATTTGTTTGAACTGTTTGACAATGCTTCTATGAATGCAACTTTTTCTCCATTTGACCGACCCTCTAACTCCTATGGTTTAAAAGTTACCAATACAATCCCATTAAAAAAGTGGCCACTCTGTATATCCCACCGCTCATGTATAATTTTAAATTTCCCGCAAGCAGAACACCAGTTCGGATGATTTCGTACACCTTCGGAAACATCTTAACAAGGGCTGACGCTTGTCACTCAGTCTCGCATTCAATAGAAAGAGAGAGAGAGAGAGAGAGAGAGAGAGAGAGAGAGAGAGAGAGAGATAGAGAGAGAGAGAGAGAGAAGAGAGAGAGAGAGAGAGAGAAAGTGTCATGGAGAAGGCATAACGCTTTTTTCTTACGTGACGATTTCTACCAGTCAACACCTACCGCAAGGCACGTAAAAGAACTTCGTTCCAAAAGTGACTTAATTTTTATCGTAGATTTCCAGAAAAATATTTCCATTTAATATTCGGCTGAGAATGTTTCTTATTTCAATTACAAAAACCTTGTCCAAAAAGTCATTTCTTTCGTGTTTGTAATGCACGCCAGTGTTCCCAGCAGGCTTTTGAATAAAACAATCTGGGAATGGAAAAGAGAAGATAGAAAAGACTCAAATGACTGAGGAAAGAGAACGTTAGGAAAACCGTCCGTGTGGCGGTCATACATTTATGCATGTAACTGAATCATATGTGACAGGAGAATTGATTTTAGTGTATAAAATAGCTTTAAAACAAAAGAAGTGGATGCTGTAGTTCGGATTTATGATATTTGGGAACGGTATTTGACTGCCGTATATAAAATTTCGGTGGAGTTGCGTGGTTTATTGAAATATATACGTTGTGGATTTGATGGGTGGTTTTTTGCCAAAAATGACGTGGAAGTTATTATTTTCAAATTATAGTTGACAATGGTTACTTCTTCATCTGGTGGAGAATATGCCTCAAGAAAAAAGTTATGATGAAAAACATAAAAAATCTGAAAATTCCCCAATTTCATGTTTTTATATTTTTCTCGATAGTGATAGTTGCAATAATTGCAATTATTAACATTTTCGCATATATCTATAGGTTGGTTGTTATTATCGATTAGGGAAAACTTTTTTGAATCCTGAAATTTTCATCCCCCGGCAAGAGTTAACAACAGTTATTATCCAAAATGATTTAAAAACGGTTATAGCTAGGGGGAAAAAGTTTCATAGAATTTTACATGAAAATGGACTTTTTCTGTTACTCTCAAATTGGGGTATGGATTTTTTTTTGTCAAAACTAGTAGGAGAATCAAAAATGTTTATTAAGAAAAAACTGTTTCTTTGAAATTTTTAGACTGAAAAGTTTAAAGTTCAATATTTTTTTCGCTTGTTAGGATTTTTGAAATCATATTTTTTCCCCTCAAATCTTCGTTATTTTTGGGATTAGCTGCCTCATAGTTTAAAAACACTCTGTTGACTTTTATCAACCCTTGCCGGGGATGGAAAGCAAATTTACTTTTACTGATAGTTTCAAGATGCATCAAACGGAGTTATATAAAAAAAATCATGGCTTACTTCTACTACTACCGAATTCTACTTATATTCAATGGAATCAATGATTTTTTTTTGTTTCATGTCTCCATTGGAATCAGAATCATTTATTTTCAAACAAAAAATCAAGGATGCTTTGCTGAAAACCCCCAAAAAACAAATGGATAACATCAACCATTATAGATCCTACTTGATATGCATAGAGAAATTGAAGTGAACAAAAACATTAAATTAAAAAAACTTTTTAACAAAAAATTAAATCGACGAAATACGGAATTGAAAAGTAAAAAATAAAATAAACCTTCTTAGTCTCAATAACTAAGCTCCTGAAGTAATGTAAGTAACTAATTTTGAGTCGGCGCCAAACAAACAAGCAAATGAATTAGGTGGGTAAAATGATGGATGTTGGTTTTTTTTTTTTTTAGGTAATTAATGATCTTCGTTGATTGTTCGTTTGGCGTGACTCGAAATTAGTTACTAACATTACTTTAGGAGCTTAGTTATTGAGACTAAGAAGGTTTATTTAATTTTTACTTTCCAGTTCCGTATTTCGTCGCTTTAATTTTTTGTTAAAAAAAAATATGTTGTTGCTGAAATCTACTAATTACTACCTACTTGTTTTTTTATTACTTCCAAGATACTTACTTAACCACCTTACTTCAACTATTACCAGATAAATAATATGATTATCTACTTTTACTATTTGTTGTAATATACATTAGTTTTTTGTTCTGGTTAGTTTATTTCATCACTTTGTATATTATTCCATCCTCTCATAGAATAAAATGATTGTTACGGATGTAGGAGAACAAAAATAATGACAATAGCTATCTGTCATTGTCAACTACATATGTGTGCCAATGTTCACAAGTGAAAAATCAATTATCCCCTATTTTTCTACCCGTAAGGGTAGATAATTCCATTCGAAATCCAAATTTGATCAACTATGAGGTATACCCTATCCAATAAAGGAAGAATCATCCAAATCGAAGAATCCAGTACAAAGTTATGCCTGCTAGAATCGGTTAACGGGCCAGAATTCAGAGGGTGAGTGATCAATATCCTTCAATTTGCTACTCTTAGGGGTGGATTTCATGTTTTAAATTCGAATGGGACCAACTTCGAAATACACCCTATCCACTGAAGGAAGGATTATCGGAATCGGACGTCCCAGTAAGAAGTTATGCGTGGTCATACATAAAAAAAATATATACGCGTCGATTAGATAACCTCCTTGTTTTTGGTTTCGTCGGTTAAAAAGGATACAACGAATTTAAGAAACAACATCATAAACTCGTAACCGAAACAAAGAAAACATATAACGAAAAGATATTCGAGCAATCTTAAAACAAATCTAAGACAACCTGGCAAATCATAAACAAAAAATAGAAATAAAAAATAAAAAAAAATAAAATACCTACCAACACGCTGAAAATAGTGGAAATGCAGAAAGCAGCAACTGAATTCAATGATTACTTTATCAAATCGATACAAAACATTATAGAAGAGACCACCACCCATGTACATAGCAATATCGATCGTAACCACATTTCTATGTTTCTCACTCATTTCAGTGAACACGAAATAAGAGAAATCATCCGATCAGTTACTAATAAGGACTCAGCGGGTTACGATGAAATTCCATGCTCATTACTTCGAGAGGCCATTGATCACATAATTACTCCAATTATTTATATATATATATATATATATATATATATATATATTTATATATATATATATATAAATCTTTTCTAGATGGCAAATTCCCAGAAGAATTGAAGGTGGCACTGATAACTCCCATCCACAAAAAAGGGGACAATCATAACATCTCAAATCTTCAAACGTCTATATGTCTTCATATCCACACAATCGCCCAATTTGGTTTCAGGAAGGGATGCTCCACTCAAGACTCAATAAATTATACATACACATTCTAAAATCTCTCTATGAGAGAGAAGTATGCGCAACCATGTTTTATGACTTCAGTAGAGCATTCGACACTATAAACCTGTAGCCCCTTCTGGATAAATTAGAACGATATGGGGTACGAGGCAAACCTCTTGACTGAATTGAATCTTACCTCTCAAAAAGACAACAATATGTATCATTGTGTGAAAACACTATGCTATATTCATCAAAACTCCAGCAGACATCCGTTGGAGTCCCGCAAGGGAGCATTCTGGGTCCACGTCTGTTCATAATTTTCATCAATGACTTAATAATTCATATGGACTCAAATCTCTCAATTTTCAATGCACCTGACTTTTCTGTAGCAACAAAATAGCCTTGTTCTAAACACTGCAAGGACTCAACTAATGTTATTTCAAACCACGAAAAAACTGGCGTCTCATAACTACGCACTATTTCAACTAAGAAAATCGGTACATATCACAGTATTGAAAAACTACTACTTCTCAATGGTTCACTCAACATTGAGTACGATATCTTATGCTGGGGAAACTCCAGCAGAATAAAAGAAGTATTCATTCAGCAACAAAAAATCATCGGATGCATCACTTTTTCTAAGCCAACACAATCATGCAAAGAACTCTTCAAAAACCTAAGTATCCCCACTGTGTACTCAATATTCATCCTGTCGTGCATTCTGTTCGTCCACAAGCACTACTCTGAACTTCCAAAATGTCGTGGAGTGAACGAATGTCACTAGACAAGCAAACGATCTGATCATACCCACAGTTAGATTAGGGCAAACCGCTTGCAGCTCTTACATAGTACCACTTAAATTATATAACCATATATCGTTATCGTTGAGAATAGAGACAGATATCAATAAGTTTAGGCGAAAAATCTTATAGTATTGAAGAATTTTTCAACTTCACCTTCGACAAATAATGCCATTGTATATATTATAAAATTTTCATACCACTGTTTTAGGCGTTTTTTGCTGTAATACAATTCACGGTAAAAATATTCATATTCAAGGCATCTGCAGCCCTCTGAAATTCTAGGTTCACTTTGTTCTTTCTGTGAAAGGTTCCAATGGTTGTTTTCGATGGATTGATTATACATGGTATCTAATTCATCATTTTTGTTCCAATTATACAAAATTATTATCTGAAAAAAAAGTATTGCAAAAGGTGTGTCGAACAAATAGAGATGAATATTTAGCCAATTTGCTTTTTTGGTGTGTAATCTTGTGAATATCGAAAACGAAAAACCGAATAATTTTTTAATGAAAATCGTTTGCTCCTTGCGATCATGACTACTGAGAAATATTTGTTCCGCAATATTTTCTGTCACTGTTTCGGCTATCCTTTCCAAAAATCGATATGGGATATTTCTCGGTCGTGCTCGTTTCCATGAATATTCAAATGGAGCGTTCCATAAAGCTCGCACAATTGTGCAAATGGCGAGACATGGCCATTGTCTCCACAATTGTTAGAAACTCATACAATTCCGCCTCGTCTTTCACCATTCAGTGCTGCATCGAGTTGTTTTGTGTCGTGTTATCTCTGCCAATATACATACATACATACATGTAGATATACAGGAATTCCATTTATGCGGTCTGTCAAATGATAAAGTTGGATATAACGTCGACCGGAATCAAGTCAAAGTTTGAGGTATATTGTAGCTGGTATCGCTTCCATTTTCACATAACGGATGATGATGTGGTGAATCACTGCCATTTATTCAGGAAGTCGAGAGTCTACGAAAACGCAGTATCCCGTTTTAATAGATTAGGCCAGCACCTTGGAATGAGGATGAAACAATCAACCGATCAATTTCAAAAATACACCACATAGTCGAATTCTTACCATGAGTTATTATTGCATAACACAATAGCACATCTACCCTATTTTAGTAGGGGAGGTAGCGTTGATTTGGGGAAGTCATTTTATACCGACTGAAAATCATAATAAAAATAGTTTTCCCTTTGAACATGAGAAATATGAGCGTCAGTTCTTAAAAAAATATGATACGAGTGCCAAAATTTAAGGGCTGGTTTTTGAGATCATTTTCAACCAAAAAATAATAACCAGCTATGTTGACCAGAGCGGATTATACGTCAGTGTGTGCAAGCTCCATAACTTTTTTTCTATGCAAGCTATCGACTTGATTTTTTTCAAAACGACAATGATGCACATTCTTAATTTTTTTCTATTCAAATACAAGTTGTCCCAAAATGAGATAAAAAACTGAGTTCTGGATGGATGGACCTGTATTTTCCGTTAGGGCTCTAGCCTTTCTATAGGGCCGGGCTCAGTGACCAAGGTGGAATGGGGGGCTCTTATTTCATTATGTCTGCCGACAACTATCAAGATCCTAGGTTCAGAGTGTGAGAATTGAACAAGAAGGAACAAATGACAGCATACTTTGTGGTTTTCTTGTTTTTGGTTCCGTCCGACCATAACACGGGGTCAGACGGAAGTAAAAGATAGACACGTTTCCAAAGGCTCTTTATTTTTTCACTTGAAGTCTTAGATTCCGTATTTTGGATAAGATTCTTCAAGTTGAAGATCTTTGGGGAAATTTTAGAGAGGAACGTAGGAAAAAAATTGTATGAGTTGATTTTACTACTGTAACCATTAACCTCATATTGAATGATTAACTGAACACTTTCTGCAAGTTTTTAAAGTGTATCTTTCATTTGTCACCATTGACTTGTTATTTAATGGTAGAATTAGAAGAGTAGTTCACAGTGTTAGAATTCTAGAATCATACAGGGTGTTTCATAATTGAATGCTGATCCTAAAGGGTGATAATCCTTGGATGAATTTAAGAAAAATTCTTTATATGAACATAGGTTCCCAAACCGCTTTATTTCTGAGATACAGGAAATTTAACAAAAAATCAGTTCTTTCCCAAAATCTCTGAAACCGCTTTAGCTCTTTTTTAAATTTTGGTATATGCAAAGTACGCAAAAAAGTATTTTTTTCCATGACAAAGGATTTCCAAATTTTCATCAGTGGCATCCCTGTTAACATGCCCTGTCATATTTTTGATCAAAATAATGATACTTCACTGTCTTCTTTCCAAATAAATATTATTTTTGTAATTGTCCTTTATCTTCTCAAATGGTCTCCTGCCTTTTTTTCGTCCGGCGGACGGTTTCAATTTGGAAAATAAAATACATTAATTTGCTTGTCCCTATTCGATTTTTCCTCTTTGTCTTAATTTCACAATTGTGGTAACCAAAAGATCAAGGCAAGATTTTTATAATTTTATAGTAACTATTTTTCAGTTTTTGTAATAAGTACGCATAAAAATAAATTTTTCATTTAAAAAAAACAACTATTATGAACAAAAACTCCCAAAATCAAATTAACTGTTCAAAATGTCCGCCCCCTGCAAGTATGCACGCTTCAGTCCTCATTGTCATTGACTGGCGTACTCTTTGGAAAATTTCTGGAGTATTCCTTATTGCTCCACTATTACGCGGTTTCGCAATTCTTCCTCCGTTAGAATTGGTTGACTGTACACCAAAGTCTTAAGATGTCCCCAAAGAAAATAATCGAGATTGTTCAAGTCTGACCATGACTCTGTTCCCCCACGACCTATCCAGCAACTATGAAAATTTTGGTTTGAATATTCGCGTGCCAGAGCACTCAAATGAGCAGGTGCACCATCGTGCATAAACCACATGCGATTTCGCATTGAAATAGGAACATCTTTCAACAGATCTTCATCTTCAAGAAATCGGCGATAATTATGTCCATTTAATCTGCTAGTAAATAAAGGTCCAATTTGGTGATCTCCAATAATTCCAGCCCAGACATTCAATGAGAACTGCTCCTGGTGATGGGATTCCATGATTGCATGTGGATTTTCCTCGGCCAAAAAATGCTTATTATGAATATTTCTGATCCTATTTTGAGTAAAACTAACTTCGTCCGTGAATAAAGTTTTCCTGTCAAATAAAGGATTATTCACTCGTAATGGAAAGTCCCAAGAAGTAGAGCCCGAACCCGTTGAACGTGATAGAGATATAATAAATATTCATGAAGAACCCTCCATACTGGAATATGGGCGATATTCAAATTATTGGCAACTTGCCTCGTACTTATTTCAGGATTTTCGTCAACTGAATTTAAAAACTACTTCAATTGCTGGAGTTCCTACAGTCCGATGTGCACCTTTCAAGTGCTGGAAGGAGCATGATTTGGTTTCACATAACCTTCTGTGGGTGCTTGAAATCGTTCGAGCATCAGGAACCATTCTATTTGGGAAGCGCTCTTGATAGAGTCGCCGGGCTTCATATGCGTTCCCGTCAGCAAGCCCATTCAAGTAATGCATGTTTGCTAATTCGGTATTTGTAAAATTTACCATGTTTTTTTTTAATAAACAAGTTTTCATAACGTGAATAATATCACGTATCTAGCTGAAGAAGTGTCAAAATTGAAAACAACGAAATGTCTTCTTAGCATACTAGATGTTTCTAGCCCACAAGATAATCCTAGTACTCTTCAACGGCTGATTTCGCATAGGGACAAACAAATGAATGCATTTTTCAACTCAAAAACCGTCCGCTGGACGGAAAAAAGGCAGGAGACCATTTTTATGAGAAGATAGAAAACAATTCCAAAAATAATATTTATTTGGAAAAAAGACAGTGGGGAATAATTATTTTGATTTAAAATATGACAGGCCATGTTAACAGAATGATGAAAATGTATTTTTATGCGTACTTTGCATGTACCAAAATTGAAAAAAAAGCCAAAGCGGTTTCAGAGATATTGGGGAAGAACTGATTTTTTTGTTAAATTTCAACATCCTGTATCTTCTTCTTCTTCGCACAAGGTGGGCTGGTTCCGAAGAACCCCGTACACGTGGGCCTCTCTATTTGAGCCCCTTGTGCGCCCACTTGTTCTTAGAAAATCAGCTGGGCATGCCGATTTCTTTGACAAAATTCAGCAACTTCCTCAGCTGAATTTCCTTGACGTCCTCTGGGTTCAGAATTATGCTCCCAAGGTTGATCTCCCTCTGGTGCACCAAAGCTGGGCACTCAGTGAGGATGTGCGACGATGTCTCGTCATCTTCCAGGCACCATCTACATAGGGGATCATCTGTGATCCCAATGGGCTCCATGTGCCTGTTCAGGTGATTATGTCCCGTTAGGTGCCCAGTCACAGTCTTGATGTCTCGTCTGTTGAGTGACAGGATCTCTTTAGAAATTTTTTCCTTGGCTCCTTTATGTGGAGCTTTGATTGCCCCATGCCTGGCGCGTCTTGTCATGTTTTAAGGAACTGCTTTTGTAGCACTTCCTCCATATTTGAGATTGCCAGGCTGCTGGGTATTCCCAAGATGAGTTCAGGTCCAACTGGTGTCTTTCCCGATCCTATCTTGGCTAATCTGTCTGTATCCTCGTTCCCAGTTTGGATACAATCCTATTTCCGCCTAACGCCATAATAGCAGCTTTGCTGTACGAGTAGATGGCAATTGTCGAGATTTTCCTGGGCACAGGTGAGTATAGCATATACTTCAGCCTGGAACACTGAGGCATATTTGCCTAAGGGAACTGAGATTTCTCTCTTTGTTCCTTCTTCGTAGACCCCTGCGCCGGACATTCCCCCAAATCTTGATCCATCTGTGTACCAGGTTGATCCATGGTTTGGGGGTCTGTCAGGCGCATTGTCTTTCCATTCCTCCCTTGTGGGGATGGTTATATTGGGTCCTTTTCTAAAATCCAGAACAGGCGGGGTGCTGTCTCTTTCCATTAATAGGACTGGACATCCTTCCTTTGCCCTGTTCCAGATAGCTGAGTGCCATGGTCTGCCTCAGTCCGATCCATTGCTTGCGCCTTTGAGTCTGTATGCAGCACGCATGGCTTCATGCTCAATCACAAGGTGCAGAGGTGGTAGTCCTAGTAGAACTTCTAGAGCTCTAGTAGGCGTGGTCCTCTAGTAGGCGTGGTCCACCTGTTATTCCTAGACGAGCCAGTCGTTGTACTTCATCAAGTTCATTCCTGGAATTGCCCTTTGAAGTACAGGTCCACCAAATGATGGATCCATACGTTAGTATCGGGCGAATGATCGCCGTGTATATCCAGTGTAGGGTTTTGGGTGTCAAGCCCCACGTGTTGCCGAAGGCTCTTCTGCATGCCCAGTAGGAGCAGGTAGCCTTCTTGGTTCGATTTTCAATCTGTTCGTTCCAGATCAGCTGGAACGAACAGATTGAAAATCGAACCAAGAAGGCTACCTGCTCCTACTGAGCATGCAGAAGAGCCTTCGGCAATACGTGGGGCTTGACATCCAAAACCCTACACTGGATATACACGGCGATCATTATAACATCCTGTATCTCAGAAATAAAGCGGTTGCGGACCAATGTTCATATGAAGAATTTTTCTTAAAATCATCCAAGGATTATCGCCCTTTAGGATCAGCATTCAATTATGAAACACCCTGTATAACGATTTCGTCAGTCAAAACATATTCATCCTCGATTACAACAAGATTCCATGAAGCCTATAACTTTATGGAGATCACTGGGAAAATATAAAAAAATATATTGAATTGTTCGAGATAAAGTGTGAGAATGTAAGAGAAGCCTCAAAATCTCTTTATTCTGAACGGAATATGAATTGAATTGGATTTATCAAACTAGGTAGAGAAACTGATTGAATAATGACGATTTCTCAGGTTAGTACTGAAAATCAATTATAATCAAGTACATTCTTCCATCAACCTCTTTCTGAGTATTGAAATCCAACTTCACATTCAATGCACCAACTGATACACGTGGAGATCCCCATAGTCGTACGCCCCGATGAATAATATCGATTCCAATCAATGCATAATTAGGCAAATATCAAATAATTGCTGGAATGGAATTCTGCAAATACATAGATCACGTTAATCACCCTATTAATTATTGTTAATTTGAAAGGCAAATACCGAATTACAACAAATCCTATTCGGTCGCTAATGAGTTTAGAGCAAACACCGATTGGCAACTGTATCTTCAATTATGCCAACTGAAACAAAAATCCTCTAATTATATGCAATCAATTCATTTCGACCGTGTTCGAACAGTTGCCAGTGCAGTGTTCGTGACGTATCTAATTGTGTTCGGCCTATCAATCAGGGATTCCGAAACGTCATTGGCGTATCGAACAGGAGTTGCCCACTGAAACTTCTTGACAGAAAAAAAAACAACTCATTATCAATGCATATCATACCAACTCACATTAAAAGCAGTGCAGAGTTCTGACTACGACAATACTCTCAACCAATCAGATTTATCGGCAGGTTCACTACACAACCAAGGTTGGCGCTAGTGCGTTCTCGCGATACGAACATCCGACTAATTATGGTTTGAAGATCCATCAAATGCTAAGTGCACCTACAACCGTACACATCGGAGTTTATCAGATTAACCCACGACACACAACAAAATGGCATTCAGGGACAGTTATCCGATCTATCGTTGGCAACACTGTGGCGGTAGCTGTGACAAACCTGGAAACGTCAAGTTCGATGAAGGGACTAAGATGTATAAAAACCCTGGTGAATGAACTGATTCGATATTGTTTAGATTTGCGAGGGGACACCACTTATTACTACAACAGAGCTTCTCTCTCTGTGGTAGATGGCGCCGTCCAAATATGTTTGTTTATATTCTCGCTCAACGTCAGAACTTAATTTCTGACATCTGCAGCATCTTATATGAAATGATGTTCAGTGTTTTGTCGGTATCTATGCGTTTTTCATCTCTTGATTTGAAATCTTGCTTAGCTTATTACTGAGTTTTGTTCTTTAACTTTGAAAAATCACTCGTTCATCAGTTCATTAGTGCGTGAGGAATTGTTTATTTTCAGGTAGTGTAGTGTGTAAGGATACTTTTTGTAGAATTGGCCACATTTGTATTTTGTGTGGACAGTATAAAGCCGCAGATTCGAATATTCAGCTGTATACAGTACCAAAAGCAAGTACAAATCTTGAATAATTGACTGATAATGATATACTCATAGTTCATCATATTGTATGCATTGAAATATATATTTTCGGCAATTTAATGAAAATTCCATTTCCAATTCTCCGTCTGTCATAATGCAGTTAACCTCAAATTCAAATGGTACGAAATACGAAAAACAACACGACAGTGCTTTCTTTGTACAATGTTCGGGTGCTTCTAATTCTAGCTTTGCTATTGGTGAAGTTTGACAGATGTCTCTTTTCAATCAATAGCAAAGCTAGAATTAGAACCCGCGAACAGTTCGTCACAATAAGGAAGCTGAGGAAATAAATATACCCTGTTTCTGAGTTGAAACTAAAACGAAATTGGCGCCATCTGATACGCTAGTAATCTCTATTATCAAGCAGGCCAAGTGTCGCCAAGTCGATCCCAAACTTCTACAGGTATAAGTGCAAGCACCAGGATTTTTAGACATGTTAGAAGGAACTCAGAAAAATGACAATAAGGATACCGATTGCTGGTCGGGTTGACGAGAGTCTTATCGACATCTGAAGCCAAGCATCGTCGGGCGTGGTTAGTACTTGAATGGGTGACCACCGGGCAAGGAAGTTCCGCGTTAAATGCCCTAACAACTGTAGCGTAGTAGCATATTCGCAGCTGCAGGAGTCTTATCAATGAGCACGAGATAAGACGATAGATATGCCGTCCTTCGGAGGGGACATTAAGATGGCGGTCCCGAGTTCATAGATGTTGAGCTTATTGAAGAACCCTACCTCTGAAACAACAGAGGATTCGGCAAAATTTCCGGTTGGGAGGAGTGTGCTCACCGGCGTCAGTGTTTAGCCTTGGTAGCAGAAATAAACCGACGTTCAATAAAGCAGGAAAAAAAATTACATTACCAAACAAACATCCCAAGATGAATTTCGAGGAGAATTACAGCTGGGTAAAATGATGAGGTGAGTTCCATAATCAATCTACATGATTATATTGACAATGATAAACCAAAACATTCTCAACAGGTTCACCTACAAATTGTTTACAACATACTTCTTTGCTTTAGGCCCTTCTCTGAGTACACCCAAGAAATAGTTGAAGTCGAAGGGCAAATCACAGCAAATGCCCCATAGTCTGGCTAGTATCCGAATGATTCATGTATTTGCAAATGTATGAGCTCATATCGAAGAGATAGCAGAGGGAAGGCATCACTATCGACAATCTCCAAGTACTTGCTATCCCGAACAATAAACATAATGACACTGTGCACTGCTTTGAATAGAATCGAATCTCACCACCTTCTCTATTGTAGGTTATCACTTGTTTTGTATTACCGGAGAAAGATCACCGGAACGAAGAAAGGAATATCTGGTTACTGACAATATCCTTTTTGTAGCTATGAGTGACATGTGAATATGCATGAATAAAATATTACGTATATACCGTGTGTCTTTGGGGTATGAGAGCGATACTAAATCCAGTGAGAAAATGGAACGTAACACGTTCTGCTATAATTGCCACAACTTTGTGCCTCAAAACCCATTATGGTCGACTACTCTCCTGGCTAAAGCCTCAATGGATGTTCGATTACAGATGATGAAATAATGTGCAAAGGCTCTCAATACGACGTTATTTTTGCTGCCAAGCAAAGACATATCAACCAATCAAAGGCCAATGACCAGCTCTTTACTGGTTTCGGGATCTTTGCCCCTCATCAGTACCTACAGCGTAGGTCATGTAGACAAGGAACTAATGCCTCTCTACTTCAGAACTCTGCCTCAAATCATACAGGGACCACACTTTCGAATTTTATTAGTCAAATGTCTATATGACACACGAATGGAAACATTCAAGGAAAAGAAACAACAGAACTTGACCATGTGATTTGAGGAATATTGTATTGTCTCTTGGAACTATTTCGAGGTGAGGTAATTGGGCGTAATATGGATAATTCCTGGCCGCCCAGGTCGCCAAACCTTCAATCGATCAATTTATACACCAATTTTCATATGTACAATCTGAGAATAACTATCACTAATAATGAGGCAGTAAATAAATACAGAGCGCCCAAAAAAGGTTTCTCTTGTGCATGTGCTTCTTTCTTTACATATATATTACAGAACGTTCAATTTAGTTAAGTTACCTTGTATAATTTCGATAATACCTGATTATACATAGAGTAGCTCCACCAATCGAAAATTTTACAATAATTTCATTTCCGTAGTAACCACATCGACATCAATATGCAACAATACACAAACTAACAGGACCGTCAAATTTTAACGTTTATCAATAATTTTTCAAAAATGAGTCGATTTGGAGATTTATCATTAAATGCAATAGACGAAAATACAAAATACTGAGGATCCATTCTCTAGTCCCATATTTTTAGCCGCACGATACTCAAGAAATTCAAAAGGAAGGAAACTTCAAATGTTACCGAACAAGAGAAAGGTTAGTGCATCAGCATTTAAAGATACCGAGTACATAGCAATTATAGGAGCGTGGGATGAAAATACACCGGAAGGATTACAAATAATTTTTTTCTTAATTGCTTCTGTATAACTTACGTGGAGAGGAAATGAAGGAGCGTCATGCTTGACTCATTATTTCCAAAATAAAACTGGAAATGATGATACTCCAACTGGTAGAATACCATTTAATCCTATTTTTACCAAAACCACACAGGGAAGAGTAAAATCGTGTGCTAATAATAAATGGCTTGTACCCAACCATAATGAAGTAAGTCGTTGTCCAGTGAGACTTCTAGATAAACTAATGATAAAAAGAAGCGAAAACATCAATATTAAAACAGATAGGTTATTTCTGACAGTGAATCCTAACTGAAGAAAACAAAAACCCTTGGCTGGTACAAAAATTTGCCAATTGGAGTGTATAAAATTAGTAAATGGACCAGAAAGTCTGCAAAATTGGCAAATTTAAATATGACACACAAAACATTTTCAAATCATTCTCAACGAGCCACTGCTGTTTCACAATTGGCAAAAGCAGGTGTATCGAAACAAGAACTTATCAAAATAACAGGACATGGTAATAGCAATTCTATCAAATCCCACCTACAGTTAGATGAACAACATCACCAAAACATAATGAATAAGATGAGATTCAATTTTAAAAACACTACAGGTTTAAGTAATAACACCTTCGGTATTTCCAGCACGTCAATGAGCAGTAGCCACGTTTCCAGCGCAGAAAATAACTCAGTTAAAAAAAACGTAGTATATAGTAATTGTAATTTTCATTTGTATTTAAAATAAATTGTTTATATTTACTTAATTAACTCAAAAAATAATCGAAACAAATACAATACGTACTTCAAAATAAATACGGTTATACATCTCAAATTTCCTGCATTTTTTATTTTTTTTTATGTTCTAGTTCCCACGAAAAGGGATATCCTGTAATGTTCAGAGAACATCGTGGGAACCAAGGGAAAGAAGGTAGGAGTTGGTGTTCTTAAATTTCTGGAGGTTGTATGCCTCGGGGAACACCTCCCTAGGCAATGAGTTCCAAATCCTCGCTGTTCGTTGGATGAACGAGTCTTTGGAAAGTGATGTTCTGCAGGTCTCCAAAGTGACCACGAAGGGGTGTGATGACTGAACTTGACGGGTTAATCTCGAAGAGACTGCCAAAGCAGGAACGATTGTTGATATTTCAGAAGAGCATCGCCCATGAAAATATCTATAAAATAGAGACAAATCGCCAACTTTTCTACGGTGTTCCAGACAAGTGAGCGAGTTTGTAAGCGAGGCATCACCGACGAGACAAATTGCCCTTTTTTGGACAGAATCCAATAGGCTCAGGATATGTTTAGGTGCCGCGCTCCAAATATGGGAACAGTATTCCAGGACAGGTCGGATCTGTGCCTTATAGATCATAAGCAGCTGAATGGGGGTGAAATAGCTCTTGGCACGAAACAAAAAACCAAATTTTTGGGATGCACTTTTGGCAATGGACCTCACGTGATTTTCCCAGGAAAGGTTATTGCTGATAGTAATACCAAGCATCGATATGGATGACGTCAGTGGTATGGTTACTCCTGACAAAGTTATGTTAGGCACAGTGAGATCGGCTTTTCTAGAGAAAAGACATGCTTGTGTTTTGTTTGCATTGAATTCTACCAAGTTATTAGATCCCCACTCGAGAATTGTTGCTAAGTCCATATTTATATTATTAACATTTCTTCCTCGTTCATTTCTGGTTTCACGGGCTGATATAGGGGCCCTGGAAGAGAAAGCGGTATGGAGGGTACTATCATCGGCAAAGCTGTGTACTGGACATGAACTTGCTTTCAACAGGTCGTTGATGTGAAGTAGAAATAGTGTTGGTGCGAGAATAGATCCTTGCGGAACACCAGCATTTATGAGTAGAGTGTCAGATGAAGCTCCATCTACCACTACATGGAGAGACCTGTTTGAGAGAAAACTAGCAAGCAGAGAACACAGCTGAGGGGGCAAGCCATAAGACGGAAGCTTGGCGAGGAGTACCTGGTGCCAAACTCGATCGAACGCCTTGGAGATATCTAATGCCACAGCTAAAGTTTCTCCATACTTTTCAATAGATAGCTGCCATATATGTGAGACGTAAGCGAGCAGGTCACCAGTTGATCTCTGATGGCGGAAGCCATATTGCCTATCGTTGACAATTCCTGAGTCTTCCAGATATTTCATGAGCTCGATGTTGATGGCTCTTTCCATGACCTTTGAAATAATATATAGCAGTACGATAGGTCTGTAGTTGCTAGGTAGGGCCCTTTTGCCTTTTTCAGGGAATGGCTGTACTCTTGCAATTTTCCAATTGGACGGAAATACCCCCAAATTGTAAGAGTGGTTGAACAACTTGCAAAGAACAGGTGTTAGTTCGGGGACACATTTCTTGAGAACAATCGGCGGGATTCCGTCAGATCCACAGGCTTTGTTGGTGTTGAGACCCAGCAAAATCTTTCTGATAGTACGTTGGCGAAAGGTGATCTCGGGCATGTGACTGTCAATAGGTGTAATGTTCGGGGGTTGTTTTCCCGATGAATCCAGAGTGAAATTTCCAGCAAATAGGTGCGCAAAGATATTGGCTTTTTCCTGGGCAGTCGTTGCTAGTGTTCCATCTTCTTTGGTTAGAGGAGGAAATGAGCTGGAAGTGAAGTTTCTTCCCACAGCTTTGGCGAAAGACCAAAATGAACGGGATCCGTTAGGACATTCAGCAAGTTTTGATCTTATTTTGGCATTGTGGGCATCTTTTGAGCATTCTATTCTCTCTTTGCATATGCCTCTAGCCTCGACATATGCTGCTCTGGTCTCAGGGCCCGGATTTTTTAGCCATCGATGGTATGCTGCCTGTTTGGAAGCCACAGCTCTAGAGCAGTTTCTCCTAAACCAGGTCTTATCGGATGATGTTCTTCTTTCGGTATTCGGTATGTAAGTTTGCATCCCCAACATCATGATTTCAGAAATTGTCTCAGCACATCGTGTTGGATCTACTGAAGAGAAACAAACTCTCTTCCATGGAAACGCTGAGAAAAACATACGAAGAAGTTTGACAGAATAATCCTCCCGCTTCGCGGTCGGATTATTTAAAATGTCAAACTGACACTCTTTGTAATTATGCAACAAGTTATCGATGTATAACCTGATTATTTAGAAGTACTTATATTATTACTACTGATAATATGTTAATGCACAATAGCATATACATGTTTACATACTCATTTCACGTTTTCCTATCAATTGTTCGCTGTATTTTTTCTCTAGGATTAGTATGCAGCCAATCTTTCAGTCTTTTTTTAACAAGCCGAACGAAAGATTATTCGTGAGTCGTTTGGTATATCAGCATATAATACTGGACAGAAGTAAGTGAATGATCCTTGACATTTCCGTGTAATAACTCTTGGAATAGTTGTTGTTTTGACTTCGAAGCGTGGCTCATGTCTGTGCTGTATGCGCTCGTATTTGTGTTGTTTTTGTGGTGATATAGAACTAGTAATAGATAGTATAATTGACGGGCATCTAGAGCTCCTGCTTCTGTGAGTAATATTTTAGTCAGGAACCTATAGTATTTGCGGAGTATGATTTTTAAAAAACATTTTTGTGACGTCTCTAGAGAATTTAGGTAAACGTCTGCGATACTACCCCAGGTCTTTATTCCGTATGTTACGTCTGGCTAAATTAATGTGTCATACAGAAGTGTCATATATTCCGAAACAAGTGTAAACTTCGAACCTGTTGGCCATGCTCTTTGATTTTTTTGATACTTAATCCGAATGGTGGTGGTGACAGAGTCTATCATAATTCCTGAATATTTAATATGGGAAGCTGAGGGGATTTTTATGAGGCCGTCATTGGATACTAGTTGGTATCGCTGTAACATGTGAAGGGTGGAAAAAAGGTTTTTTGGAAGTTTATGGTGAGTAGTCAGTTTTGAAAATAGTTTATTACGTTTGTGAAGCCTTTTTCGACTTTATTTTTTAGAGTTTGCCAGGATGTGTCTTCATAGAAGATCGCAGTATCATCAGCAGAACTGATAATGGTTGGTTGGTTGGTTGAAAGCTGACGAGCCAGAGACAGGGTTGGCACTTAGCTTCCCTTGACACTGCGACCAGCTGGGGTCTATTGTATCACTCTGTCGTCAGTGGTTCCTCATTCAAACAGGTTTGTGCCTTTAATTAGGTTAAGAAGCCTGTTGATGAGGTTCTTCGGATTCATGACTGTTTCCGGGCTGATCTCTCCAACGGTGTCGCCTACTACTTAGGGCGTCACAGTCGAAGATAATATGAGAGGCGGTTTCCTCCTCTTCATCACATAGCCTACACTCCCTGCGTACTCCCATGGTGTTTAGGTATTTTCTTAGGCCGCAGTGTCCAGTCAACAGACCTAATATTATACGAGCCTTCGTTCTGTTCAGGTTCAGAAGGTCAGCCGTCAGGGTCCGGTTTGGATGCCCTACCATGACTTTGCTATGTATTTGCCCGACAGTTTGATCCCAATATTGTTGGTGTCTTCTTTTTATCCACTCGTCGATCAGGGTCCTGCATCGGTTTTTGCTAATCCCATGTGCAGGTTCTGGCCCTGTGAATAGCGTTTCAGATGCTTGTCTAGCTAGCTGGTCCGCTTTGACGTTGCCTTCAATGCCTCTATGACCTGGGACCCACATCAAGGTGACCTTGTTGTGTTTTGCCAGCTCGATGAAGTTCTGGAGGCAGTCCCAGACCAGTTTGGACTTTATCTGTATAGAGTTGAGTGCTTTGATAGCACTCTGACAGTCAGATAGAATGTAGATGTGTTTTTTCCCATAACCACTTTCTAGATTCTTCTGAATGCATACCATGATAGCATGTGTTTTAGCTTGGAATATCGTGGAGCATTTGCCAAGTGGTATTATGTAATCCCTTCTTGGCCCTACCCCATGTATTCCTGCTCCCGTTCCTTCAACTGTCTTTGAACCTTCTGTATACCAGACTATGTCCGCAGTTGATTGTGATTCTATACTCGGGGCCCATCCAGATCCATCAATTCGTGTTTCGGATGGTTTTTCGAATGAGTATAGGGGTTGTAAATTTATTACATGAGTGATTCTGGTATGTCCAGTTGTTCGGATTCTCCAGTTTTTTGTTTGTTTCAGTCTGTATGCACTCATCCTGGCCTCTCCAATGACATGTAAGTCAAGGGGTTCGAGGTTTAGGATGATTTCCATTGCAGCTGTTGGAGTGCTATTCATTGCACCCGTGGTACAGAGACAGGCAAGCCTCTGGATTTTCCCAAGGTTGGTTTTTGCCTGTCTTTGATTTGTTTTTGGCCACCATAAGAGTGAGCCATTACCTATACTTGGTCTTAATACCGCTGTGTAAAGCCAGTGCATGGCTTTCGGTTTAAGCCCCCCGGTTTTTCCAAAAGCTCTCCTGCACATCATGAAGGTTATCTTGCTTTTATTGGTTACATGTTGAAGATGCGGGTTCCAGGTTAGTTTCTTGTCAAGAATCAGCCCTAGATATTTCACCTGCTCTACTACTTGTAATATTTCACCGAATAGTCTGGGAGGTATGAGATCTCCCATGTTTCTTCTCCGGGTGAAGGGAATTAGTGTTGTTTCGTTCGGATTTGCCCTTAGGTTCTCTCCGTTACACCATTCCTCTGGTAATGCTGTCCTGTGTTTCGAATGGCTCATTGATGTATAATTTGAATAGAATAGGTCTCAACACAGTACCTTGCGGTACGCCGTATTTCATATTTTTTTCTAAACTTATTGTGCCCTTGCTTCATGCCATTGAGATAGCTTTCCATCAAGTTGAGTGGTGTTCCCCGGAAACCTATATTTTCAAGTGTTTGGAGAAGTTTTTGATGGCTGACCGTGTCGAAAGCTCTGGCCGAATCGACGAAGATGCAGAGACATGCTTCACTTTGGTCCATAGAATTATGGATTTTTTTCAACTAAGTTGACTTGGACTCCTTGAAACCGAATTGTTTTTCAGACATGACATTATATTCCTTGAAGAAGCTATTAAATATAATTTTCAGAAGATTTTCGAAGACTTTCGCAACGCTGCTTAATAAGAAAATTGGCCTGTAATTTATTACATGTTTTTTGTTTCTTGCTTTGTATATAGGTTTTATTGGTGCACTTTTCAAGGCAATTGCAAATGTGCCAATATCAATGGACTCGTTTATTATATAAGTTAGGGGGGAGGGGCGAAATGAGATCTGAATGTTCTCTCAGTATTTCAGGTTTTATGTTTTGAGCGATTGAATAATTTCTTGTCTTTCCTTCGCGGTTGCGGGTTCTATGAATATTAAGTCGGTATTCAATTTCTTTGTTTGTTCGTTGACGGAGCTGGAATAATTTTTGCTGCGAGTTTTTTACCTACTGTAGCACAGTGGTCAGCAAAGTGTTCCGCAATTCCTTTTTTGTCTGTTAGATCGATACCGTCTGCTGTTGTGATTCAGATCATTATGGGCTTGATTTCCGTTTATGAATTTCAGACTTCCCCAGAGTCCGGTTGGATTGTTCATGTTTTGGTTAACCTACTAGATTTTTTCCTTTGGAGGTTTTTGTAGCAGAAATTCCACAAGCGCAGACTATTCCGAGATGTCAACCATCTGGAGACAGTAATTTGAAAATATTCAATCAGAAAAAAATTTAAACAGAAAAAAATTCCTTAGCAGATGAGTGTATTATATCTCAACTGGTATCTTATATATAAATATATATATATATATATATATGTATATAAGAAAACTCGACCCTACTTTTCAGAACACCCTGTTCGAATATAGAGAAAAATAGAATCCAGCTAACAGATACAATTGAGACCTTGCTCGAATTTCACGAACCCAATGAAAAACAGTACACCGGAAATGGAATTCATAACAGAGAAAATCAAATTCCCTATCCCCTACCAGAGAGAGATAGACTCAATGGCAATTAGAATCCCGTCATGAGCAATTGGTCATATCCTGCAGCTTCCGAAATGATCCTGAACATGTGCTACCACTTAGGCTGACAGGATCGTGAAATCAAATGCACAGGGAGATTTGAATAGTCGACAACTATTCGGCTATGAAAACCGTTTCAAAAATATCACGAATTGTTTCAATAACACACATCTCCCAGGAAAGTAGTAATTGTGCCGATAAAAATTAATAGAAAACTAATAGTACGACCAAATTGTTCGTCCATACTATTACGGCCAAAACCGTATAAAATCGATAGATTCGATTATCCTGAACCCGAGAATACCAATATCAGAAATATTCCTCTTATCCTCTGACCTGATTTAAAAAAATGTCAATTAATTTTAGCGGTCTGTATGCATATTTTAGCCCCAGGCAGCAAAACGAACGACATAACTATAGAAAAGTATACATTTTCGAAATCTGGGAAAAATTTCCCACATTCAGGTTCTAAGAACAGATCAATGGGCTATATTTTCATTTTGGGGGTCTACCTACCCCTGGAGATATTTTTTCGTGCAAATATTTGTTCTTGATTGTTTTTCTGAAAATACATTTAGGTAGTAAATCATGCATCCTGAATTCATTGCCGCTGTGAAAAAATCTCTATATATCATAGTTCTCGAGTTAAGACAATACAGCAAAAATATCGTCAAAATACACGTGAAAAATAGTTATTTGTTTTACTAGATTGACTGCCGCGACTGATAGTTCATAGCCGAGCGTAGCGAGGCTAGGAATTCAGCTAAGGCAGTCAATCTACTTTGCTGCCGAGTTGAACATATAATTTTTTCTCCGATTGTTTATAATGATATATGTATGATATTGTATTTGCAAATAATTACAATTCCCACAATATTTTTATTTTTCCTGTAGTGATAAATTAAAACAAAATTTTATAGAAATCGCAATTGTTGGAATGGTTGGTTGCTATGGAAACGTATATGTGTTGAAAATTTCTGACAGTTTTGTGGAAAAATATTGGTATATTTATATTATGGACAGTGATAGCGACTCAGAAGTACTTATTCCTCCAGAAATGAGGGAGGTGGCAAAAAATATTGAGTTAAATTTGTTGCCGGAGAAGTCTCGGATGAAATATGAAGGAAATTATAAACGATTTATGGATTATTGCATGGAGAAAAATGCGAAGACTTTTCCGGAGAATGTATTACTTGCTTATTTTGCTGTATTATCTGAAACAATGAAGAGTTCTACACTTTGGTCTGTATATTCCATGTTGAAGGCAACTATGAATGTTTTAAAATGTCGTAGATATAGGAAGATATTTGAAGTTGCGGGCATATTTAAAACGGGCATCCGAAGGCTGCAAGGCAAAGAAGTCCCGAATTTCGAAAAACAAGATATTACAAACTTTATACTGGATGCTACAGATGATGAATATTTATTAGCAAAAGTAAGTTTTAAATAAGATATTTATACGATAAAGTGAAAATACTTAGAATCCATTCTTTTAGGTTGTATTGATTTTTGGAATTGCGGGTGCATGTCGCTGCGACGAACTATTGAATTTGAAGTTAGAAAATATTGAAGATATGAACAATAAACTATTGGTATCCCTATTGAACACGAAGAATAATAATGTAATATTTAGATGTTGTTAGAAAATATATAGCTCTTCGGCCTGCTGAATTAAAAGACACAAGATTTTTTTTTGAATACGTCAAAGGTAAATCCGTGAAGCAATTTGTTGGTATCCATAAATTTGGTAGAATACGTCAAGAAATAAAGTTGCCGAATGCTGAAGAATATACGGGACACTGCCTCCGTAGAAGTTCTGCCACTTTACTTGTAAATTCAGGAGGTGACATAACAATGTTGAAAAGACATGGTGGGTGGAAATCCTCAACTATAGCAGAAGGGTACATTGAGGATCCAATGGCAAGTAAAACCAGTACTTGTAAAAAAGTTTTGACAATTGTAAGAACTACTTATGAGGTGAATCAAACTGGTAATATAGTGAATGTAAAGAGAACGATATCTGAGGAAAGAAAAGGTGACCTATTTATTCAAAATTGTAGTAATTTTACTATCAATGTTAATAACAACTAAAAATATGTTTTTTAAATTCTTGTTAAAAGTATTATGTAATAATTGCTAATGAATGTTTTTTTTTGTCAAAAAATGTCAAATGTTTTATTCCCATTGAGGATAATTATTTTGCTGCCTAGGCAGGGAAGTCCTTACTTTGCTGCCTAGGCAGGAAAAGTTATACTTTGCTGATTGATATGTGTCTGCAAAATAAATATTTGCTGTCAATCGGAGAAAAATATTTTTCCCGGAAAATCATCATCATTTTCGTGCTTTTAATTTATTTCACATATGTTTACCGAATTTCAAGAATATGAAATCATTCGCTTCAATCATTTTCACACCCCAGGATTTCAAACATCAATTTGAAAGGTTTATTTCAGTAATGTTGATTACTTCCTTGTTAGAAATAAAATCTTCAATTTAGAATGAATTCTGACAAAAGAAAAACACTCTTGTATCGATATAGATGGAAGAATCTTAATAAAAATAAAGAAAAACAGGGAAAAATTTTCAATTTTTCAAATTGTATTATTGAACTTTTTATCTAGACGATCACTCTATAACTTCAACTCGAAAACAATTTCATGCTGTGTGGAAATATAGTCTAAATTTTTCGTAACGTAAAAATCAGTCACTGAAGTAAAAACTTAAGAACTGATTCAAGTACCCGGAACAGCTCCAGTATTGATGAAGTATTATCTTAATTGAAAGGTGGAATACGTTACTCCATATCCATAACAATACAGCTATACCATGCACATTATCTCCTCACATTCGCCATTATCCGTGAAGCGTAAAGAAGAACTCGTCGCGAAGATTTGTCCCTATTATTGTGGGGATAAGGTCCTCGAAGTCTATCTCGATTACTTTATTATAGTGGCCACGACAAAACTAAGCCGTCGAGCTATCATTTTCATCACCCTTAACCCTGTCATATAAGTTTCCGTTATCTAGCTAGTCCTCGCTTTGGAGCGACACCCCTTCGCTTCCAATATCGAAATCTGCAACTCCAGTGGCGGAGAAATGCTACTAATCAAACAAGAACAGTATATTACCCAGCCAAAACGTGTTTCTATATATTAAACATAAGCATTCAGCTGGTTGATGCACTTACGTGAGTGGGGTGGGACATTTTCTTTCCTAGTACTTCAACAATGCTAGAAAAAATTGTCTATTATATTATCAACCAAGTTCCTCTGCATGTCTGAGGACAGCAATTATTCGGAAACTCTACAATGAAGGATGAGTGGAGCCCACATTTGAAATCACGAATCATTAAGCACCTGGATCCATCTGCATCAAGATTGGAATCAGGTTGACTGTCGTCTGTACAATATTTTCAATTACATTATTATCCATTCCTCACATATGAACCAAAAATAACGTTCAATTATTGACTAGATGATGCCTATTCATTTTTTTTACAGAGCCCTGAAGATTAATTTAATAAAATTCGAAACGTTGTCAAGGAAACAATAGTTTTTATTCAACAAAATTGATCAAATTCCCAAGAAACCTCCTCAATATTATTAATTTTTATATATAAGAAGATTATTTTATGAGGTTGCACTGGCGGAATGCGTGGAATCCATTAGCTAGATAACATTAGCTCAGGATAAATGAGGAGCCCGAAAACGCCTACAAGTGACTTGTGGAGGTGGTAATCTTAAAAGAGTAGAAAATTGACACACATAATTGAAATAATAAATAAACAGACACATAAAAATGCGTTTTTGATCATATCTAATTAGACACATTTCTTCAAACTCCTAATACGTCAAACATTCACCCAGTAAACAGAACTTTTATTTTTCCTTGATTAATTCAATCACCGTATGGTTCATTGATGCTTGAACAATTATTTTGTGCTCTCAATCCAGTTTCACAAAGTAATGGCACCAATTTCATCCTCCATGGATCCAGAGTCATATCTGAGAATCACCAAGCGATACTCTCAGGTCCCCCGATGAAAATTCCCCTCCAGTTCCGCCTCTGTTCCTTCTTACAACCGTGAACTGAGAGTTAGAGTCACAATAACACTGCTCGAGGGTGCCTTTGTTTGACTAAATGCTACAATTTAGAAGTTGGCAACTTGTTTGCCTGGTGAGATTTCCATTATTGTCCTTATTAGATTCAACTTGCCATTTGCGCCACCATTGTTCGGGAAGTCTTATGAACTATCGAATAATGCCTTATTCATAATGATGAAATTTGTTCGGCACAATATCTGGCTGAATTGAACTTTGGAGAGAACAAGGCTTCCATCCAATCAATGATATTAATGTGGTTTGTTTGCTCGTTCGAGACGGAGACGTTGGGAATGTACCTAGTTATAGATGTTCTGTTTTCGAGGAAAGAAAGCCAGGTCTCGAGAAAAAATCACTTCGACACTCCAATGTTCTACCATTGTATTTGTGAGCATGAACATATAATATTGAGGAGGTTTGTTGGGATCTGGAACAATTTTGTTGAAAAAAAATATTGTTTCCCTGCCAACGTTTCTAATTTTATTAAATTCATCTTCAGGGCTCTGTAACAATGAGTTTTTGTAAGAAATAGTAAAAATAAAGGAACATTAGGCCACAAGAGTTGGAACATTTTACATTAAAACAGATTACTAAAAAATTTGTTTTTCCGAGATGAATGTAAATAAAAATAACACATAAACAGACATTCTAGATACAACGAAAATCACTTTCACGCCACAAAAAGTTTAACAACAAGTACGGGACAAACGAATACTGATATAAAATTCAAAAAATATCCGTGAACCATATAGTTCTGGTATCAATGGAGAAAAACAATTGTGGTTAAAAACGATAACAAATTATTCAGGAATCTGACTTATCAAGTTGAAATAGGACGTTCTGGTATTGACGCTGTCTTGGTGGACAATTTCGATCATTTCGCTAGGAAGTCTTCTTGATAGGAAGGGTTTTTAATCAAGGATGATGGGGTTTGGGAAATCAAGAGAATAACCATTTCATCTAGTATGTTCTGGTAGAGCAGTGGGATTTTGGGCATTAAGTTTTTTTTGTGTCGCTATCGTGTTCAAATATGCGTTTTTTTAAATATCAGCCTGTTTGACCAACGTAGCATTTTGAACAATTGTAACAGTTGATTTTACAGACGACGTTTGAGTAAGGGTTTTTGTTTTTTGGTGTGAATAAAACTTTTTGCTGTTGGCGTTTGAAATAGAATTTTCTTCGTTCAACGTTTATGCAATTTTTTCAGAGATATTTTTCACAAACGTTATTTTGTAATATTTTATTGTCAAAGTATTGGTTTTGTTAGAAGGTTTGTTATCCTGGAGATTTTTTTAATTAGTGATGGAGGGTAATTGTTTTTTAATTGAAATTGTTTGATTTGTTCAAGATTTTTTTGACATGATATTCTGGGTTTTGAAAAAATCTTGAACAAATCAAACAATTTCTATTAAAAAACAATGACCCTCCATCACTAATCAAAAAAATTCACCAGGATAACAAACCTTCTAACAAATTTTTTTTTTTTCAGGTGAAAATATTGAACTCAAAATGTAAAAATGATCCGTGATATGAAATAATTGGACTATGTGCAAAAACCAAAATATCCTACCACTTAAAAAATTGATTTTGAGTGCTTTTGAAAAATATTATATCATTTCAGTGAATATTTTTATTTAATCACTAGCTACACCTCCCGTTTCTTTATCGTTTGATACAATTCGATAGTGCACAACAATTTGTCCATAATATTTCATTAGGTTTAGGGTTCGGAGTCAATGATTTCACTGTAGTTAATGAAATGTTCTCCCAAGAATAGTTAATCACCCCCCGTCAACCCAATGCACTTGAAACTTTACTCGAACTCTCAAGAATATCTCTCTATTCCCCTAATGTGTATTAATTAGCAAAACTGGCCGGTTAAATAATGCAAGGGCTGTTCCTTCGACCCTTCAGTGCATCAATAGTTAAGCGATAGCGAAGCGAGACCGTTCAGACGGACAGACAGGCAGAATGGAAGGATTAGAGCGGCTGGCGTGGAAGTGAATATGCTTGTTGGACTAATGCAGACATAGAACTTCGATAAGTTAGTTATGTGTAAGGATATTGTGACCGATACTGGGTGATTCGTATGTATGTATATAAAGGGTATTCCTTTCCATTTTTGGGGCTTGCTCATCACTTTCTTTGACGTATCGGAAATCACTTATTTTCCTTACTGGATCCTAGGAACTCAAAAATTACTGGCAACAAATAGAATGGAAAAACATCAAAATACCATTTCACAAAAAGATAACAGAGATCGTGCCATGACCAGCGCACGTCCAATGGAACAGTACCTCAACAAAATGGAACTGTATGATGGGGATCTAACTAGTAAATTTTATGGTAATGAGCCATGAAGATTGTCACACATAATAAGGGGCTTCTGACTACAAGGAAAGTTTATTTGTGGGCAACCACTCCACGAAAAAAAGATAGGTAAGATACAGCGGGTTTTGAAGGGAAGTTTGTGTTTACGTCCCTTTAGTATTGTAAGCGGCAGATGTGAATGCCAGGGATTTATGGAATAGTGCTCTGTTAGGTAATCGGAATGAGTAATACCATTGTTTTGATGGTACTGCTTTATTTCATTCAGTTCTGTTTATTCATATGTGAAACATGATCATGGCTTTACCTGATGCTGTTATGATTTAGAGACGTGTATAATGTCATAACAAGGTCAGTTGAATGCGAAACAATCTCCATTGAACACAACAAGGTCAGTTGAATGGGAAACAATCTCCTTCAATATTGAATAGAAATATTTTTCTGTGAATTGAAAAATCCACGATAAAAATGAAGTTATTATTTGTAAATATTCAACAGAAAACAACTACTTCCCCGGCTAAAGCCACGCTGGATATTGAACTTCAACTGATAGATTTTGAAAAAAGACCCCAACTCAGAAGAAAAAATATAAAAGTGAAAATTTTCATTTTTATTCAGATAGTTATTTGATTTTCTATTCCAGTCTTAATTAAAAACTCATATAGATGAATGAGGCAAAAAAGAATGTTTTCCAAAAGAGAGTACTCACCATTAATCATTTGTAACAATGATGCAAGAGAGGCATCACATTCACTAGGTCTTCAATAAATTTTTGTCGACGAAAATCTATTTCACGCTTCCAGGACCATGAGGAAGACCGGAACAAATGGGAATAGTACCTTGTGTATCAAGTAGTAGAAGCAATACATTTCCGGACAAGAATGTAAATTGATGGCCAATGCAATTGAAGCATTGGAGTCTGGGAATGTGCTTTTACTACGAGGTACACATACTAATTTTTTTGGAATCGCAATCGATATTATCATGAATTAAGGAATTTTGATAAATACTTAACAATTTTTTATTACCATCATATTGCCTATGAAATAATTTCCTTGACAATCACTGTTTATTAATTGTTATGAAAAAAGTCAGATATTCACTACTTATTTTGTAATACCTACTTATCGCTAAAAACGTTTTAAAAATATTAAAGTGGACAGTGATGATGATGTCCAGGTGTGTGGGACACCACCAAAGTTAGTAAATGCTGCTGAAAATGTCATCTCAAATTTAATGCCTAATAAATCGAAGGCAAAATATGAATACGCTAACAAACGTTTCATGGATTATTTCCAAGAAATAAAGACACCTCCCGATCTGAAAATGTCATGATTGCATACTTTTCCGATTTATCTACAAAGTTGAAGGCATCTACGTTATGGTCAAATCACTCCATGCTGAGAGCTACACTTAGTACACAAGAAAATATTGATATTATAAAATATTCAAAATTACGTGCTTTCCTGAAACGTCAAAGTGACAACTATAAACCAAAGAAGTCAAAAGTTTTGTCAGATGAACAAATTGAAACGTTTATTACTCAAGCCCCAGATTATATATACTCATTGAAAGGTACGTTTAGAATGTAAGAATTTTTTATTCACCTAGATATTCATGTAGTGTTTACTTGTTAGGTTGCCTCAATATTTGGTGTTGCCGGTGCATGTCGCCGTGATGAACTATATCAATTAAATTTTAATGACTTAGAATATTTTGGATCTAAGCTTTCGATTGAAATACCCGATAGTAAAACGAAGAAACCAAGATCGTTTGTGAAACTTATAGGCCATTGTATAGAAAATATGTTGCATGTCGTCCAGAAAATTTGCCGCTTTTTCTTTGAATATTCAAATGGAAAAGGTTGCAGGCAAGTAGGGGGAATACATCAGTTTGGCAAAATGCCTCAAATTGTCGCAATATTTTTAAATTTGCCATATGCACATGAATACACAAGATATTGCTTCCGTCGATCCTCTGCGACAATTTTGGTTAATGCTGGGGCAGGTTTAATTGCTTCAAAGAGGTATGGGGGATGGATATCCTCAACTGTTGCCGGAGGATATATAAAGGAATCTTTTACAAATAAAGTAGGAATAGCAGATAAAATATTTAGAGGGGGAAGTGAAAAATAGAAATCTGTTAATACTGTTTGTATTATTGCCGAAGAAGGAAACAGCAATAATATCGCTGACTATTCAGGTAACATAACAGATAAATTTAGAGGGGGAAGTGACAAAGAGAATTACTTTTCATGTAGAGTTCAGCCTATGTTTAATAATTGTACAAACTGCAACATAACTATAAATTCACAAAAATAGTTATAATAAACGTTCCATATGTGTATATATTCGATAAATGTTCTTAATATGGGTTGGTTGTTTGCGTGTATTTATTTAATGTCTAACATGTATATAAAAAACCGGTAGGGACCGATTTTGACGGCCTAGGCCGGCAGAAACTTTCCCGGACCGTCTTCAGGGAAGTTCGTTGCTTAGCAACGGACTAAAATACTAGATTAGCGTATTTTTAACCGACGAAACCAAAAAAGAGGAGGTTCTCTAGTTGACTCGTACTTTTTTTTTTATTTTTTTTTTATGTATGATCACGCATAACTTTTTACTGAGGTGTTCGATTCCGATAGCGATTTTCAGTGGGTAGGGTGTACTTTGAAGTTGCTCCCATTTGAATTTGAAAGATGAAATCCACCCCTAAGGGTAGCAAAATGAAGGATATTGATCACTCTCTGGATTCTGGTCCGTTAACTGATTCTATCAGGCATAACTTTGTGCTGGGATCTTCGATTTGGATTATTTTTCTTTTATCAGATAGGGTATACGTAATAGTTGATCATATTTGGATTTCGAATGGAATTATCCACCCTTACGGGTAGAAAAATAGGGGATAATTCATTTTTCACTTGTGAACATTGGCATATGTAGTTGACAATGACATATCGCTAGTTTCATTATCACAATCATTATATTCTATGAGAGGATGGAATGATATACAAAGTAGTGAAATAAACTAGCCAGGACAACAAAAATAATTTATATTACAACAAATAGTAAAAGTAGATAGTTATATTATTTAACTGGTAATAGTTGAAGTAAGGTGGGTAAGTAAGTATTTTGGAAGTAATCAAGAACCAAGCAGTTAGTAATTAGTTAATTTCAACCACAAAAAATTGAAAAATAAAAACTTTTTAACAAAAAATTAAACCGACGAAATACGGAACTGAAAAGTAAAAAATAAAATAAACCTTCTTAGTCTCAATAACTAAGCTCCTAAACTAATGTGAGTAACTAATTTTGAGTCCGTGCCAAACAAACAATCAACGAAGATCATTCAATCACTTCAGAAAAATTATCAGAATGTCACTGCCCAACTCGATGCCATCATTTTACGCCTTACCTAATTCATTTGCTTGTTTGTTTGGCGCCGACTCAAAATTAGTTACTTACATTAGTTTAGGAGCTTAGTTATTGAGACTAAGAAGGTTTTTTTTAAACTTTTCAGTTCCGTATTTCGTCGGTTTAATTTTTTGTTAAAAAGTTTTTGAGGTCTGAAGTTCCTCCGAGAAAGTGGGCATTCTAGAGCGATTTCAGAAAAACACATTTTCTAGAAGCAATCCCACTTTGCAAAGATGGAAAAATGTTAGTAACATATCATTTCATTCATTCAAACCTGTTATGGGGTATAATATATTGATTTGTTTGAAAATATGAACAGGATGTTCATAAGATCAGATGTGGCCTTAGCCGGAGAAGTAGTTGTTTTCTGTTAGATATTCACAACAATAATATTTTTATCGTGGATTTTTCAATTCACAGAAAAATATTTCTATTCAATATTCAATTGAGAATTTTTTCCATTTCAACAAGAGGTTATCTTGAACGAAGTGACTAAAGTTTATTTTTCAGTCGCATCTGATCTCATAAACATCCTGTTCGTATTTACAAACAAATCAAGGTCAATTATTGTTTATAACGTATCAACATAATGAGGTCAATTATTTTTTATAACGTTACATCGTAATGATATGAAGGAAATGTAAAGTAAAATCAGAAAAACATTTATTTTTCTATACAATGTTGGTTAGAGAGTCTCCTCGGTTTCGCCAAAGGGTTGCAACTCGTACATAGTTGGATTAGTTGTCGGATTGTCTCCTAGTGGTCGATTCTTCGGTGTCTTTGTTTTCCGTAAATAAACCCAGTATATTAGTCATGCGAGATTTCAAATCTCTTGTTGATATCTGCTATTGACTATACAAAAATTTTGTTATAAACATGAAATAAAAAGAGTTGGAATGGGTGAGATTGCTCCTTCATCTTTATTAGCAAAACTTCATTGAATGATGGTACAGATTGCTTTTGTGGCACTGGTGTGAAGGGTTGCTAAGATCAAAGGATAGTATTAGGAGAAATTTTGGATGAGTGCTCAGGAAGAAAATTATCTTCTTTGATTATGTAGTCGGATTTTCTGAATGAATATTATCAAGAATAAACCAAGAACCAGCATTGCAACAACGAACATTTTACAAGAATTATTTTGATTACAGACGAAGGAAGCAACAATAATTTTTTCTCTATGAATTTTGAAGGGGCTGTGTTGGTTTGATAATTTTGTTCACAACCTGAATTATAACTTTTTTTGAAGTAAGTAAGTTTGGTGTTCTCGAAGTCATTTCGCTCTTTGCTCGGTAGAATTTTCCATCAGGTGAGTTTGTCTAGTTGATGAATATGCATAAAACAATCGAATTCGTCACAATAACGATATCACGTGGACGAACAGGCTCATGTTAACTACGCTAGATTAATTCCCGAAATTAATTAAACCGGTGAATTTATGTTTATCATTCTGCAAACTGAATCCAACATGAATCCGGCAACAAATTTGCTACAGATGGCGTGTTATATAAACAACTAGAGGGTAACCTCCGGGCTAAATAACGATGTTGACCGGTGATTAGGGACAGTCGCCTGTAAGCAACGGCCAGATTCCCTCACATGCTGTTGTATTCGATGTTTGTCCACTACACTGAGAAAAGTTAATAGCAAAATAATAATAACAAAATCGAGGGTGGAATTATCGGATATTGGGACGGAATGTTAATGGAATGAAATGAATACCAAACTATGAATAGCCAACTTTCCCAAACTATACTAAACTGAACTATAGAAAACAAGAACATACGTACCAAAATTTGAATTATTGAATAATGTTCAGATAAATATAATAAAAGATCGCCTGAAATGACAATCGATTGTTGGAAAATAGAGAATATCTCCAAAAAAGGATTATGATTATAGGCCATTCTATAATTATTTTTTTTTTTGAAATTATTCAAGAATTTCATATTTTACAACCAGTTCTTGTATTTCATACATTAGAGTTTCCAAAATGAAACGATAGAATTTTGAAATGTTGACTATTTAAAATTTGATATAAACTCACTTAAAATCACATGAAATAGCGATAAATGTTATTTTTATGGAGGGTGTGATGAATTTGAGAAATATTTTTGCATTTCCACTTCTCCATTTCATATGTAGAATTAAATCTTAAAATTGTACACTCTGCCGGAGTGGATGGAACACATGTTTTTCCACAAACCACTTAAAAAAGAGTTTCCAAAAGTGGTGTCCATCCCACGGAAGAGTCTTAGGAATCCAAATTATACCGAGGATTCACACCTGGATAATTTCAGCTGATCTTCAGTGGCAATACTGTTTCATGAAGAGCTCTATCAAGACATTTTCGGGTATGAGGAGCAGAAAATTTTGAGGTCCCCACCTTGTGAAAAAGGAGCACAAAAAATATGTTCCTTGTAAAAACACCCATGTTCAAGGGAACTTAATAAAATATGGAAACAATACAAAACTCATGAACAAAAAACATCAATATAAAAAAGAATCCGTGCAACTCAGTTCACGTGTCATGATAAAAGTGAACCCTAGATTTGTAAGTATATCGTAAGGAGTAAAACGGCAGAGGGAGAGAAAGAAAGAGGAAAACATTCTGAAAAACTCATGATATTTATAAGATTTAAGGATCGCAAGCAGCATTATAGTGACGGAAACTAATACTGCAACTTCGACTCGGTGGTTATAACGTAATCACCACTATACAGTGAAAATAACTAAAATTTTATATGTGTATGGTTGTAGTCACGTAACCCCCATCTTGGTAGCCACTCCACAGTTTTCTATAACTTATTAGTGTCATTTGAGGTGTCTGGAACATTATGGCCACTGAGCAAATCACTTTAAAGGTTTTCAAACTTAAAAGTGGGAAATAACCGTTGCGGTAACCATCCTGTACCACTTAAATATCACTTGGAAGTCACAGTCACTTTCAAGAGAGTATGATAGTTTTGGAGACGTTTTGGTAACTTCCATAAAACCAAAAAATGTGGCAGGCACTTGATTGTGATATGTGGTGATGGTTGCCACGTTCTTGCTATCTCCATAAGTGATAACCACAGTTCTCATTCAATAAAAGTGACAACAAATTACAATAACCTTCTAAATTCACCATTCCGCGCGATGACGAAAGCTAACCCAAGTTTTCTCAAATTATGTTATTGTGGCTTACAAAAAGTTTGTTTACGTGAAACATGAATGATATTTATTCAATATGAAATGGGTTATGCGTTTTCAATAGACAATTTCCCTTGATTTTGAAGTGACCGTGGATTGGTCCGTACGATGACGAAAACTAACCTAACTTTTCTCAAATTATTTTATTGTAGCTTACAAAAAGTTCGTTTCATCTGTTACGTGAAACGTGAATGATATTCATTAGAAATGAAATGGGTTATGCGTTTTCAATGGACAATTTTCCTTAATTTTGAAGTGTCAAAAATGTTCATTTAAATAGATCGGATCTCTGACTTGTGCTCCTGCTTACTATTTATACTTCAATTGGTAATTCTGTTTGCATAGATGCCATCATTTTCATTACTTGTCAATTGATAAGTGTTACTTGATAATTGTTGATTGGAGCTGCATAAATCCACTAGACTTGCTACATGTCCTTTTTTAACAATTAATGAACGTGTACCCGCAATTTCAAGGTTTTAATAGCCCGACGTGTTCGCCCATTTCAAGGGTATAAGACCTATTGTGATTTTAAGGTTATAGCTTTGAAGTGGTGGGACATGGGCCTGCGACGTGGGTGCACTTTCCAGTTGTGGAAAAGTTAATAATTTAGTTCAACTAGGCACTTCATGATGGAATGAGCTTTAGAGTGGTATATTTACACTTTCTGCCACTTTAAAGTTATATTCTCCAAAAGCCGCCATATTTACAGAAAATGCTGGGTCGCCATTATTAGAGAAATGATCGAAATATACAATAAAGGTTCATTTGTCATCAGCACTGCATCAAACGTAGTAATTTGTTACGGGAGTATTTGTTTCAACTAACCGAAATTGATAAACCAATGCTTGAAGTACATAATTTCAGAGGCGAGTTATTTCCAAAATTATAATGTTTTCCTTGAATAAAAAGTGTTCAGATGGCGCGTGCTCACAATCGAGCTACAACACCCATATTTCACATCATCAATCGTTTTAATTTCATCCAAATTCAATATACTTACTTACGCGTTTGTATGTTATATATTTTTATATTTGATCGAGTGTTTAAAATGAATCAGGCGAAATGGAAGAATGAGGAACATTTATCACAAAAATATGTTGCTTAACAGAGATCCAGCTACATATTATTTACACAAACGCAGTCAGTTGTTTAACGTGTCTAGTGTCGGCCACTACATATCCACGTTTTTGCCAGGTGACCACAACGTGGTTGGAATGTGGCTATCTGAGATCCAGGAACGTAGATCGAAACGTTGTGGCCACCAAAAAAGTGTTCCCCATTTTGGTAGCCGCCGCGTGATAGAACCGTGTACATTATGTGGCAGTGGTTGTGGTCAAACACTTCAAAGTTTTCTATAATCGTGGCTGCTACGTTCCGTCCACTTAAAATGCTACTTGGGATAGTATTTACAGAATAAAAATAAGAACAATACAGACAAAATATCAGTAATTTTTTAAATTCATTTCCTTATTATGTTGGAAATAATGACACTATATTTTCCAGATAACCTGTTACAACAGTATATATTGTAGTTCCAGATTGTATATATATATATATATATATATAATACAAAAAATTTGCTGTTTCAGTTGGAGGAAAACCCGGAAAACCCCACAACAACATGGGAATTCAGATCATTAACTTCCTCATAGAAAAGGACACATGCTCCCTGGGAGATGAGAGAATCAATATCAACAAATACACGGGGGTCATCAAAGAAGTGCCAACAATTAGAATAAGGGTTATAGTATCAGTTGGAAATGCTGCCGCTATGATTAGATATGGCGTAGATATTATAAAGAGTATTGATATCATCTAGAGCAGAATATTGGTCCAAACTTAATTTTTTTACGCGAAAATCAATCACATTGTCCAATTTACTGCCATCGGTTGATGAGACACGTTTTAAATGTATAACTGAAATTTTTTGAAATGTTTGTATAAGAATCCTTTTTTTTATTCTCTTTTCATTCCACAAGTCGGGCTAGCATCAACAGTCAAAATCTCCTCTTTTGTCAAGAGATCAATATATTGCGTTAACGACTTCGTTTGGCAAGTCTGGAATTGGGATTGAAAGGACCCAGAAAGGTTCAAAAGTAACGGAGCAGTGATTACAAAAAGTACATCTCAATATAGACTTCAGCTGACCGGCAAATGTATCTACAATTTTTGAATTATGAGTAGACAAATATCTTGTCCAAGAAATGAAAGCTTTTTGATTATCTTCGACGATAACAAAATCGTTCAGTAATTGATGATTCTCTGCTCTCGACTTGTTTAAATCTTCATTTAAACGTACGAGAAGGTATCTCAGAAACTCTTCCGAATCTGCTGGGGAGAAGCAAAATTTCTGAAAATACCGGCGAAATATGAATATCCACCATTTTCCGAGAGGAATCAGGACTCCAGGTATTTTCCATCAAAAATATAAAAGATTTTACTAGATCTCTTTTACTAGATCTCATTTCATTCTCGATGTTTAGTAGTATTTAAAACCTCCATACAAAAACCATTCCAACAATTCCAACAACAAAACCCTGGTATTCGAAATACCCTGGATCATGCTAATCATAAAACATGTATTTCCTACATCCTCCAATCCTGTTGCGTCTTGACGCATCTGTTTTTTTTTTGTTACTATAATTATAGTTAATTTCACCAAGGGATTGTATATTCATATTGTATATTTCAAATGGGAATTTTTCATGTGCATTCTTCAACTCTTTCGACCTGATTTTGCGCGTGAGGTATCACACAGACTGATAAAGTCACTTTTGGGAGTGGGAAAATAAGACGGATAAAAACTTTTTAACAAAAAATTAAACCGACGAAATACGTAACTGAAAAGTAGAAAATAAAATGAACCTCCTTAGTCTCAATAACTGAGCTCCTAAACTAATGAAAGTAACTAATTTTGAGTCGGCCCAAACAAACAAGAAATGAATTAGGTAAGGCGAAAAGGTGACATTCTGATAATTTTTTTGAAGTAATTTAATGATTTCGTTGATTGTTTGTTTGGCGCCGACTCAAAATTATTACTTACATTAGTTTAGGAGCTTAGTTATTGAGACTAAGAAGGTTTATTTTATTTTTAACTTTTCAGTTCCGTATTTCGTCGGTTGAATTTATTGTTAAAAAGTTTTTATTTTTCAATTTTATGTGGCTCAAATCTACTAATTACTACCAACTTGTTTTTTGATTACTTCCAGAATATTTACTTACTCACCTTACTTCAACTATTACCAGTTAAATAATATGATTTTCTACTTTTACTATTTGTTGTAATATAAATTATTTTTGTTGTTCTGGTTAGTTTATTTCATTACTTTGTATATCATTTCATCCTCTTATGGAATATAATGATTGTAACGGATGTAGGAGAACAAAAATAATGACATTAGCGATCTGTCATTGTCAACTACATATGTGTGCCAATGTTCACAAGTGAAAAATCAATTATTCCCTATTTTCTACCCGTGAGGGTGGATAATTCTATTCGAAATCCAAATATGATCAACTATGAGGTATACCCTATCAAATAAAAAAAGAATAATCTAAATCAAAGAACCTAGTACAAAGTTATGCCTGATAGAATCGGTTAACGAACCAGAATTCAGAGGGTAAGTGATCAATATCCTTCAGTTTGCTATCCTTAGGGGTGGATTTCATCTTTTGAATTCAGATGGAACTAACTTCGAAGTACACCCTATCCACTGAAAAAAGAATTATCGGAATCGGACGTCTAAGTAAGAAGTTATGCGGGATCATACATAAAAAAAAATATATACGGTTCGACTAGAGAACCTCCTCCTTTTTGGTTTCGTCGGTTAAAAAAGAGAAGTGTGAAAAAAGACAATGAGTTCCTAGATTTTTTGGAAGGAACATAGCATATTTAGTTTTTCTCGAGTTGGTGTTTTCTCATTATTGATATAACGCTCATTACTCAAGATATTCCTCATCCTTGAAATTAGTGTAAATGTGATTAGCGGCGGTACTGCCAGGAAGACAAGACGAAGTATCTATTGGCTGAAGATCAGATTCCTCGACAGATGCACATGGGTGAGAGACACTTTGATCAGTTCTGTGTGTTTGCGAATTCACCAAATATTAATTTCCAAACAGTCCACTGAACGTGCAAATCCTTTTAGACCAAATGTAGAAATGGAATCTCTCTTTGTTCCTGTAATTCAAAGACGGTGATAGAGAAACTGATTGATTTTTTGGAAGATACTGAGCGATTATCTTTGATGACTGATATGTATTTCTTTGGAAAATTGAAACCATAAAATAATTCATCAAGTGGATGCCATGGAGGATTTGTACCCATTATAGAAGAAACATTGCCCCTTTGAATTGCCTTAATTATTATTTGTATCAAAAATGAGGTTGAACGTTTATCTGTAGCGCGGCCCAATCTCCTTTCAATTGTATGAATGAAAGTCAGAGATTCATTCATTCATATGTCATTTATTCCATTTTGAAGAATTCTACACGGATAACCACTTTTTGAATAACTTTTCAATTGAAATTATTGTTTTCTTCCAATAACTATTAGATATTGAAAAAATAATTGCAAAATACAAAAATATCCTCTTTCTATACTGCTTCGATCATATTATTGAACCACGTTTTTTTCTACGAACATACAGATCCGGAAATGTATCCGTGGTCAGTTGTATTTAACAACGTAACTTCATCAAAGCCAATGGCCCTTCTTCCCAAACCTAAATAGAACTTATTTTCCGGTGATTTGTACCCGAATTAAACAGACAAATTGGCCACTTACTCCAGATTTATCGAATAAAAACTATTAGTGGAGAATTAGGAACATAAAACACGGCTGACGCTTGACGTTGGGGCCATTTGGAAAGATACCTGACTGCGGGAGACCATCGTTTGTTCTACAGTTGTACCGGAAAAATATTCCGCTCGATGTTTCATATAAGAATATATTGATTTGTTGAAAATATAAACAGGATGTTCATAAAATCAGATGTGGAATCATCTGCGACTGAAAGATAAACTTTAGTCACCATCTTCCATCGTCAAGATAACCTCTTGTGGGGTATTCATGTTGAAAAGGGAAACATTCTCAATTGAATATTGATAGAAAGATTTTTCTGTGAATTGAAAAATCCACGATTAAAATTAAGTTATTTTTTGTGAATGTCAGATAGAAAACAACTACTTCCCCGGCTAAAGCCACGCTGGACATTGAACTACATCTGATAGATATTTTGGAAAGGCCCTAACTCAAAAGAAAAATTCTGAAATTAAAAATTTGCATTTTCATTCAGATAGTTATTCGATTTTCTATTCCAGTCTTAATTGAGAACTCATAAAGATGAATGAGGCAAAGCAGAATGTTTTCCAAAAGAGAGTACTCACCAGATATCATTCGTAACATTGACGCAGGAGAGACATCGCATTCACTAGGTCTTCAATACATTTTTGTCGACGAAAATCTATTTCACGCTTCCACGATCATCAGGAAGACCGGAAGAAATGGGAAACATATTTTCAAGATTCACATATATGTAAACATGAACTGTTTGCCCGCACTAAATGTAATAAATATTAATATTATTATTACTTGAGAATTGATCTCATTGAGTGTGGATTCATATACAGGGTGTAGTCTACCCTCTTGCACATCGGTGAATGGCGAGTGTATAATGCCATTTTATAGCGAATTAGAGTGTTTAAAAATCCGTTTTTTTAAACATGATAAATTTTGGGAAGCGCTGCTCGCCCAACCTCAGCTTTTTTGATCGGAGCTGTAAGTGAACGCAATTGCCGGATTTGATAAACATTTAAATAGTGTGGAATAATGAATTGATCGTGTGGTAGAAGAATATTAACATTTTCATTTCAGGCTGTTTGCGATAGATATTCAATTTCAAAGTGATGAAAACAAACGAACCCCGTGATATCCAAACTGGTAGATAAAGTCAGAACTAGTTGATGTCAATGCAGCTTTGGCACTTATCAAACCGCACTTTTCAAATCACGATAATAAGAAATCCACTTCTAGAAACACAAAAGACAGATTTGTTAATTTCTTTCAAATTATTTACGGCCATCATTATGAACTAGTCTTCTTCCTCTTCAATAATCTTATGGCTATTTGCTCCCTCTTATTTGTCATTCATATCTCGTAAACAGTGTTGCCAGTTAGTTTTTCCAAGATTCTCGTATGCGCCTGTTGTTGTGCATTACAAATCTACGAACAGATTCGACAACTGTTTTTTGATTGGCTGATTGTCTTGTGCTGGTTTTTTCAACCAAACACCGAACAGATCCGTTTGTATTTTGAAAAGTAAATTACAAGAGAAATTACTCGTCGTATCAATGAATGAATAAGTAGTTAATTTCAAATCTGGTTGGATGCTGGAGTTGCCATTCAGGAGTCAGGAAAACATATGTCATCAAGTGTCAAAGACTGTGTATATTTAAAATGAGAAAATGATTCGGGTGTTTTCGTACCAACATTATATATATATATATATATATATATATATATATATATATATATTATATATATATATATATACTGTGTATTATAGAAGGGCAATTTTTTTCAATCAAATCGCGATATTAAGGCTTTAAATTGATTAGAAGATATCTACAATTCCTTTTGTGGGGATTTTTCCAATGAGTGAGGAAATTTCTAAGCTATTATGAAAGCGGGGATTTTCTGAGGATTTTCATCGAATGTGAAAATAGTTCATATTTCTTGATAGGTGCACTTATGTACGAAAAAACAAAAACAAACAGTGGTAGTAAAGTATAAGTTACGGTTACGATGACAGACCATTTAGGACATTTCAGACCAAGGTCGACCATTTTCTTGCGGGCTCGAGAGAAATTGAGATGCCGGCGTTCCTCAGGGGGTAGTACTGTCTCCTGAAGTATACGCCTTTTTTACCTTCGATATACCAAGAAGCGAACATGTGAAGGTTTTCCTGTTGGCCGATGATACGGCTGTACTTTTTTCCTCAGCCAACCACCTGATGGGTGTCGTTTACTTGCAGAGCGCATTAAACAACCTCCACGTGGTACCTGGAGTGGGAAATGAGGTTGAATCCCGATGAAACGCAAGCGATCTCGATAGGTCGCAAGAGAAACAACCCGGAGAAGGAAGTGACTATCTCTAGAAGAGAGATAGCATGGTGGAGCAAGTCAAGTACCTAGGGGTTACCGTAGATCGTCGGCTCACCTGGTAGCCGCACGTAAAGATTGTTAAAAACAAAATTGCAAAAAAAATATGTGCGTTTCATTCTCTAATTAACAGAGGGAGTGAACCGTCTCTCAAAAACAAAGTGAGGATCTTTAAAATCATTGAGGCCTGTCATTTTGTATACCACACCCGCCTGGAGTCAAACCTGCAGGACTAGCATTCGCGTCCTGGAACGGGCGCAAATGAAAGTCCTGAGGATGATAACGAACGCTCCGTGGTATGTGCGGAACGATCGAATCCTCTACGACTTGAACCTGTCTTCCATCAGGAATATTATCAGAGACCGCAATCGGAAAGTAATCGATTGCTCAATAACCCACGAGAACCCCATCGTGAGGAAAGCCACTGTAGGCAGGAGTGATGGGCTACCTATCAACCCATACCGGGTAGTGAGAGTTGCACCCTCTATGGGAATTTAATTTTTCCAAATTCATATTTAAAATTACTTTTCAGGAATTTTTGAGAACCACCATCATGGCAAGAGCTGGAAACCGGTCCTCAGTCATTGTCCAGTCAAAATTCCAAATATGTGAATGGCTATTGCTCACTTTTTTGAAGCTCAAAGAGTAAGAACCTTAGGGTTACATTCGTCTTCTAGTAATAGTGATAGAATATCCTGTTAGAATACAGAAAAGTGACTTGGCCAAGGCATTTAATACAGTTGACCATGATGTGCTTCTTCAGCTCTTGTCTGACGTAGGTATACGAGGTTTTGCCTGAGACATTTTCAATAATTACCTTTTAAACAGAATTCAAGAAGTTAAAATTATTAATATGATTGGTGGCATCCTAACAGTAACTAGATGAATACCTCAAGGAACTGTTCTGGGTGCTATATTTTTCTTGTTATATCTCAATAACATTTTTGATATTCAATATTTCACGTACATTATAAGGTCGAAACAGGAATGAAAATACCTCCTTGATTTGACTGAGTATTGATTATTAAGAGGTAGTGTTGAAAAAACTAAGTACATTGTATTATTTTCAACAAAATATCAAATACTTAGTGTATTCGTTGAAAAGATCACTAGACTGAGAAAACTCACTTCTAAATTTTACCAAATATATTGAATGAAAAATTGTCTACGATGTTTTGGGGAAATTTTCAATACTATTTTGTACATAATCTGGAGAAGATCCAGAACTCTTTGATAAAGATAATGTTCAATAAATCTAGACATTTTAGCGCCCAGGTGTTATATGATGAAAGTGGGTTATTTAACATAAGAAAACTGCACATTTTCAATTATTTACTGTATACTACTACTTCACCAATCTTATTTATACAACATGCATAATGAAGTAACACTCGCTACATATATGCAAGCTCCAGGATTCGATTGTCAAGCTGACGGACACATGTTCCTGACATTAGCAGAAGTGTAGATAGTTTGGTATTATAACTAAAAACATTATTATTATTCTATTGACTCTACTTCTTCGATTGATCAAAGCATGTAGCAATAATTTGTCAGCCTACAACACACGTATATTAGTCTAGTCAACAAGTGCTTTTTGGACCAACTTTTTTCAGCAGTCTCCGAAAATTATGATCGAGGAGTCATTTGATTCGGAATGACATCTCGATGATTTTTGAAAAAAATGAAGTTCCGCTAGCAAAAATTGTAAAAGTTATTAACAATTAACTAAAAAAAAAGGGGCTTTGGTTTTTTGCAAATATCTCAGAAACTAATAAAGATTTTTCAAATCTGAAAAAAAAATTCAAAAAGAGGAGAAAATTTCCTTCGAAAAATTTTGATTTTCGGAATTGTAGGAATAATATTTATAATTTTCCCAGAGGGATGAAAATACGGCCGAAAATGGGTACTCTGGCTTGGGCGGCTTGCCCAAGCCACTTTGGACACTTTAACAATAAAAATTATTTAAGCATACTAAATATAAAAATAAAAAATTTAAAACATTCAGACACTAACTGAACAGATGCATAAACAATAATCCGCTCGAGAGAAAGAATTATCACAATTTTTCAATTAGTTATTCAATAGTATATTAATAATTTTTTTCTGCTTGAACATGAACATTGCAAGTGTGATAATTGTTAAACAATAAATTTAAGATTTTTTTCCTCTCTTGGAACCATTTTTGAAAGGCTTCAGAATAGAACCCGTTGAAAAAATTAAAAAAAATTCATTTTTCAGTTTTTTATTAATAATTTTCGTTGTTGCAAAATTAAATACTTAAATTAATCATTGAAAAAAATGTTTTTTTCAAATATTATTAACGATCCGTTTTCATGTTATCAGAAACTGCATAGGAATAATTTTTAAATTTTTTTATCTCCAATTGTTTGAAAAATTGTTATAAACAAATGCGTTGTTTATAAGATAATTGAATTTTTTTTTATTATACAAATAATGATTTTTGAGAAAAAAATATTTCCATAAAAAAAATGTTTATTGCTTAAAAACGCATTTGTTAATTAACAATTATTATCTCCAACTTTTAATTGATATTAAGGAACCATTTTTTCTTTAAAAATCATAATATGTTTTTCTTTTTTATATGTTTTTTTTTTATGAATTATAATAATTTTAAGGATGAAAAACCAGGTAAGAATGACGAAGTTACAGAGAACTTATATTTAAAAATTAAAAAAAATAAAAAATATGTCTTGTTTTTATGAAAAAAGTGGAATAAAAAAAAAAAAAGGGAAAATTTTTTTTTAAAAATTTTTTTAAAAAAATTGAATAAAATGTTTTTTTTTATATCGAGAAAAAAAACAAATAATGATTTTTAAAGGAAAAATGGTTCCTTAATATTAATTAGAAGTTGGAGAAAATAATTGTTAATTAACAAATGCGTTTTTGAGCAATAAATTCTTTTTTATGGAACAATTCTTCTTTTAAAAATCATTATTTGTATCAAAGATTATTATTCCATAAAAAAAAATCAATTATCTTATAAACAACGCATTTGTTTATAACAATTTTTCAAACAATTAGAGATACACATTTTTAAAAATTATTTCTATGCTGTTTCTGATAACATAATAACGGATCGTTAATAATATTTGGAAAAAAACATTTTTTCAATGATCAATTTAAGTATTTAATTTTGCAACAACAAAAATTATTAATAAAAAACTGAAAAATTGAAATTTTTATAATTTTTCTATTGGGGTTCTATTCTGAAGCCTTTCAAGAATTGCTCCAAGAGAGGGAAAAAATCTTAAATTTATAGTTTAACAATTATCACACTTGCAATGTTCATGTTCAAGCAAAAAAAATTATTAATTAACTATTGAATAACTAATTGAAAAATTGTGATAACAATTTTTTTCGAGCGGATTATTGTTCATGCATCTGTTCAGTTAGTGTCTGAATTTTTTAAATTTTTTATTTTCATATTTAGTATGCTTAAATAATTTTTATTGTTAAAGTGTCCAAAGTGGGCGCGGCTTGCCCAAGCCAGAGTACCCGTTTTCGGCCGTATTTTCATACCTCTGGGAAAATTATAAATATTGATCTTACAATTCCGGAAATCAGAGTGTTTTTTTAGGAAATTTCCTCCTCTTTTTGAATCGTTTTTCAGATTTGAAAAACCTTGATTAGTTTTCGAGATATTTGCAAAAAACCAAAGCCCCCTTTTTTTTAGTTAATTGTTAATAACTTTTACAATTTTTGCAAGCGGAACTTCATTTTTTTCAAAAATCATCTAGATGTCATTCCGAATCGAATGACACCTCGATCATAATTTTCGGAGACTGCTGAAAAAAGTTGGTCCAAAAAGCACTTGTTGACTAGACTATATGTGCGAATCAGATTATGTATAAATAATGAGGTTTCTTTATTCCTAATTCAACATTATATACATGTATACACAGAGCCAAAAGAGCAGGTTTTATACACGATGGTTCAGGTAGTCATCTACATTGTAGAGTTCTTAATCTAAGAGCATTTTTTCATTTTTGTTTTGAACAGATTCTGGTTTTCTATTGATTCAAGAGCATTCGGCAGCTTATTGTATAAGACATACTTTTACATGAAGCCGAAAAAGATATGCAGAATGAACTCAATACTACGAACGCTTATAACTTTAATTGATTTTTTTGTAGTAACTAAAATAAATATTTCTTCAGCTTCTTTATTCATTCACATAAAGATTTTTTGCGATTTATAAAAACTGATGTGATGGAAAAAAATGGTGGGTACTCCGGAATTCTGGGATCAGAAATAAGAGAAAACAGTTGTTCAAATTGAAACAACGATTCGAAGTCAACTTGGAAATTACTTGAAAAATATATTTGGAGATCGCCAGCTCACTCAACCTAATTAAAAACTCATCAACCCCTCGCAAACTCAATTCTTTAAATCCGCATCCCAACACGGTATTCAAATCCAAGTTTGCATCAACTTAACCGGTGAATTTATTTGCTCCGATACACCGAACTGAGAAAACTAATTTATGGACAATAGCTCAGTGTTCGATGAACATACCCTTAAACACCATAACTTAAGTTCCGTTAAATTCGAGTTGACTATAATTTAAGTTTCGGGCTACAGCCACTACACAATTGATATATTAAGCCTTGAGGGACGCTGATCAATAAGTCTTAGAAAGCGGTAGAGGTAATTGTTGGGAGTCTTGATCGGAGTTCGAGAGTTCGAAACTTCGTGCGGCTTTTCATACTCTGAGAGGTGAGTGGAATGTTGTGTAGCTGTCGAATAGCTGTTTGAATACCTATTATAATAATAATTTCTCTGAGTTCATCTATGAGTGTTACATGAAATGAGAGCTAAGGCATAGATGCAATGGCAACGTGACCAGTAATATTGTCGGAGTTTAGTTGGGATAAGGATCAGTATACGTTGGAGAAAAAAACTGTGTTTTTTTTGCCGACGTTTCGAATTCAATTGAATTCATCCTAAAGGCTCTGTAACAATGGTTTCTCATATAATGAAGTATAATAAATAATAGTTTGAAAAAACTAAAACACACGCTTTTATAGAAAACCAGACTAAAAAAATAGAAAATAAGAAAAAAATTTATTTTATTATTGAAAAAGCGTGGGATGCATGGTATCGCCTCGGTGTATAATGTACTATATGATTATTGATCCCATGCACCCCACGCTTTTTTTTAAATACTTTTTTTTTCTAATTTTCATTTTTTTTTGTCTGGTTTTCTATAAAAGCGTGTTTTTCAGTTTTTTCAAACTATTATTTATTTCCTACTTTTTAGTGTGGTTTATTTATAAAAACTACTATTTTTATTATTTTTTTGCAAATTAATAAAATGGAATGATCTTATCAAATTAGGTAATCATAATCTCCCACATACCAATTCTGAATAGAATCAGACCATAATCACAAAACTTGGACGCCATTTTGAAGTCGCCATCTTGAATTTTTCAATTATTACAGAAAATCATAATATTCGACCCAAAAAACCCCCACATACCAATTTTGAATAGAATCAGACCATAATCACAAAACTCGGCCGCCATTTTCAAGCCGCCATCTTGAATTTTTCAATTTTACAAAAAATCATAATATTCGACCCAAAAAACCCCCACATACCAATTTTGAATAGAATCAGACCATAATCACAAAACTCGGCCGCCATTTTGAAGCCGCCATCTTGAATTTTCCAATTTTTATAAAAGAATCATAATATTCGACCCCGAAAACCCCCACATACCAATTTTGAATAGAATCAAACCATAATCACAAAACTCGGCCACCATTTTCAAGCCGCCATCTTGAATTTTCCAATTTTCACAAGAGAATCATAATATTCGACCCCAAAAACCCCCACATACCAATTTTGAATAGAATCAGACCATAATCACAAAACTCGTCCACCATTTGGAGCCGCCATCCGAATTTTCAATTTTGACAAAAAACATAATTTCGACCACAAAACCTCAGATACCAAATTTTGAATAGAATCAGACCATAATCACAAAACTCGTCCACCATTTTGGAGCCGCCATTTCGAATTTTCCAATTTTGACAAAAGAATCATAATTCCGACCACAAAAACCCTCGGATACCAATTTTGAATAGAATCAGACCATAATCACAAAACTCGTCCACCATTTTGGAGCCGCCATTTCGAATTTTCCAATTTTGACAAAAGAATCATAATTCCGACCACAAAAACCCTCGGATACCAATTTTGAAGCGAATCGGACCATAATCACAAAACTCGTACGCCATATTGGAGCCGCCATTTTGTTTTTTCTTCACACAAAAATTTCTTGATGCATTGTCACCAAAATTATGTACACCCGCCAAATTTCAAATCATTCGGACTTCTGGAAGTGGGTCAAAATCGCGCCCAAAGGAGTCGGTTACAAACAAACAAACAAACAAACAAACATACAAGTGAAGCTAATATAAAGAGTGTAAAAAGTATAAAAAATAGGTGTAACTTGCCATGATATAATATTGTAATCAACGGTTTCGCAAAATATTTGGAAAGTACTCACCAAAAGTAGTACTTTCACAGGCACAATAGTACATATATTCTAACAAGACAATTGAACACCGCGGTAAAAATCTAAGATTGGGAAGAGATTTGATAATAAAAAATATAAATAATGAAACTATGCCAATGTTGTTCTTAGTGATAAGAAAGTTCTGAAGGTAATAAAATAATGATAGTAATGATAATTTATCTAGGAATGTGATCAATCAAATTGAAAAAGGCAGTATTTTATCCATCGTTGTCTCCTCTAGTGTCAACGCTATGTTTGAGAATTTAGATCGTATCACTAAACAGTCTTTTGGAAAGATATGGTTGAACACCAAGAACAACTGGGATTGTGAAAACAAAGTAAAGGTTATTTTCTCTGGCGTGTTCACCTAGAGCGGTAGGATTGATAAAGTTAAGTTTTTTAAAGTGTCTCTCATGTTCAGACATTCGTTTTTTTTAAATACCTACTAATTTGATTTGTTCGTCATTCACAACTGTTTCAATTTTTTTCGAGATGTTTTTTTATATTTTTTTATTGTTGTTTCTGGATTATCTGTTGCGATGGATGGTTTGTTTTCGTGAATAATTCCATTGATTAATGATATTGGGTATTTAATCTTTACCAGGTATTGTTTTATCAATTCTAAATTGTTTCTCTGGGTCCGAAATGGAAACTGCTCTGGTTTTTTGAATTTCTTATAATATTAATGTTGGGTTGAAAATTATGGTGTGAAAAGTAGTTCAAAAATTTTTTCCGAAAAACTGGGTTTATGATACCAATCTACCTTTAAGGTATTATCAGAAGTTTTTATGATTTTAGCGTCAAGAAATGTTATGGTATTATTATTTTCAATTTCCAAGGTGAATTTCAATTTTAAGTGGAAACTTCGGAATATATTAAAAAAATATATCTCTAGGAAAGGCTGTAATTATGTCATCAACATATCTTTTGAAAATGGTACTGGGAAGGATAATGTTTTCACATTGTTGTTGTAATTCTGACATAACACGATCTGTACAAATGACTGACATACAGTTTCCCATCCCTGAACCATATGTTTGGTTGTAAGACACACAATTGAAATTCAAATAACCGATTCTACGTTGATTTGTTGAAAATATGAAAAGGATGTTCATAAAATCAGATGTGGAATCGGCAGTATTTAACCCACCGATGTCTATTCCAGCTTTAACGCTGTCATGTTTGAGAATTTGGATCGTTTCACTTATAAGTCTTCTGGAAAGAAATGGTTGAACATCAAGAAAAACTGGGGTTGTAAAATCAAAGTAATGGTTATATTCTCTGGCGTATTGAACTAGAGCGGTAGGATTGATAGTAAGGTTTTCAAGTACCTACGAGTTTGTCCCACATAGCATTTATTACAGTTATTACAATCAATATATATATATATATATATATATACAGTGCTAGTCAAAAGTCCCCTCCCCCCCTCGTATCTTTTGAACGGGTATACTTATAATAATGAAATTTGGAGGGTGGAAATAAACGGATGTAGGCTTCTCAACTGGTCATAACAGGTGACGCAATAGTCATAAATGACGTCACAAGGCCACTGTGACCAATAATTTTAAATGAGACCCTATGGCAAGTGACAGCTCGTTTGAAAGGTATTGAAAATACCTATTCAGTCATACCAATTTTGTTTGGGTTTCGGCTGATTTTGATTGATAAATTGAAGAAATACGAAAATTATAGTTTCGCATTTAATTAATAAAGATTTAAGAACCAGTTCTTATAATAAGTGTTCAAAATGTGCTCCATCTACTTCCTGGCAGTAATGCATCCTATTGCTAAACTCTTGTCGTACTCGTCCCAGTGGGTCAGCGGAAATTGCCCTACATTCTTCAACAATTCGTTGTTTCAGAATGGCAATACTGTCAGGTGCTGTAGCGTAAACCTTAGATTTCAAGTGCCCCCATAGAAAAAAATCTAATGGTGTAAGGTCCGGTGACCGAGCTGGCCATTCGATCGAACCTCGTCGTCCAATCCATCTACCACGATATTCTTCATCTAGGTAACGTCTTACTGCACCGTAATAGTGTGCAGGAGCACCATCTTGTTGAAACGTTATTTCCAAGTTGTCGAATTCATCTGGATTATCTTCTAGAATTTCAAGAATTAACGCCTCAATATCATTTTGTAACATCTCCAGATACAATTCACCGGTTAAGTTAGCATTGAGAAAAAGAGGCCCAACTATGTGGTTTCCCAAAATACCTGCCCAAACATTTACTTTTTCTGGAAATTGAGTATGTTTTCACGAAAGATGTGAGGATTTGTGTCACTCCAATACCTCACATTTTGAGTGTTAACATTTCCATTGAGAAAGAAAGTACTTTCGTCACTAAAACAAATTGTCTGTATGTAGCCTGGTTGTTGGTTCATTTTATTGGACATAGTTTCACAGAATTCTAGTCTTCGGTCGGGGTCATCATCTGAAAGTTGGTGCACCATTTTTGATTTGTATGGATGAAATTTGTTTTTAGCCAACACCCTATGTACTGTCCTTTGACTGACTTCACAGATAGACGCAACTGGGGCTGTGGAAGAAGTAGGGTTTACTACCATTTCTCCAATTATGTCAATTTTTTTGTCATCACTAATTGTTGGTCGACCAGATCGTTTGGCATCTTGAACACTACCTGATGCTTCAAACTTCCGAAGAAGCTCCCTCAAATAAACCCTCGATATAGGGCGATCGGGGTACCTCTCATTAAACAGTCGTTCCGCTGCATGGAAATTGTTTCTACATTCACCAATTATTAAGATAGCTGCTACTTTGTCGGCTACAGTACGTACCATTTTGCCTATGTAAACACTTAAACGTCTCGTTAAACAATAGCTTAGGTGAATTTTCAAGGTATGAACACTTTTGACAAGTAGAGAATTCAAAAACGTCAACCTTTTTGACAATTAACCAGAGGCGTACTTTAAAATCTTTATTAATTAAATGCGAAACTATAATTTTCGTATTTCTTCAATTTATCAATCAAAATCAGCCGAAACCCAAACAAAATTGGTATGACTGAATGGGTATTTTCAATACCTTTCAAACGAGCTGTCACTTGCCATAGGGTCCCATTTAAAATTATTGGTCACAGTGGCCTTGTGACGTCATTTATGACTATTGCGTCACCTGTTATGACCAGTTGAGAAGCCTACATCCGTTTATTTCCATCCTCCAAATTTCATTATTATAAGTATACCCGTTCAAAAGATACGAGGGGGGGGAGGGGACTTTTGACTAGCACTGATATATATATATATAACATTAGATTATAACTCTACAGAAGTTTTTGTCGTGAAAAAAGCGTTTTCCGAATAACGTAAAATCATGTTGAAAATGGAAACATTCGCAATTGAATACTGCATAGGAAGATTTTTCGGTGAATTTAAAAATCCACGATAAAAATGAAGTTATTTTTTGAGGATAAAAACAGCTACTTCTCCGGTTAAAGCCACGCTGGACATTCAACTACATCTGATAGATATTCTGAGAAGACCCTAACTCAAAAGAAAAATTTTTTATTTGAAAATTCGCATTTTCATTAAGATAGTTATTTGATTTTCTATTCATAAAGATGAATGAGGCAAAGAAGAATGTTTTCAAAAAAAAAATACTCGCTTTTGGCCGTTTTCAATTTGATTAACCACATTCCTCGATATGAACAATCTTTGAGAGAGGTGTTTATTTGGAAATGCTCTCATTTTTTCATCAATTCAACATCATCTCTCAAGCCCAACACGGATTCTGCCCAGGTAGGTCGACGGAGAGTACATCCTCTGTCTTTTTCGATTATGTATATTGATTCACTTGATGAAGGGAGATACGTTGGTGCGCTTTTCTTCGACCTATCGAAAGCATTTGATATCATTGATCTCAAAATAATTCAGAGTAAACTCTACTTAATCGGTTTCAGAAGCAACTTCATTTCGTGGATAGTGTCATATTTGCCTCACAAAAAAATACGCGTAAAATTGGAAGATTGTCAATCTTCTCGATTTAGCATAGATCTAGGTGTCCCACAGGAATCCATTTTGGGTCCACTTATTTTCTTGCTCTTCATCAACGATTTGCCAAAATATGTGACTACAGATCATATTGTTTCATATGCAGACGATACTACACTAGCAGCTGATTCTGACAGTTCTGTGGAACTGCAAGAGAAGCTAAATCTGCTGTCACATGAATTTACGACCTTGTGTTGCAAAAACTCTCTGATCGTGAACTGTTCTCTCGCAGTTTTTGTTCAGAAATGAAAAAAAATCAATAAGTTTCGAGTGAAGGTTGGCAATGAATATGTCGAATCGTCAAATAGCACCAGAATCCTAGGTACCTATATTGGTAGTAAAATGACTTCCGAATCTAGCATAAGCCAGATAAGTAAAAAGGTCAATAGTGGATATTATGCGATAAGACAATTAAAATCAACTCTGTACTAATATAAATAAAATATTTATTCCACAAAAAAGGGTAATTCGCCTGATATTCAACCTGAGCTTTAGGGACTCTTTCGAACAATATTTTATAGAACACGGAATCATGTCCCTGCCCTGTGTATTGTTGCTGAAAAAAGTATGATCGAAACTCAGATATGCATACTTATCCCACCGGACATGGGAAAATTGTAAGAGCCCAAAAACATACAACCAATTCGTTTGAGAATTGTCCATCACATGCAGTGGTGACATTCTTCAATAATATTCCTGGAGATATGAGACAATAGAGAAACGTTTCAAAACCAAACTGAAGGAATCTCCACTTCAGAACTGCTTTAAGAGTGTTGGTGAATATCTTGGTAGGAGAGGTCACTCAAATTCTACTTTCTCAACTGATTGTCATGAACTGTTAGATGTTAAATATGTTTTATTTTTAAATCTATCTTATTATGTTTGTAAAAATATTTCATGAAATGTGATTGTTCTCTGTTAGTGTGGATAAAATGATTATACATATTCATTTCTCATTATTGAATAACTTTTTTTCATTTTTGAGTAATTCTAATCTATTTTTCGCTGACGTATCCTATATAATTATGTGATCTTGAAGGATTTAATAGAGATTTTATTATTATTATTATTCATTATTACTATCATTATTATTGCATTCTACACCTGTTTCCTTATCAATTAGAGAAACACAGACATAGTTCCATTATTTATATTTTTTATTCTCAAATCTCTTCCTAATCTTAGATTTCAACATCAGTGTTCAGTTGTCTTGTTGAAATGTATATATTATTGTGCCTGCGGATTTTCGTTCATGTTTCTATTACAGCTATTATAAGGATTTCAACCCGGAAAGAACTACTTTTGGTGAGGACTCTCCAAATGTTTTACAAAACCGTTTATCACAATATTATATCATGGCAAGTAACACCTATTTTTATACTGTTTATTCTTTATTATATGAGAAACCATTGTTACAGAGCCTTGAGAATGAATTTAATTGAATTCGAAACGTTGGCAAGAAAACAATCGTCAACTAAATTTCGTCAAAAATTGGTATTGGATCACCATTTTATCAGATTCTGACCAGTAATGTTGTGAGCAATCCTGTAATTTTATTTATAATATAAGAATGGAAATTAGATCTGAAGTTTCAGGTTTTTTATAATTTTATGGAATTCTATAGTTGAATCGAACATAAATGAAACCAGTCTTCTCCAGGGGAGACAGTAGCTGCATCTTAGAGTTGTAATTTGTTTTCGATCATTCATGCACCAATTGCGGCACACACTGTATATGAAGTAAAAATCGGTAAATCGATTCAAAAATAATTATTCATGAACAAGGCTCTGTCAGACAAACAACATTCATGAAATAAAGGATTGGAACAACATATAGGTTATCAACTCTAAACTTCTCTAAGGGAAACGAAAAATGATAAAAATGATGGAAAGACCCATTCAATCAACGTCAGTTTCCGCAACTCTATTATAACCATAACTTTTGTGTATCACGTTTATCAGCGAAGCGATTTTTAAGCGAATGAATAAAACAAACGACATATAAATGGATTTTTCCTCCCTTTTGATTTAATATGTGGGGTATACCGGAGCCGAAAAAATAAGCCGCGTGACAGATGTGGACGTTATCTTTTCTTGAGCATATATCACTGTCCAGTTGGAGTCAATCAGGGTTGGTGGTGGAGAAAGATGGGGTATTTGGTGCTGGCTCTATGAGAGATGAATGAAATGTTGGTTGCAGGAAAAACACAAAATTAGCTAAGGGGAGTTTTCTTTGAATACATTTTTAGAGTTTTATTTTCCAATGGAAAAAAAAATGTTAGTAATGTGGTAAAAGGTATTGATAAATTTGCCTTTGGGCATTCTGTAAAATATTTTATTGGAAAAAATATTGAAATATTATAGTATTGCAAAATATGTTTCCTAAAAGTATGAAATATGGGGATCGAATCCGATTTTGATGGAACTCTCACAAATACTTCACTAACTACCGTCGTATCTACAAACAGACTATTGAACTATCTGAAGATTTGTACTACAGAAATAGATTGGATCAAGCAGTTAACAAACAAGAAGAAATGTGCACAACAATCAATGAAACAAAAAATGGCGTCATCCAGAAGTCAATTTTGACATAAACTCTTTGAAAGAATATTATTGTTCTATAACAAACAAATTAATCCAAGAATATTCTACGACAGTTGATCCTCCCGATCATCTAAAACATGTAGCCTCTCCAATGCACTCTCTATTCTTATACGAGACGGACTTGTTTAAGCTTAAATCAGTTATAAGTGATATGAAAAACAAACATTCCTCAGGCGAAGACCACTTATCAGCCAAACTGTTGTCACAATTACCTTATGGAGCTCCAAGATCTCTTGCCGTGGCCTTGATCAAGCCTTTTGCTGCAGGTACTTTTTCTTCCAGCCTGAAGATAGTTTTACCCCTTCACAAAGGAGGTGCCACTAATGATCCAATTAAATTCAGGCCTATGTCCCTTTTATCAACACTGTCAAAAATCATTGAGAAACTGGTAAAATGTAGAGATGCAGAGACACAATATATTGGCGCCTGAACAGTTCGGTTTCCAAAACAACAAGAGTACAAATGGCGCAATCTTTGATCTTCTTGAAAGAGTGTACATGAGCCTCAATGAGAAAGAGGCAGCCACAGCTATATTCCTTGATCTTTCTAAGGCTTTCGATTGTGTAAGCCATGAAATACTACCAGCTCTCACATTACGATTTTCGCGAAATAGCTCTAGACTGGATCAGCTCACATTACTCACATTACTGATCGAAAGCAAAGAATCATACTAGGCAACAATACTTCTGAGTTAGACAAAATATTACGAGGAGTCCCACAGGGCTCAGTCCTAGGTCCCATTCTCTTCCCTCAAACTGTTCGCTGACGATACTACAATCCTCTGGCAAAATGAAGATCGTATTGCGTTGGCTCAAACTATTCCTGCAGATGTAGTAAAAATCAAACTGTGGTGTGGAGCAAATATGCTGACATTGAACATCACAAAAACAAATTTGGTCATGTTCAAGTTGGATTTAGAAGAGGTACCCTTAGGTCCTGAACTGATTGAAAGCAAGCCTGGAACGAAATTTCTTGGCGTACACATTGATAACAATCTGAAGTTCTTCGAGTCCTGAAGAAGCTGTCTTCTGGTTGCTGCGCTGTCAATATAATATCCCGCGAACTCAGAATGTCGGCTTCTTTAATGGCATACTACTCATTCATTGTGTCTCACTTAAGGTATAGAATTACATTCTGGGGTTTTCGCAGTCAGGTTCTGTTCTAAAGTATATTTGTCCTCCAGTAGTAGTAGTAGTGGAGTGGAACAATATAGACGTGAAATAGAGTTCTCCTATAAAATGAAATGTTGTGTTTTATTGGAAATATTCGACATTCAATATGACGACGAGAAATATCACAGAAATAATCACATTCTTTAAAAGTGGGGAGTATGCACATATAATCAAAATATGTGTGAACGAAGGAATCAAGAAACTCCAAGAAGAAATAATCTCTCTGAGACAAGAAGTAAAAAACATCAGAGATAGCAACATCAACCTGGTAAAATTATTGGATCATTCTAAGGACCATATGTAAACATGGCTATAAAAATAATACTAGCAATCAAAATTATTATTTACGAAATCGAGAAATGTATTCGCAAAGCAACACGAAACCAATTATAACAGAAGACAAAGGTATTCAACAAAAAGTAGGATCATCAAAAAACCACCATCTGAAAACCACCAAATAACAAGTGATTCTCCAGCAAATTCTAAACGAGGTGAAACCAGCAAAGGAAATGAACCAAATTTTAGCCGAACAAGTGAATTTATGGCTGTGAACAATGAAAACCAATGGAAATTTCAACGTAAACAAAAAAGAAGAAATATCATCTATGGCAATTCGAGTGAGGCAAATACTTTTCAAGGAATTGAAAGACGGCAGGACTATCATGTATTTAGGTGTCCCCTAGATTTAACATGTGATGAACTACGAAAGTTCCTATCTTCTAAAGGTATACTGAATGCAGAGTGTGAAAATATGAAATCGAAATACCCGGACTTATATAAATCATTCAAGGTGTCAATATCATCTGAGTACGAGAATATTTTCACTAATCCAGAAATATGGCCGAAATAAGTTGGAATCAATCAATTTCAAAAATGTTTTTCACGGAAAGAAGCTGTAACAGTAAGCAAAAGCTAGATAATCAAACGGAACATTTCATCCGTAATATCGTTCATATTGATGCGGAAAGTCTCTCAGCACGGTTTGATGAGGTTTGTAATCTTATACATAATACAAAGCCTGCTATTTTATGTTTGAGTGAAACAAGAGTAAATGATGATATTTTGGATAAGGAAATTATTATTGATGGATATAACTGTTATTATATATGTCTCCAATCAATTCAGTTTCCATATAGTTGATAATATATCAGTGGAAGGAAATTACTGGTTTTTAATGAATTTTAGTTGTATCTACCGCTCGCCAAAAAGTAAGTCAAGCTGTACAGAATTTTGTTCATTTTTAAAAAACTACTTAGACAATATTGACTTATTTCAGTGTTATGTATTTGTAGGTGATTTTAACATAAGATGGGATCTACCTAATGATACCTACACGAAAAGACTGTCAAATATTTGCAATATTTATGGTTTCAAGCAGTTCGTTGATTTTCCCACTAGAATTCAAATTGGTTGTGGAAGTAAAATAGGTATTGTTCTCAGTAATGATTTTGCAATACAGGTAAGACCAGAAACATATAAAATTTCAGACCATGAAACCATTGGTATTCTTCTCAATGATGTCGGTAATATCTCTGTTAAAAATAAAATTATTTATTACCGCAATTTAAATTGAAAAAGAATGAAAAAGCATGATTGTGAGTGGCTTTATAGTTGTGTAGATCCTAACACTTTATTTGAAAATTTTATAAACAACTTAACTGATATATTGAATAAAGAGTGTCACACCCATCAAAGGAATGGTTCAAAACAGATGTTAAAAATCTTATTTTTGAGCGAAATTCTGCTTTCAATCGAGTCTGATGGAGATTGGCTCAAATATAAAACCAAAAGAAATGCAGTCGTTATTCTCTCGAAACATACCAAGTTCAATTACTTTGAACAAAAAATTGATGAAGTTTGACACGATTCTCGACTTATGTGGAAGAGGTTGGAAGAAGTGGTTAATCCACAATGTGAAAGTACCATTGAATCAGTAAAAATAAACGGTGTTATGGTTAATGAAAATTTGCCGAAAATTTTCAACGAATATATTGTGAATAGTATCGAATATCTCACAAAAATGTTTGATACAGTACCTTTGTATCGAATACAGAAGCCCTTTATTCAAGTTCCTTGAATCTAAATGGAAAAGAACTATTCAAATTGAGAAATATATAATTGTCAAACTTGAGGGAAATAATATTCACTCAAAAAAATAAATATTCTGAAGATGAAATCAATTTCAAAGTAGTGAAGAATATTTTTAGTGATGATGGTTATCTCCCATATTATCAACACATCACTGACCAAATCTCAATTTCCAGATGTTTTGAAAACATCTTTGATGATACCTATACCAGAAGTTCAAAGAACGAAGTTACTTAAGGAGCATAGGCTCATTAATACATTACCTTGTCTCGAAAAAATATTGGAGTTAGTGGTTCATCAACAATTAACCCAATTTATTATTGAAAATGAACTATTATCAATGAATCAGTCTGGTTTCAGAGAAGGGCACTCATGTGAAACAGCTCTTCAAAAAATCATAAGTGAATTGAAATATTCTATGGATAAAAATCTTGTCACCGTACTAGTGTTTCTAGACTTAAAAATAGCCTTTGAAGTTGTAGATAGAAACATTTTGCTCTTGAAGTTGAAACATTATTTTGGCTTTGACGAATCAACTCACGCGTGGTTTGAATCATATTTGAAAAATAGATATCAAATGACAAAAATTGGTGAAGAGTATTCAACAAAAATAAAGGTGAACAGTGGAGTACCTCAAGGTAATGTATTGGGACCTCTGCTCTTCATAATGTTCGTAAATGATATTTTTTTAATTGAGCTGGGTGACTGCAAACTGCACCTTTTTGATAACGACACAATTCTTTATGTTTCTGGTACATGTGTGGATGCTGCCATTGAAAAATTAAACAGAGTTTTATTTAAAATTGAAAGTTGGATGAAAATGAACAAACTGCTTGTGAATCCTAATAAATCAACTTATATGATAATAGGAAAAAATAGATATCTGGTGGAGCAACATAAATCTACAGTGAAATTTGAAGGTTTAATATTAAAAAAACTGGAATATACTAAATACTTGGGAATCATTCTTGATAAAAATGTCATTCTCACCACACATTGACTATGTTTGTAAAAAGATGTCAAAAAAGATTGGTTTTGCGTATCGTGTGAGTGGGGATTCTACCTTATATGCTAGGCAAGTTATATATAACTCAATTATAAAACTTTTGATGACATTAGACGTAAAAAAACTTCAAATATTACAAAATCGTTGTATGAGATTTATTCTGAGAAGTTCTAAATACACTAACATTTCATTGATGCAAAGGACATTGAATTGGCTTCCAGTCAAGGAATACATTGAATTTCGCACATTAGTTTTCATATAAGATTTTAAATAATTCACTTCCGACTTATTCGAGCGAGAATATTCGGTTCAGGAAAGATATTCACAATTATAATACCAGACAAAAAAAAATACGTACAAATATTTCCTACTTCATTCATGAAAACCAAACGGAATATATATGATGAAGGAATGACTGAATATAATAACTTACCTGAATTAATTACAGCATCAGGAAACGTTCGAGTATTTATTAACAGATTGAAAGAGCATCTTCTAAATAGAATTATTACTGTAAACAAAACTACTCCATTTCACTTCTCTTATGAGAAATATATGTATTTATCATGTTTTGTAGTGATCGTTTTTTTTAATTTGTGAAAGTTGACCATTTATTTGTTTTTTTTCAAACTTTTAAAATTAGCTTTAGAAGATTTTTTTATTGTATTATTTCTTATTTGTATATTAGCTCTTAGCTAAATAAATTATTTCTCTCTCTCTCTCCAGAAACGAGCTTTGAAATTAATTTTCGAAGCAAAGTCCCGTGAATCTTGCAGGCCGATTTTTTCTAATAACAAATTACTGACGTTATATGAAAGTTCCATTCCAGAACAGCATGCTTGATACCCAAATTCAGGGAAAAATTCACTAACACCAACACTAACCGGTATACACGTCAGGAAAAAAAACTTACTCTACCACTTCCCACTTCAACTCTTACGAAACAGTCTTTGATTTACAGAAGCAAGCAGATTTAACGAATCAAATCAGAGAAATCAACGATATTAAAGGTTTCTGAAAGCCACTTAAAACACTTCTCAAGTGGAAATGCTTCTAAAGTTTGGAGGAATATCTTTCATAAGCATTCTAGTCGTTCTATATTCTGTGATAAATCTTACATTTTACTTTGTTTATGTGCTCTTTGTAATTTTACAATTTACTATTAGAATTAGTGTTTTTAACTACATGTGAGCATTTTCTCCTAATGTATTGGAGTATCTTACATTTTATATTCATTATCATTAGAACACATTGTGATAATTTTGACTTTGTCGACAAATCTTTTCATTTAGTCAATGAAGCTTATCTATTTATCTATCTATCTATAATAAAACCATTCATTAATCGAAGTATTTGGGCTGAAATAATATGCCAGTTTATGAAATGGAAACGTTCAACTAGAAATGAAATGAAAACGTTCAACTAGACTTTTTGGATCGCTGGAGTGCTTAAAATGAAATAAATATTCAATCGATATACATCCTTGTTTAACAACTCGAATTTACATTATTTAGTATCGATTTGAAGAACATCTAAACAATTCGGTAATTAATCCAATAAAAAAATTACAAAATAAAACAATAAAATGTATATATGAATTGCATTATGAAGAACTTGAAAATCTATATAAATTTATTAACACGCTTTTATTTATTTTTTAGCTTCACTTGTAACAACAATGTAATCAAATCTTGAAAATCAATTTCAACCTACTTCTAATCATCGTATGGATATGAAACTTGGTATGTATATGTAGTTTGGATGACAATACTATAATAGTTTGGAATCTTGGAGCTGATCTGAAGTTGGAGCCAGGAGATGAATAGTGGAACTATAATTATCATTCCAAAAATATGGCGAATGCACAAGGATAATTCTTAGCATAATCATTCGAATGCACTTAGCGCGTTCGTCAAATTTAGTTATAACTTCCATCTGATGTGGATGATTCGATCGAAGAGTTTTTCTCCCGTAGTCTTTTTTAGTCTTCTGTAGCATTATTGACTAAAATGTTAAAATTAAAACTAAAGTATGAGAAAACTAACAAACACGCTTATACAGGTTGGAATAAGTGTCCGATATTTTACAGGACGATTCCTCAGTTATTTATAAGGTGGAAAGTTCATATAGGCATGGGTCCGCAAGGCCTTCATTTTGATATTTTGATATACAGGGTGTTGAAATTTTATTTTTATTTTGGTTTTTCGTAAATAATTTCTAAAATAATGTCGATATTTGGACGAAAATTTGGGGATTTTTTAATACGATAAATTAAAATTTTGTGTTAGTTTGGCCCTTAATTGTAGGGGGCGCCGCCTACAGGTCTTTGTCTCTTTTGGAGAGTCTCAACTTTGTCGCGCATGTATGTATCACCTTTTCTAGAAGAAAAATCGATTTCTCTATCATTTTTACGTGAAAAAGGTATGCTTTTCAAAAGTCGCTACAAGCAATCGTTTTCGAGATATTTTTATTTAAATTAATCGATGCATGTGTTTGTCAAAAAGTGAAACAATTTTTAAAACTTTTTTTTTATTCAACATAGAAACATTTCAAACAACAATAAACAATGGAATACTAGATATAAATCCAAATCAAAATATCAATTTATGTTCGAAATTCTGGAGCTTGTTTCCGGGTGTTCTCCTACCAGATTAAGAACTGCTTCCTTGGTTTCTGGGGTTCTTATTGTCCGATGTGCACTTGACAGATGACTAGCATTCTCAAAACTTTCTGTTTCCCTTAACCGAGCGTGAATTCTTCAAAACGTTTTTAAAATAGGAGTTGTGCGGTTAGGCATTTCCGTTAGCAAGTCCGTATGTAAAATGTATGTCAGCATAATCTGCATTGGTAAACATTACCATTTTTCAACAAATAATCACAATAATAGTAAATAAAACTAATTAACTATGCTCAAGATATTATTTTTGACATTGTGGCATTATTGTAACGTAAATAAACTTAACTTGGTTTAACTAATTTATTTAACACTTAATCTCGATGGTATGGGCTCGTTCAGACTGTCCGTGAGACTTGAGGGCTGTATATTTATCTCCGTTACAGAATTCCCGATCTTTCGAATTCTGGCGGTTGGCGACGGCATGTTCTAATTGTTTCCAATATTGACCGTTGCATTACGCGGAAGAGGGACTGGATGGTTCTCGAATATCTCCGGAGATGATCTCATCGCTGTCGATGGCGACGCGGGAGGCGACAGGTCCGGCCTAGGTTCGTTACATTGCCCCCTTCTCAAAGACATTTCGTCCCGAAATTTCATCCTTGGAGTGTGACGATATCTGCATGACTCCCCATATCTGCACCGTGAAGTTCGATGGAAGTAACACTCCACGGTCTTCATGATCGGTCGTGGAAGAGGGTTACAGCAAACCAAAATCTTGACGCCGCTGGATCTGAATATCGCCTCCAGCATACTTCTTATGACTCTCCAGTCCAACCCATCAATACCACAGGATAATTTTGGAATTGCTAGATCCACCAGATTCTGGTCCACCATAGTATCTCTTAGTTTGGTGAGACTCTTCCAGACATCTTCATAAGACGGTTTATCTTGGGAATGCCTCTTGGTGACTAGGTAGTAGATGTTTCTCTGGCCTTTCTTCAACTGTAGCACCCCACCAACTTCTGGATTCTGATCCCGCAGTGTTTGGAGTTGACCAAATTTCTTGGAGAACACTACGGCGATGCCCCTGGACATTCGAAGATCTTCTGCCACACAGTGCGCTAGTGCGTAGTCAGCAGGCACCTCGAAAAGGTCTCGTGACTCCTCTCTGGTAACCCCATGTAGAACTTTCTGCCCGTTTGAATACAAGGACATAAACTTCTCGAACGTCATATCATCCTCCGGTGGCTTGAGGGTGCGAACTTGGTCATGGTTTCCAGCGTAAGGGGCCAACCTGTTGAAATGGACGACCCTTGGTTTCCCTCGGGGTGGCTTATGGATTCGGTACACAAGGTCGTTTATCCTTTTCACGATCTTATACGGGCCTTCCCACGAGTTCCGCAACTTTGGTGATAGTCCACGACGACGTTTGGGGTTGTACAGCCAAACCAGGTCATCAACCTTAAATCCTCCAGCGTCGGCCTTGATGTCATAGGTCTTCTTCATTTTATCGCTGGCACTCTGGATGTTCAACCGGACTCGTTCGTGGATGTCGTCCATTCTCTGCCGAAGTTTGCTGACGTAGTCCTCTCCCGCAGTGTCTTGTCCTGGCGGTATCCCAAACTTCAGGTCACAAGGCAGTCGCAGTTCTCGGCCCATTATAATACTAGCAGGAGTTTGACCAGTTGACTCGTGTACTGCGGATCGATAGGCCATCAGGAACAAATGAAGATACTGGTCCCAGTCTCTTTGATGGTCAGAGACAACCTTGGACAAGTGGCGGTTGATCGTCCTGTTCATCCGTTCCACCATTCCATCGGACTGCGGATGTAGGGCCGTGGTTCTTGTCTTGCGGATGTCCAGCAGTAGACATATTTCTTGGAAAAGGTTGGATTCGAAATTTCTGCCTTGATCCGAGTGCAGCTCCATTGGAATACCGAATCGACATATCCACTCTTTCACCAAGACGTCGGCGACGGTGATGGCTTCCTGGTTGGGCAGGGCATAGGCTTCCGCCCACTTACTGAAGTAGTCCATTGCCACAAGGATGTATTTATTCCCGTGGTCGGATACGGGAAACGGGCCGGCGATGTCAATGGCGATTCTCTCGAACGGGCTGCCTACGTTGTACTGACGCATCGGGGCCTTGGGTCGTATTGAGGTCCATTGCTAGCAGCGCATACAGCGCACTTCCTGCACCAGTCCTGGACGTCAGCTTGACAATTGGCCCAGTAAAACCGTTGCCTCACTTTCTGCAGGGTCTTCGTCACTCCCAGATGTCCTCCGGCGACTCCATCATGGATTTCCGCAGCACTTCCTCTCTTCTGTTCCTGGGAACAATTATTTGGCGTCTGTCTTCCCCACCAATATCGGCCTCCAACACACGTTTCAGGATCCCATTGTCCAGAATAAGAGACTTCCATTGTGCCCATGACAGGACTAAACAGCCGGCGAGTAACCTGCGACTTCCTGCCATGATGGTCTCCGATTGCCCTTCTTCCAGCGGACGACTAAGCAAAGGTCAGGGTCTCTCTCTGGTCTTTCTGGATCTTGCTGTCATTCCAGTTGTCATCCATTGCCGCGGTTCTACAAAGTGTTGCTTCTTTCTCTTCTGCTCGTCGGCAATGTGAGCAATCATCTGGACATGGTCTTCGCGACAAGGCATCTGCATTCTTATGGCTAGTTCCGGCTCGATGTTCGATCTCGAAATCGAATACTTGGAGTCTCTCGATCCAACGTGCTACTTGACCTCAGGATTTTTGAACTGTAAGAGCCATTTGAGAGCTGCATGGTCAGTTCTCAACAGGAATCTTCTTCCATACACGTACTTGTAGAAGTGTTCCACTCCCTTTACAACAGCTAACAGCTCTCGCCTGGTGACACAGTAATTGCGCTCTGGTTTGCTAAGCGTCTTGCTGAAATAACCAATGACCTTCTCCTGTCCCTCCTGGATCTGAGATAGGACAGCTCCAAGTCCCACGTTGCTGGCGTCCGTATCCAAAATGAATTTCCCTTTGGGTAGGGGATAGCTCAGTATAGGTGCGTTGATCAAAGCTCCTTTCAGCTTCCTGAATGAATCTTGACATTCTTCGGACCACTGGAACTTTGTTTGGCCTTCCGTGAGCCTGGTCAGTGGTTTAGCGATGTTGGCGAATCCCAGCACATATCGGCGATAGTATGTGCATAAACCAAGGAAACTTCGAAGTTGGTGAATGTCTTTTGGGATGGGCCAATCCTTAACAGCTTTGATCTTCTGGTCATCCACTGCTACTCCTTCCCCAGAGACAACGTGGCCGAGGTATCGTACTTCTTTTTGGAACAGATGGCATTTCTTAGGGCTCAGCTTCAATCCGGAGTTCCTCAGTCGCAGGAATACTTCCTCCAAGTTTTTCACGTGGTCCTCGAACGATCTGCCGACCACAATTATGTCGTCGAGATACACTAGACACGTGTTCCATGAGAGTCCCTTCAGCACTGTCTCCATCAATCTTTCGAATGTGGCGGGAGCATTACAGAGCCGAATGGCATAACGGTGAACTGCCACAATCCTGAGCCGATGGTAAAAGCAGTCTTTCTCGATCTTCCTGAGCGAGTTCTACTTGCCAGTATCCACTCTTCAGATCAAGGGTGCGAGAAAATCGTGGAACCAGCCAACGTGTCGAGGGTGACATCTATTCTCGGGAGAGGGTAACTGTCCTTCTTCGTGACATTATTAAGTTGGCGATAGTCTACACAAAAGCGTGTCGATCCATCCGTTTTCTTCACCAGTACGACTGGAGAGGACCAGGGACTGTCAGACGGTTCGATAACTCCTTCTTTTCCCATCTCGCTGACTATTTTGTCAGCCTCTGCCTTCTTGGCAAGAGGAAGTCTTCTTGCTGATTGCCGGATCGGTCGGGCACCCCAGTATCAATCTTGTGCTGGACCACATTAGTTCGACCCCTTTTCCTTGTCCGGTATCGAAGATGTCTTGGTACTTTTGACTAAATCTCTTAGTTTGGGCTGTTGAGCTGGTTTTATGTCTTTGGAAGAGATGGCAACTAATTTCTCTAGTTCTGTGGGCAAGTTGTTGGGTTGGCTAATCGTACCTCGTACGCCCGGATCACGGATGAAACTGACGAGCAGTGCCCCAAAATTGTTCCTTTCTTCAAGGTCACTGGGAAATAATTGACATTCATGACCCTTACCGGCACAAATTTGTCAGCACGCAACAAGGTCTTCCCTAGTGCAATCCCTCGTCCAATTTTCTCATCATGAAGTTTGGGCTCGAACATCACCACGTCTCCACTGCTCGCACTCCCGTCCAGGCGAGCCTCCAGAATGGTTTCAGCCCTCTCAGGTACGCTTACATCTTCAGCCAACAGCACACGGATCAACTCTTCACTTCTCCCATGAAGTACCAGCTCTTCTCCGTTGACACGTAGGACGCCGTCTTTGAAATCCAATTCAAACCCTATGGAATTCATGATGTCCATTCCGATGATTGCATCGTCTTCGATGTCCGCTACAAGTGCCTGATGTTTCACTTTAGTGTTGCCCAAAATTATTTCAATCGGTAGCTCGCCATATACGTAGCTGGCTCCCCTGTTGCTGTGCGTAGCTTCAAGTTGTCGGTTCAATCCGTTCCGGTGTTCTGGCAAAGGAAGGCCGAGAATTGTCCTAGTCGCACCTGTATCTAGCAGCATGGTGCAAGGCTCGTTATTGATGAGACCGTCTACGAAGACACCTTGTTCTGTCGTTGAAGCATAGCGACATATGCGTTGTTAACCGGGGCTTGCCGGACACATGCCGACGATTGCCCCTTCTCATCGACCTTTCGTCGATGAATGTTGGACATTTGCTACGCACATGTCCAATTTTGCGACAATTCCGGCATCTTATATGTCTTTTCTCAGGCAACACTTCCTTCATCACTTTTCTTATGGCAGCTTCCAAGTTAGCAGGCTCCTGTGAGTCTTCCTCAATCGTTTGAACTTTACTTTGGCTTTTGCAGCATTGTTTTGCTGCCTCAAATTCCAAAGCTCGTGCCAGTGCGTCTACGAGATGTGTTGGACGAGCTAATATCAACGCTTGTCTGGTTTCTTGGTCACGGAGTCCATCCAAGAATGCCTGAACCGCTAATCGCTCCATTACATTTTCCGGTATGGCTGGATATGCGAGACGAACCAAGCGTGCAATGTCAGTTTCGAATTCTTGTAAGGATTCGCCCGATTTCTGGCAGCGATTTTTCAGTTGGGAGTGGTATACGTGTTCCAAATGGGCCTGGCCATATCGTAATTCTAGATGTTTAATCAGCTGATCATAGTCCTCCTGTTCTTGGGCGGTAAGAGTTTGTAGAATATTCGTCGCTTCTCCACGTAATGCAAGTGTTAGTGCTACAGCTCTTTCCCCTGCATTCCATCCATTTGCTTTGGCCGCTGCTTCAAACTGTCGGCGGTAATTTTCCCATGGAGTTTTTCCGTCAAATTGAGGCGGCTTCATGGAAAGCTTCCCTATTTCAGAAATGACCTTGACAGCTTTTATACCCTCTTGAACTTTATCCAAGTTCAAACTCAAGTCCAGCATTGCATTTTCGTTAACCATCTCTGTGGAGGGCGCACTATTAATTCGTTTTTCCAGCTTACTGATCGTTTCCTTTATTTTATCTACCTCCGTGTTCATTTGCTCCCTAATTTTATCTATCTCTGTCTCAACGGTTCCCATTCTTTCTTCTAGAAATTTAGCCACACCACAGGAACTTCTCTTCCAGGCCTTCTGTGAATTTTCCAGGAAGCTTCTCTTCCAGGCTTCTTGAATTTTCTAGAAGCTTCCTTCCAGATTTCTAGAATTTTCTTCCAGGCTTCTTGAATTTTCTTGAAGCTTCTCTTCCAGATTTCTAGAAAGCTTCTCTTCCAGATTTCTAGAATTTTCTTCAAGCTTCTCTTCCACATTTCTAGCATTCTCTTCCAAAGTCCTCGAATTTTGTTGCAGCTCTTCTTTCAAGGATTCTATTATCGGACTCAAATCACCTCCGGGAACTTCGAATAAAATGTTTCGGGTCCTCACCTTCTTGTATAAGTCCTTCTGCAAGTCTTTCCTGGAGTACTTGCTTTTTACCTGTTGTTTCCAGTTCCCTTTCCTCCAATTCCTGTTTCAATTCCGCTACCTTCAAATCCGCAAGGCGCACTTTTCTTGAACACATTTTGTCTTTGACGAGGTATCAGTCTGTTTCACACGAAAAGTTTATCAGTTTGTTAAAAATTCACTTCGCGAATTCTTTTCCACGGGCCACCAGTCTATTGTCTGTTTCACGCGAACAGTGTAGCAGTTTATATTCCCACGCACAATTGTCCACTTCGCGAAAACCGGGCCACTGTCTATTTTTGGGCGTACAAAAAGGTCTATCAATTTATTTTTCTGACTATCCACTCCACGATCACTTGTTTATTTTCAAAATCTCACTTCCGACACCAATTGTAACGTAAATAAACTTAACTTGGTTTAACTAATTTATTTAACACTTAATCTACAACTTAATTTATATTACTACGCCACTGTATAGCTCGATGGTATGGGCTCGTTCAGACTGTCCGTGAGACTTGAGGGCTGTATATTTATCTCCGTTACAGAATTCCCGATCTTTCGAATTCTGGCGGTTGGCGACGGCATGTTCTAATTGTTTCCAATATTGACCGTTGCATTACGCGGAAGAGGGACTGGATGGTTCTCGAATATCTCCGGGGATGATCTCATCGCTGTCGATGGCGACGCGGGAGGCTACAGGTCCGGCCTAGGTTCGTTACATTATTTTTTCACACAGCGAACGACAGCTCCTCGTCTGGTGGCATATAGGTCGTGGTTCAAAATATACTCAGTCAAAATTTGATAATCGTTACAAAAATGAAATTGAGTGCCACTAAATTTTTTATGTTACGGAATTTAGAAACCAAAAGCATATATCGGTGATAAAACTTAAGGAAATAAAAATCGATTACCCCATTGATAGTTTAATGCAAAACACATGTATATATCTACAATTATCTACGAAAAAATGTATGTTCTCCAGGAACGATGATCAATTATAATAATAGAAAAATGTGTTGAAAAAGTAAACGGTCATAAAAAATTAACATGGTATGAATAGATACCTATAGTTTTTTCCAGTAACAAGAGGGTTGGTCTTTCAGTCTTCAACGGTATTCAACTGTTGATTTCTTCCCTGTTGGAGGGTTGAATAGCTCCTTTATCTAGGACATACAGGAATCACCTGACAGCAAAACTGGACTATACTTGGGACTCTCTGGACGCCAGACAGACAAACGATGAAAAGAAACGGAAAACAGAATGGCACCAGAAAATGTATCCAAAGATCTCGGTTGTGCTTAACAACTGGTGGTCACGAAGAAACGCCAGCACCATAAACACCAAAGAAACCAAGGAAACCAAGGACCCTGTTGAATAGGATTACTTATCACCCATTCAGACACGTGTTGAATTACAAAGAAAAAATAGTACAAAATGGCCAGTCTTTGAATGAAAACTGTCGAAAGAGAATACCTACCATCTCAATAATCAGTGGGTAAACCAAATCGCAAACATGTGAATGTCCTATTAAAATCATTAGCCAGACATTTCGTCAATTCAAAGCGAGACTTTCTCTCATGACGGTCGGTGGCGGAAAGGAATGATTTTTAATCTGAAAACTTTTTCTACCCAAAAAAAATCGACACAGAACTATACTTGAAAGAACTTCAAATCTGGACTCGATATTTCTCTCTCTATCTCTCATACTGAAAGTTGGAACATTGGACGGAAAATGCATATCACCGTACAATCGGGCGACAACCAAGGGTCATAAACATGAGAGGTGAAATCAATCAAGAAAATGACGTATCTCCTTTTTGATGCCCTGCAAGGTCGATCAGCTGATTGTTGACAGAACTGAAAGACAAACCCTCCATACAACGTAATAAACAACTACAAAATTTGAAAACAAAATTAAATATTTACAATGTCGTGGCAATAATAATATATACAAATCTAGAGAAAATTAAAGAATAACAAGTAGGTGAATACAACATTATTTCTGTTACTATTCGGTGAGCATACAGTGAGTCAGATATAACTAAGTCATTTTCCCTTTTATTTTCAGGACTGACCTAAATGGAATTATTGTTCAGTTCAGGATCATGAGACACTTGTGCATTCTCCTAAAATACTATAGACTTTGATGGCAGACAGTAATAGCTGAACGAACAGGTGATAATAAACCATATTAGATACTGTGCTATGCAAATATGAATTCAAACAAATAGCATTCATTGTACCATCAGAATAAAATAATGCTATAACATAACAGCACAAAATCTGTAGCGAAATCATACCTTTCTCACGTAAAAATCATGGAGGAATCCATTTTTCTCCTAGAAAATGTAATACATACAAAAATTATTTACGAAAAACCAAAATAAAAATAAATGTTTAACACCTTGTATATAAAAAATTAAGGCCTTGCGGCCACATGCTTATAAGAAACTTTTCACCTTATAAATAACTAGGGAATCGTCCTGTAAAATATCGGACACTCATTATATAACACCCTGTATAGCAGTAAGAACTAAAAAGTTGGAAATAATAAGAAAGAAGTCATTGACCAAAAAATTTTCTCTTATGTAAAAAAAGCGTAGAGTGCTCTTCACGTACTTTGATGATATTGAGAAAACTGATAGTAAGCACCTCACGCTATTTTTACATAAGCGAACATTTTTTGGCCAATGACTTCTTTCCTATTATTTTCAACTTTTTAGTCCTTACTACTCCATAAGCGTGTTTCTTGGTTTTTTCAAACTTGAATTTTATTTTTTACATAAATTCAAATGAACTATTTTTATAAATTTTTTCAAGATCTATTGTTTAAAGAAGGAAATATAATGATGTTTTCCTTGGATTTCTACTATTCTATTGCCAAATGAAAGTTCATAAAAAATGAAGCTGAATGATATTTTATTCGTTTTCGTTAAACTGAAAGAAAATGTTTGCATCACATGCATGGACCAGACATGCTCCACTGAAAAAAAATAGACCTAGAGAAACATCGTACCAAAAAGAACACATCCTGTGAAGCTCTATACTGTGTGTCAGATTCTGAAAAGTATTTGTCGAGACACAAATATCAAGAAGACAAAAACTCCAAAACGAATTCCAAATAACCTGTTTAAAACCATGCCTCCCGTATCAGTAAATAAATATGATATGTTCACCTTTCAGGAAACAAATGAGTAATGTTTACTCATCTCGCTACGTCCTCTGCCTAAAGCTCCTGAAAATATAGACCCACCCGCACGGAAAACCAAACCGGAATATTAAATCACAATGGGGTGGTTAACCCCACTGGGATAGCTTACACCATTTCCACTACATTAGTCAAATAACACATCGCCGTATATCGAATTAACTCATCTTCGCATCTGCATGACATTCACTTGCCTCAAAGGAAAAGTGACAAGATCGGTCTAGCGGAAGTCTATAAAGGGTGGAGAGGAGAGAACTCACCACCACACAGTATCCTTCATAAAGTCAAATCCATTTTTGTCAACAAGAAACGGAATCATTATCAAAAATGATTATATTATTTGATAATTGCCGGAATAATTTTATAGTTGGATTTCTATTTCCCAAACTAGTGTCCTCATTTCAGTTTTGAACACGCTTTATGTATTTCACCCTCACCGCCCTCATTTCTATATACTGCACCACAATTCCAAGGACATGTTCATCACAGAATGGTTGTTATATTCCAACCCCCTTGTATACTCTCCGTTACGTGGTAAACCCTACGGGTACCCCTTTGTTCCTCCTGATACCGGAGCAAGAAAAATCACCATCGTTCTTTACACAGCTTAAGGTTTGCCCGCATTTACTAACAACCCATTTATATCTTTGTTTCTCTCTGACAAGAAAAATGCTGATAATTTGGGGCCAGAATGACCGACGGCGACCGTTTCGCTGTTTCCAATAGAAGGGGGAAATGTGGTGTGTTGCTTTAGAATTGATGTTTTCATCAACCGAAAAAATGGAAGGCGAACTGTTGATTTTTTAGGTATGTTCGAACATAACTTCGACCTAGATGCACCATACTAATTATTCTGATAATGAGAGAAGCGGAAGATGGGTACTACGAGAAACACTGTACGAAACAACTAAAACGGCAGTTGAAAATGGCCATACCAACGTAATTGTATTATTGTTGAAAATGGTTGTGTATTGTATGGCTCATTATTTTCCACGATTCAACAAATATGGACATAATTCAATACATGGCAATCAGAATATGCTTAGGAGCATATTCGCCATGTACTGCAAGCTGAAGCACGAGACTCACCTCTATACCGGGTGATTCTCTAAGGTGGCTCACCCCTATTATTGAAGATAGGAAAACGAAATTTAGGGGTTGTTTATTATAGTTCAATTCACATTTTTTCACATATTTACTTGCTTTGCTGAACTTTCGGTTTGACCGGAGATGACCCCAACTTTCGATTTTTGAATGGGACATCCTATATATTTTTACTTATTTCGATCGAGAATGACATTCTGAATCCAACAAATCCTGAATTGTCAATATTTGACAGATAAAGACATTTTTATTCCAATTTATATTTTTCGATATAGAATGCCATGGATTGAGTAAATCGCTTCATTCTTGATCAAGTAACATGGGAAAAATACGTTTCGAGGCTTAGTCGTTTCAAGAATTATTTAAAAATCGCAAATTAGTCCATTAATGTTTTAAATTTTCAAAATAATCCCCTCCTTGATCACGGTAAAGTTCAACTCTTTCAATTGTTGCGCGCACCTCATTGATTAGCTGTTCCGCATTGATGTTCTGGCATGCCACCCTTACCTTATACTCTAGTTCTCCACGAGTATCTGATGCTGTGTTGAACACCTGATTTTTAATTGTTCCCCAAAGAAAAAAAATCTAGCGGAGTGGGTCTGGTGATCTAGAATATGTAAAAGAAATAATACATTAGGAAAAAATATGAAAACATAAGAATATACCTCGCAGGTCACTGAATAGGTCCATAAGTCATAAGTCATTCAAAAAGCTAAGTACTTATACTATAAACAATTAGCCGAAACAAATGCCGGAGATCCAAAAAAACTTTGTAATGTAATGAAGGAAGCCACCAATGATCGAGTGGGAAAAGTAGAAATAAGATCAATTAAGGATAGTGGAAACGTAGAATTAAATGACAAAAAATTAATTGCCAATGAATTTAATTCGTTTTTTACCAGCATAGGAAAAAAGCTAGCAAATAAAATAACAGCTTGCATCTATAGAAATGATGGTCAGCGCACAATAAATTAATTTTTTTTAACCCCCAGCACGGAAAACGAAATTTTAGAGCAAATCAAAAATTTAAAAAACGGGATTAAAGGTGGTGAAGACTGCATTTGTTCCAACATAATAAAAAAATTCAAAGAACAATTAATTAAACCATTGTATCACATAGTAAATACCGTTTTTGGTACAGGAGTGTTTCCTGAAATTTTTAAAACTCCATTAGTTATCCCACTGTTCAAACAGGGAGATAGGAAATCAACAAATAATCATAGGCCTATTGCTCTAACAAGTTCTATAAGTAAAATAATAGAAATGTGTTTGAGGCAGAAGATATTAATCTATCTGGAAAAGAATAAAATATTGCACCCTGATCAATTTGCCTTCAGAGAGAACAACAGTACCGAAAATGCTCTTTGCAGGGTCACAGAGGGAATCCCAAAAAAATTAGATGAGGGTAAAAAAGTGATAGGTATATTCCTTGATCTGCAGAAGGCATTTGACACGGTTGGCGCACCAAATTCTGTTGGAACGTTTGGAACGGGTAGGAATTAGAGGTATACCAAATAGCCTGGTCAAATCATACTTATCTAAAAGAAATCAGAGTGTAATCATCTCAGGTGAGGAGAGTGACAAACTAGAGATGGAATTTGGTGTGCCGCAAGGTACAGTGCTCTCGACACTACTGTTTAATGTTTATATAAATGGTCTTATGTATGAATTGGATGGGATTTTCTGTTTTGCAGATGACTCTGCAGCAATAGTATGTGGGGAAGACTGGGAAACTACAAAAATAAATGCTGAACTAGCATTGCACAAAATTGAAAAATGGCTGGAGTGCAGTTTGCTTTCTCTTAATATAGAAAAAATGAAGTTTTTAACTTTTTCACTTTCCTCTCGAGTAAAGCCGAATTGTTATAATCTAAAAATGCATAATTCTCAATGTGATCTAGAATTACGATGTAAATGTGATTGAGAGAAAATCCTCGATAAAATACCTGGTAGTAATCATAGATGAAAACCTTAGTTGGAAGGAACATATTCAATATGTAACTGGTAAAATTAGAAAACTTATTCATAAATTCTATGAGTTAAGAAACATTTTATTGTTTTTATCTTCGAAAATGGTCTATTTTTCACTAATAGAGTCAATAATAAATTATGGTATTGTAGTCTGTAGTGGATTATAAAGATAATGCTCTCTAAGAAGAAAATATATCCTACAGAATCTGTATATATAGATAGCAAACTGTTATGTCCCAATCAATTGTATGTGAAATCAGTTATTAGATTCATGCTAAAAAACACATACTACAGGGAGGATTTAAAACATGGTGTGAATACAAGGAATGCAGCTAATAATAATCTCTTTCTGTGCAATCCCAAACATACATTATGTCAAAAGCATATTTATCACATAGGTCCAAAGATTAACAATAGTCTACCCCATGCTATAAAAAATAGACCATACCATAAAGTAAAAAAGGAAATTGTACAATGGATAATTGAGACTGAGTACACTGTAACCTTCATGCTTTGATGGAGGAATTAAAAACATGTTTTTGTGATTGTTACCCCAGAATGATATTTTTTCTTTTTATATCTTAGGAATTTTCCTAAAGTATTAATTTAATTTAGTTGAGTAAATTGCTAAATGTTGTAGCCTAAAATAAAATTGAATGTGATAATGTAAGTGGGTGCACACACAGTATTCAGAATACCATCGTGCACCGAATATAATTTATTTAGCTTATATCAATATATATGTGGTTGTTAAGAGATATTATCAATGAGATATGTAAAATATATTGCTGTTACTAAATAAATAAATGAATAAATAAGTGCCAATCCACTTTTCTGGGAAGGTGTCATTCAGATATCCAATTACGACTTGAGAATTGTGAGGTGGCTCTCCATCTTGTTGAAAATAGATATCAACCTAGTTAGCCAGTGGCAAATCTTCAATTAAATCATCAATTTGATTTCTAAGGAACTGTAGATATCTTTCCGCAGTAAGTTGTTCGTAAAAAATTATTGGCCCCAAAAGTTTTCCTCCGATAATATCCATCCAGCAATTGAAACCACATCGCTCTTGAAAATTTCCTTATTGCATCAGATGTAAATTTGTTTGGTACCAGTACCTTTTATTATTCCGATTGAACAGACCCAAGTTGGTGAATCGAGTTTCATCTGAATAAATAATTTTAAATGGAAAACGTACATCTTCTGTGTATTTAGTCAAAAACCAGTTGCAATGATTCAATCTTCGGTTGTGGTCGTTATCGTAAAGATGTTGGTGTAGTTGGTACTTGAATGATCGATAATTATATTTGTGAAGAATTCTCCAAACGGACGAATAACTTATATCACGCTCAGAAACAATTTGGCGAATTGATGCCGTATAATTCACTTCAACATAGGCCAACACGTCTACTTCTTTTTCTTCACTGACGATGAAGTTATTAGCAATTTCTTTCAGTTCATTTCGCATTTTCCTTCCCAGTTTTGGAAAATAAGGCCGAGTGGGATGGCGACGATTAGGGAATCTCTGAGCATAAATTCGAGCTGCATCAGTTGAATTCTTTTTTGCTCCTCCGTAAATTAGCAACATGTAAATTTTTGCGTTTTTGTTTAATTTTCCATATCAAATTACAAACTACGCAACAAATACATATTTTAAAATGGCAGCATATTTACCAGCCTATTTGTTTGGGTAGTCCTAGCAATAGCTTCAATTGTTTGTCACGGATAACTAGAATAACAGGACTTATTGTATAAGTATACCGCATTATTTGTTATTAGGTATGATCTCTTCTTGCAAATATTTAGAAAAATAGTGAAAATAGAGTGAAAGTGAGTGGTATCAAATTATTCGTAAGAAAATGATCTTTCACAAAAAGCCGACGAGCCACCCCCTTTCCATTTGAAAATATCAAGTTAACTGGAAAAATTCATATTTGCGACTCTTAAATAATTCTTAAAACGACTGTGAAGTCATAAGCCTCAAAGTAGTATTTTCCCCATGTTACTTGAACAAGAATAAAGCGATTTACACGATCCATGGCATTCTAGATCAAAAAATAAAAATTGAAATAAAAATGACATTATTTGTCAAATATTGACAAGTGAAGTGAAGTGTAGTTGGATTTAGAATGGCATTCTCGATCGAAATAAGTAAAAATATATAGGATGTCCCATTTAAAAATCGAAAGTTGGGGTAATTTCCGGTCAAACCGGAAGTACGGCAAAGCAAGTAAATATGTCACAAAATGTAAATTGAAATATAATACACAACCACCAAATTTCCTTTTTCTATCTTCAATAATAAAAAAGTTATAATAGTGAGCCATCTTAGAGAATCACCCAGTATATCAGCAGACAATTATTTAAAGGAATCGTATTTTTTTTGTTTTTGTGCATGTAATTTACTATGTTGAATGTTTTTCTAGAATAACGTGATAAAATTTCATACCAACTCATGTTAGTTGCCACTTCAAAATGTCGCTAAAATTCGAACGCATCATCGTGCAGTTTCGTTCTCTATTGTACCACGGAGACTAATCATATCAGATAATCAATATATTACTTTTTTCCAAATAGGATGTCCTCTTACTGAATATTTGGTAAGCGAATTGCTGGGTGATGGATGACTGACAGAAAATAATGTTTTTAGACTGTTGGAAGAAGAGGTACAACAGGAAAATCTACCTATCAGTGATGATGGTCAGTCTGATCTAGTAATGAATGTTCCACTATCAGAATTAAAGAGGAGTAAAGAGAACTTGCCACCTAAGTTGACCTAAGTTGGAGAAATATAATTCGCAGCAGCTAAAAAGGCAAAACTTTAGAATAAAAAAATAAAAAATAAAAAACTTTTTTGAAGACAAGCTTTTATTCAAATGCGCTGAAAAGCAAATTGCTTTGGATGTGTGACGTAGGTTATTCCGCGAGTTATATATTCAAAAGTTTGTCGCGCAAAGTTTTCAGTTCGAATACAAAAGCGACAAGCTTTTGAATTTATAACTTACGGAATAACCTACGTCACACATCCAAAGCAATTATATTTTACTTTTCAGTGAATTTGAATAAAATCTTGTCATTAAGAAGGATTTTTATCAATGATTTTATTTTGTGCTTTTTAGTACCCAAGTACGCCTTGATATATACATTTTTGTTAAAGCATCGTTATTATGATGCCTTTTTTCCTGTTAGTTCTGAGTTATCTAGTCCTTCTATGGGGAGACCATCTTAAGATTAACTCATCCGCAATCTTGGAGTTGCCATCTTCAATTTATGAATTTTAATTGAAAATCAATAATCTTCGACTAAATTCATAATATCCGACCCCAAAAACCCCGGCACACCAATTTTGAATCGAAACGGGCCATAATATCAAAACTCGCCCGTCATCTTTAATTCGTGAATTCAGATGAAAAATTCATAATCTTCGATCCTGAAAACCCCCACATACCAATTTTGAATCGAATCGGACCATAAACATAAATCTCGTCCGCCATCTTGGAGCGCCATTTTGTTTTTTTCTCTAACAAAAATTCCATGAGCCGCCATTGCCATTTCATAAATTTTGACGAAAGATTCATAATATCCGACCCCGAAAACCCCCACATTCCAATTTTGAATCGAATCGGACCATAATCACAAAACTCGTCCGCCATCTTGGAGCCACCATTTCGTTTATTCTCTTACAAAAATTGCATAACCACCGGAGTTATGAACACCTGCCAAATTTCAGCTCGATCGGATGTCGGCAAGTTCTCCAAAAATGAATTACAAATTTTAAACCGGAAAGAATAACCTACGAACGAAGCAACTTAAATATAAAAGCTTGTAGAAATAGTCTTCCTCTTGCAGAAGCCTTCATAGTGATCAAGTCTCTCAGAAATGTGCAAACAATTGATAACTATTCACTTCATGACCCCAACTTGGGTAAGAAATAGTCCTGAAGCCCACTGTGATAATGCCTCAATATTCGGGTAGATAATAACATCAATTCTTTTCTGTTGAACTCCATGTAAAATATCGACTATTAACAGCAATCACGGCAAGTTTGCAGCCCACTTGCACACAATTTATTTATTAGGCTCAAACAAAGGTTCCTGTAATAATGAAAAAGTAGCAGATCTCAATCATTTATTTTTCGAATGTGCAAATGGTAGAAAATACATTTTTGATTCCATGATCAATTTCATTAGAGCAGCTGACATAAATATCTGAAATATTCTTGCTGGGCATATCGCTATGTTTTCTATTCTATTTCTATTCAACAGGATATAATTCATAGAAGTTTTGTATTGTTCGAGTCTGCTATAGATTTCCAGCTTTGAACACTATTCTTACGTTGAATTTGTTGGTTATTCTTTGATTATTCCTTTAAGAATGGTAATTAAAACCAATGAATTTCCCTTCCAGGAGAGAAATAAAAGAATAATGCAAAAATAACATGAAATACATACATGAAAGCCCACGCAACAAAATGTTTATTTCCTCTCCTGACGATAGTCACAAAAGTTCATTATTAACCAATGATCCCATTGATCACGGTATCCGAAAATTATATTGAACGAAGAAGTTTTCTATTCATTATCTAAAAAATAATGTCTGACGTATATCATCCATCCTGTGTGAAATATGAATCAATAATCGGACATATCCCTGATTAGGTACACCAGTTTTTCCGGTTTTGTTATTCACAGCAAATTTATAGAATTTGGTTTTGTTTGCGGTGGTGTGATGGAGAAGAGTGGATGCATAAAAACGCCAGATAATCAAATAATGCGGAATTTATCATCAACTAACAATAGTTATGTATACTGAATAACCGATTATACATACTGGGTGATTTAGTGAATGTGAGATATATTTTATGTCATCCACTATCGACGTTATGCTATGTGAACCAATTCAACCAGAATTACCCCTATACTTTTTCGAATATGGGTGAGTCGATATATTTTTCTCAAGTACTCGAACAGCTTCAATCCATCTCCTACGCTCTTTCTCATCTTGAAAAGAATATAATCAATATGAGGTGTTTTCTGAGGGATAACATTTCGGTCATTTTTCCCAGGGTATTATCGTAATTTTGCCTGCTGAACACAATTTTGGAATCCAAACCTGGCGCTCTCAATTACATTCAGTGACATAGTACTCCCCTTTTTCCGGGATGACAACAAATAAAACCTTTTTTGATTCCATTTATTTCTTTGGAGGATCAAGGAATTTAAGTTATGTTTGAATTCTCAACCTCAATAAGGTTGGAAGACACATCGTATTGTTGTCCAGGACTTTGAATGTTAAATTCGAGTTAATGGCCGTCAGTCTGGAAAAAATGCTTTATTGACATTGGAACGGTCGTCGTATCTCCTGAAATCATTGGGAGCGCAAAGTTTGTGCTCAGTGAGAGATTGAGCAAGTAGGTAACTCAAAATTGTGAAAATTGTGAGACTATAAAATTACTCAAGAATCAAATTATATATATATATATATATATATATATATATATATATATATATATCTATATATATATATATGTATGTATATTGTTATGATATGAAGTATATGTTAAATATAAAAAAAAAATTTGGATATAATGATATTTATACATTACATGAATACCTGCTATGAGTGTTTTTACAATTTTTCTGTATACTTTGCATTTATGAAACCTTTGGCCATCTTATAGTCAACTCAGATGATCCAAGAGGTAAGCAGTGAAGCTTTTTTTTATCATCAGAATGTTTCCAACAATCCATTCAATTTGCACAACCTATAAAACTATGAGAATCAAAATCCACAAATTAAACTTTAGAATTCAAATAGACAAAAATAATCTACAAGCAAGAACATCATGTATGCTAATCTTGAGTCACAAGAAACATGACAGGGATATGTCAAACTATTTTCTATTGGAAATCATCGAAATAACAAAACAGAACAGAAAATGAACAGAACAGAAAATGGGTGAATATGAATTTTGAACAGTTCTGTATAAATAATGTTAGGTGTAGATATAGAAATTGTAAATAAAATTGTATCATATGTTAGAATTAGAAAATGTGTTTCAAGAAAGTGGAATTCAGATGGGGAAAACAAGATGTGATGAAGACAAAAATAAGGAGTCGAAAAATAGTTTTAGAGAGAAGCGGTAACAAACATTTTTCTTCATGAAAAATCATCGCAAATAAGCAGACAACAAATGTAACAACAATTTCAACCTCAAATCCAAATCAAGAAACTGCCTGGCAAATATTTACCTCCAATCCAAATCAGATAATATTCCCAATTGATGACATAACCAGCAACAAGGGGCCAACATCAGCTAACTTCACTGCCAGTAGCCATTGAACACCTACTCCAGGATTTTACTGAATTTACAAAATGTATTTCATAAAAAAACACAGTGAAACGTTTTGCACTAGACACTTTTTATGTTTTTTTTTAATAACACCAATTCACAGTGGTGAACTATCTTCCGTGCTCATGATCATAATATAAATATAACCTCTGAATATTTACTTTCAATATTCGCTGATTGCGCATGAGCAAGCATTTTATGTTTTGGATTTGGATTGTTTCAATTACATTAATCATAAAGTAGATATCGCAAGAATAAGTATTCGAAATATTTGAAAATGTATTTAAATAAAAAAATACAATAATTTAACGATTTTCTGGACTCGTTATTTATTATTTGATCATATTACAAGATATATTTCCATGAGAGAGTAAATTGACTTGGAACAAAACAACTAGATGGCGAAACTACAATCCTCCTGAGATTTTGAGACGATCTGCTCATCATAGGCTTACCGACTGAGCTGGGCAAAGGTAATAAAATAAAGGTATATGGTAAGGGTAAGAATGTCATAGCCGGAGTTTATTGTTGTGATGAGTATTTGAAAAGCACATAAAAAAAACATAATGATAATTATACATAAAACAAAATAATACAAATCCTCATCATCATAACAAAATATTTAATATATATATATATATATATATATATATATATATATACAGTGCCTTCATTTCAAAACTTCCTACCCCTATTATTTCTTTTAGCAGGGAAAATTTCCTGTAGGGAAAAAACACGTAAATTGAGATATGGAGGGGAAAGTTTAAAACCAGTGCCAGTTGTATTTTAGGTTGAATCCCCATACCCCTAGCCACCCCCACTTATTAATTTTAAATGGCACCCCCACACTTGTAACACATCATTTTAAAGATCTTAAAAATCCTCACTCAACCCCGTTTGAAAAACTGAAATTGGTTGATCCGTTCTCGTAAAATAGGGCAAAAAGAAAATAAATGATAACAAAATGCAAAATAAATCAATGAATTTATGGAACCGCTACCACTGACTCAATAACGGTATGTGTATGTTTCTTTCTTACACAGAGTTTTTTGCGTTAGCTGAAAGTGAGATAAGGGCACACAGTTTCTGCTTGGCTTCAGTTAAAATTAAATGGTGAAAACACATATCAGACTTAGTTGCACTGACAGTAATACAAATCGTAATGGTGTACACTTTACAAGAAAGAACTGAAATTATTTTTATTTATGGTACTGAAAATAGGTGTGCTCGTATGACAGCCCGGGTTTTTATTGAAATTCATGCAGGCCAAAATGTGAGTCATCGATATGTTCTAGACCTTGTTCAAAAATTTGAAGAGACCCGGTTCTGTGTGCAACAAAGCAGTAAAGCAGCCCAGAGTTCTGACTGAAGCCGCACAGATTGAGATTTTAGGCCAATTCGCCATTGAGCCGACTACGTCAATTTCGAAAGTCGCTAAGTTAGTAAATATTTCAGTTGGTTCTATACACAAAGTTTTAAAACTGAACAAGTTATTTCCTTACAAAATGAGTATTCATCAGCAACTCAGTGAGGATGACTATGATAGGAGAATTGAATTTTGTGAACTAATGACTGCGAGAATTCAAAATGACCCGAATTTAATAAAAAATATTTGCTTCAGTGATGAATCAATTTTTTTTCTTAATGGCTTTGTAAATAAGCATAACTGTAGATACTGGGATAATAAAAATCCACACTTGTTTCGAAAGGATCATACGCAATATCCACAAAAAAAAACGTCTGGGCTGGAATTCTGGGAAAGGAAGTAATTGGCCCTATTTTTATTGAAGAAAATTTAACGGGTCAATTGTATTTAAACTTATTGGAAAATGTAATCGATCCACTCATAACACAGTCCTTGGAAAGCCAAGTTGATGAAGGAGACAACCCGCTCTTGGATGAACAAAATTTTAATTTTCAACATGACGGCGCACCGCCACACTACGCATTGCATGTCCGACAGTGGCTCGATCAACGGTATCCTGACAAATGGATTGGCAGAAGAGGCGCTCTGGAATGGCCGGCGAGATCTCCGGATTTGACGCCATTGGATTTCTTTCTCTGGGGATATTTGAAGACAATGGTATACAAAACTCCCCCGCAGGACATTCAGGATCTAAGACACAGGATTACTGCCACATGCAGACAAATTACTAACGAAACATTTACAAACGTCCGACAGGAATTCGAGGATTGTACTTTTGCTTAGCTACCAATGGTGCACATTTTGAACACCTAATAAAGTAGGTACATTTATTTCATTGCAATAGCTATTATTTTATTTTTTATTATAATTCATTTTCTTTTTGCCCTTTTTACGAGAACGGATCAACCAATTTCAGTTTTCTGAACGGGGTTGAGTGTGGATTTTTGAGATCTTCAAAATGATGTTTTACAAGATAGGGGGTGCCATTTAAAATTATTAGGTGGGGGTAGCTAGGGGTAAGGGGGTTAAACCTGAAATACCACTGGCACTGGTTTTAAACTTCCCCCTCGATATCTAAATTGATGTGTTTCTTGCCTACGGCAAATTCTCCCTGCTAAAAGAAGTAATAGGGGTGGGAAGTTTTGAAATGGAGGCACTGTATATATATATATATAAATATATATATATATATATATATATATAAATATATATATATATATATACATATATATATTGTTATGTTATGTTATGCCAGTTAAAGGTTTAAAAGGAAAAAACCCAAAAAAAGAATAATTACTAAATAGTTATTAGTTCCAAGAGATTTTTTTTTAATAACTTTTGAAGTTCTATTTATTTATAAGCCTTTGTATAATGTGGATAGATAAAAATGTCAAAATAATATAACACAATCAATTTCATACACTGTCATAATGATCATAAACCATAATTGGAAAAAAGCCAACAAAAAGTCTAAATTTACAAAATTTGCATGAATAAAAGGTGATCAACACATTTGTAAATTTGAAATATACAGTATATGAAATTGGAGATAACTAAAACTAACCAATGGTAGAACAGCAAACGTCTTCATGACAATAGCCAATCAGAGAATAGATGGTCATAGGTAAAAATTGGAAATTGTGAAGGAATAGCAATTGGTTGATATCATAAGCAATTATTATTAGAATTTGTAAATAGTAATAAGTATGGAAAGATAATTGGATATATAAATTGAGTAAGATAAACCTAAACAGTGAAATGTGACAATTTAGTGCGCGATTTCAAAAATTCAAATGGGAAAACAGGAAGGGAAACTTGTATCGAGGCAACAACAAACAAAGCCAAGAAGGAGATTAAAAATAAAATTAGAAGGGAATGGACGCAACATTTTGAGAGAACAAAAATTGAAAGAATTCCAACATTTGAAGAGGAAAACCAGTATTACCTTAATTATATATCATTTCCACGTCTCCAAAGCTGATTTCCGCATCTGTATGGTTCCTGATTTATGGTATTGGAGTTCCTGATAGTGCTTGTAGTGACGAGGTATCCAGTTTCAGGGCATATCTTGAAACACCGACATCTCCAACAGGTATAAAAACTTTAATAGTGCATTTCCGGGTCCGAACTATTTCACCAATAACGAATTTCACATTCGAAGAACTTTATGTCAACCTATTTTGAACAATAACAGAAAACGTCACTCTCACGGAGAAAGTGAGGTTCTGTTTATCTATCCATGATCTGATTTATTATTTTTATCCGTGAATATTTGTTTGATCCACCCTAGTATAAGTTATTTCTCGTAGGCCAGGTATTTTAAGTCTTCCTGAATAAAGGAGATAATTGTTTTTTGATATTTTGTTGTTTGTTCTTTCACAATGATCAACAAACATACCTACGACCATTGAATAACTTGAGTTTGACATATCAAGTAAGGGCTAAATTGCTTTGAACCGGCTATCTGAGATGAGGGCGTACCAACTGTGCTAGCTGTGGTGAGAAAAGGAATAACAATTGTCAGCTACGTGACGAGAGAACAGTGACGTTCGTTGGCAATTATTATTACCACATACAAATTATTATACAGGGCAAAAGTATCTATCTATATCATATCAATTTGGTTCACAAAGAATAACCAAAAATAATTAGCAATTTCAATATACAAAAACAATATATATAATATTTCCAATTCATCAAAACAATTGGCACCCAAAAACAGGGGCAAAAATATTACAATATTATATTTAAAAAATTATCATAACATAACAATATATATATATATATATATATATATATATATATATATATATATATATATTTCATAATTAAAACTTTTAGGGCCAGGTTAAATTTTGACACCATATTTTGTGGAAAATTTGAATAATCTACCATAACAACACAGGTGAAGTCATCTAAAATGTCTAAGGAAAAGCGAATCGGTGCAGGGTTTCTAGGCATCTTACTCAAAATCCATTAACTGTGTATCTTTTCTAATGAATGAATAAAACAATTCGTTAATACCCACAAATAACAAATAATAATGAAAATAACCATACCACCTGTTACATATAATCAAAGTAACATTCTTTTTTATCGTCATTACAGAAGAATCAATATAAACGTGATTTCCTTTGCGTGGTAACTGCAAATTCTCCTCTATCGACTCATAGTCGTTGGTCATATATATCGCATTTCAGAAAACATCCATATATTCCAAAGGCACCACATGAAACAAAATACTTTGAGCTGTTATAATTTAGTTCCTCGGTTGTTTGGAAGTTTGACTAATCTAGTGTACGTGAACGGCATCCCTTAGTGAATTCCCAGGGACAGCAACATTTCTGGACGTAGTGTTTCTGTATCGCAGTTGATTATATCAAATGTACATAAAACGAATCCCAAATACGCTGGAAATTCACCATCTGAGAAGAAGTTCCAGGAAAATAAGGTGGTGAAGACGAAATGAAGATATGTTTATACTTTTTCGTGATAGATAAAAAAAAATTTGTTTAGAAGTCAAAGTTGGGAATCTTGAATGGTGAAAGTTTTTGAATACATACTATGGTACGAAAAAATCAAGCAGGAGCAACATAAATTCAGAAAGTGCGAAGAAGTGAAAAATTCAATGAAGGAGTCCCACCACTGAGGTATTCAGATTCAGACAATGCCGAACTGAGTTCTAGTGTAGCCCTGGCATTTTTACGACATTTGTGATGGCAAAATATAAAGTGGCACCTATGAATCAGCATGAAATCCCAAAACTGGAGCTACTAGAAGCCCATTTCTGAACATACTGAATGGTAGTTTTACCAGAGAATCCAGAAGTGAATACGATGTCAGTTCTTGGAAAACACTTTTTTCATCTCATCCATCTATATGAGTTCTTAATGAGACTGGAATAGAAAATAAAATGTTTTCTTTCAGAATCTTTTTTTGGGTTATGTTCCTTCCAAAATATCTATCAGATGTAGTTGAATGTCCAGCGTGGTTTAAGCCAGGAAAGTAGTCAGATATCACAAGAATGGCTTCATTTTTATCGTGGATTTTTCAATTCACAGAAAAATCTTCCTATTCAACATTCAATTCAGAATGTTTTCCTTTTCAACAATATTATAGGGGTGTCGTCAGCAAACACTGTAACATGGCAGTCCATAATGTGTTGTGGTAGGTCATTTACATATAAGAGGAACAGCAATAGCCCTGGAACAGAGCCCTGGGGCACACCTAGTTTTACATTTCTTGATCCAGAGAACGCACCATTACAGGATATGACCATATCTCTATTTGCCATTTATTCAGATTTTTTATTTTTATAGGGTTTTAGCTATCTCATTTTCAGTAAGGGGTTGAGATGAAAAGGGTTTAGTTATGAGTAATTTCACAGTGGTTAACTTTCAAAATGTCTGTTGCAGATTAAGCTACAAAGGAAATGAAAAATATTGATCTTCCACCCGATGGAAGATAGTTTTCAAAACCAAACTTCCTAGAATCATCCTAATCAGACTGACCAGAAGAACCACGATGTGGATATGAACAGATTCTCAGTGTGCAGTTGAATGTACCTCTTCAGATGGAATTTTCAGACATAAATAGATTCTCCGAATTGATTCGGCTCATCCGCACCCCAGCATGGATTCTATTTTTCATGAAAGTGAGCAGCATTTCGAAACCTCTTCGAGCATATGAGGTTATATTGGGGGAAGACGAAATAGACGAGGCTAGAAAGTTATGGATCAGAAAATGTCAGATTGATACCCTTCCCAGATGAAATTGTAATTTTGAGATAAGATCAAAGTGTTTACATATATTGAATATGTTGTAGTAATCCATACTACTGGAGGTTTTTCGAAAAAAACAAGCACGGTCTTGTAGCTAGAATAGTAAATCGAGAGGTAAAAAGTATGAATAAACTCAACAATCAATCACTCCACGAGCTAATGTCCACAGACACTTGAAAAAGCCCAGTTTCATCGTTGAGCAGTGTATTCCAAAATATCTTTATACATATTCATCGCGAGCCTTGAGCTCCACCCAACATTTTTGATTTATGCTGACAGCTCTGAAAGAAGTCCCTGTTATCAGAGGATTCGATTCAACTACAATGACCATTTGATGGTTTTTATTTCCATTCTTTGGTGTTCGATAGAATACTTTTTCGTATGTGTATGCATTAGAAAGATATCAACTGATTTATGGCAATGTTTTGGAGATCTTTGCTTGGAAACCATTGCTTTCCATATCTCTGAAAAGTGAGTGTGGATTCCTTATTGTAAACATCCGATACTGAAACTCTTCGAAAATTGTTATTTGGAATTATTAGATGTATAAGAAAATCATATAAATGAAAAGAATGTTTATATTTTCAAGATAGAAGATTGAGATATATATCATTTTCTCACAAACTTCAGGGCTCTGTAAACAGTTTGTTTGAAATACTGGAAAAAATAGCAAATGCTGTATATGGGAGAACAGTTAGTGTATAAAAAAGAGAAACTATTACTGATATTAAGATTGAAGAACATATCTAAAGCCGTACAAGCTTTGGTGGGTAAAAAAAACGTGGGTTATTAATTAAATCATTTGGAGATGTGTATGTCAACAAAATAGTTATATGACTGAGGAGAAGAAAGAACGCCAACCAAAGGCCCTCTATTCAGGCTAACCTCTAGGAACAGGTATTTCAGAGATGGTGTTTGAACCGAAGTTGATCTTTTTATGATTTTGCAAGACAATTTATATTTTGCGTACACATAAACTCGGCCACCGCAGCGCTGGACTCAAGACATTGTTTCTCAAGAGTTTGTATCCTGCAAATTTACTGCTGTTCATCGCATAGGTTGTTGAATAGGATACACCTTATTTAATGACTGCATTAGAAAATATGATTTGGAAAAATGAATGCGAGTTACAATTATATTACAAAATTCGAGATGCTATTCACAAGCTTTCATTTAGTTTCACTTGTTAGTTCGTTCATTTGTTAGTTTGGGTCAAATCTTGCAAGTGAATTTTGACCGCCTTCTAGTCATCCGATTAATTTGAAATTTGGCAGGTGTTCATAATTCCGGTGACAATGCACTATGGAATGGAATTTGTTGGAGAAAAGGACGAAATGGCGGCTCCAAGATGGCGGTCGAGATTTGTAATTATGGTCCGATTTTATTCAAAATTGGTATGTGGCGGTTTTCGGGGTCGGAGATTGTGATGGAGGACGAGTTTTGTGATTATGGTCCGATTCGATTCAAAATTGGTATGCGGCGGTTTTCGCGGTCGAAAATTTTGAATTTTCTGTCAAAATTTGTAAATTCAAGATGGCGGCCCCAAAATGGAGGACGAGTTTTCTGTGTATAGTCATATTTTATTCAAAATTGGTATGTGGGTGTTTTCAAGTTCGAAGATTATGAATTTTCCGTCCAAATCTATAAATTCAAGATGGCGACTTCAGGATGGCGGACGAGTTTTGTTATTATGTCCAGATTCTATTCAAAATTGGTGTGTGGGATTTTTTGTAGTCGGAGATCATGATTTCTTCCAGCTTTGAACAGGGAAGAGACCTTGTCATAACGATGCTCTATTAGAAATGTCCACATTAAGGCGAACTAACTGAAAAGCAAAAATAAAATAACTAATAAAAACACTTTTTAAAGACAAGCTTTTATTTAAGCCGTTACTAAAACGTATAAAATGAGTTTGAGTCATGGCTGACAATGATTTAATTATTTTTTGTTGAATTATTTCGTTTCAAAAAGCTTGTTGCGCGAATTGAAATAAAATTAATATTATTAATGATAAGTTCTTACTTACCAGCCAATCTGCACCATCAAATTAATTGGTACCGACTTTTATGAACACTTCGCCTTTCAGTACTCGGCTTGAATGAAAGCTTGCCTTCAAAATGTTTTTTTAAGAGTTATTTTTTTAGCTTGCCTTGTTTGTGTCAAATCTAGTAATTGAAATTTTACCTCCTTCCTGTTGACTGATTGATCTGAAATTTGGTATACACATTCAGTTCTGATGACAATGCAATAATGTTTTCGGTATCATTGTAAATCCAAAGATGGCCGTCGCCACAAAATGGCGGATAACATATTTTTTTACAACCCCTTCAATATGGATATCAAATGAAAGGGCTTGACTAGTAGAATACAGTACACCATGAAAAAATTTCAATTCCAAGATGGCGTCTGAAACAAAATGGCGGATCATAGAGTTCAGACAGTCAATACAGCTGTATATGGTCGGCTTTCAGCTGTATGGGGTCGGCTTTAGAATAGCCCCATGGTAAATCCTGCCTGTCGTAAGAGGCGACTAAAAGGATAACCGTAGGTGGAAGATGGTCTCATCGCCCGGTGAAATACCACCATATCGACTTTGTGTGCTGTGAAATGGATCATTCCATGTTTCAGTGTTCGGTCGATACTTTCCGGTCTCCCTCTTTCCTTTTCCCCAATTCCTCCTTTATTTTCAGGTGCATCCTAATAGTAATAATGATGGAGTCTCCTAGAGTAAAACACTCCGGAAGCAAAATACCTCTCCATTCGGATTTCCGGGCGAGAGGTACTCGAGGGGACTCAACATTAAAGATTAATTTTTGCAACATCCGCGGACTCAACAAGAACATCAATGACGTCCACCATCACCTACAGACGAAAAAACCGGATATTCTGGCTCTAACAGAAACACAAGTAAACTCGTCCACCAACAAGGTCCATATGCTTTGTCCTGGTTACGAACTCCATTCTCGATTCAGGTTCAAAGGTGGAGTCTGCCTTTACGCTAAGGCTAACCTTTCATGCCAGCGTGAAGAGAGTTCGGAACCGAAAGACTTTGATGTGATGTGGTTCAAGCTATCTGATACCAAACTGACTGAGTTCCTCTGCTGCCTTTACCTATCACCTAATGAACCTTCATATAACGACCTCTTTGAGTTTTTATCACTCAAACTGGACTACATTCAGGAGAACCATCCAACAGCTGAAACCATAATCATGGGAGACTTTAATGTACATAACGCTGCCTGGCTCAAATTCTCTAACAAAACAGATGATGCGGGTCGTCAAGCCGAGGCCTTCGCCATCACTCATGGTCTAGAACAACTGGTCGAGCTACCAACCCGCATCCCTGATGTCAACAACCAGTCTGCCAATACACTAGATCTTTTCCTCACCACCAATCCTGACCCGTATAGAATAGAAGTTTGTGCCCCACTTGGAAACTCTGATCACACCCTCATCTCCACAACATGCTCTTTCCATTTACCATCGAGCTGCACAATACCACCCCGTCTCATGTGGCATTACAATTCGGCCGACTGGGAAGGTCTTCGTATGTTTTTCTCAGCGTTTCCATGGAAGAGAGTTTGTTTCTCTTCAGTAGATCCAACACGATGTGCTGAGACAATTTCTGAAATCATCATGTTGGGGATGCAAACCTACATACCGAATACCGAAACAAGAACATCATCCGATAAGACCTGGTTTAACAGAAACTGCTCTAGAGCTGTGGCTTCCAAACAGGCAGCATACCATCGATGGCTAAAAAATCCGGGCCCTGAGACCAGAGCAGCATATGTCGAGGCTAGAGGCATATGCAAAGAGACAATAGAATGCTCAAAAGATGCGCACAATGCCAAAATAAGATCAAAACTTGCTGACTGTCCTAACGGATCCCGTTCATTTTGGTCTTTCGCCAAAGCTGTGGGAAGAAACTTCACTTCCAGCTCATTTCCTCCTCTAACCAAAGAAGATGGAACACTAGCAACGACTGCCCAGGAAAAAGCCAATATCTTTGCGCACCTATTTGCTGGAAATTCCACTCTGGATTCATCGGGAAAACAACCCCCGACCATTACACCTATTGACAGTCACATGCCCGAGATCACCTCTCGCCAACGTACTATCAGAAAGATTTTGCTGGGTCTCAACACCAACAAAGCCTGTGGATCTGACGGAATCCCGCCGATTGTTCTCAAGAAATGTGCCCCCGAACTAACACCTGTTCTTTGCAAGTTGTTCAACCACTCTTACAATTTGGGGGTATTTCCGTCCAATTGGAAAATTGCCAGTGTACAGCCAGTCCCTAAAAAAGGCAAATAGGCCCTACCTAGCAACTACAGACCTATCGCACTGCTATCTATTATTTCAAAGGTCATGGAAAAATCCATCAACATCGAGCTCATGAAATATCTGGAAGACTCAGGAATTGTCAACGATAGGCAATATGGCTTCCGCCATCAGAGATCAACTGGTGACCTGCTCGCTTACGTCTCACATATATGGCAGCTATCTATTGAAAAGTATGGAGAAACTTTAGCTGTGGCATTAGATATCTCCAAGGCGTTCGATCGAGTTTGGCACCAGGGACTCCTCGCCAAGCTTCCGTCTTATGGCTTGCCCCCTCAGCTGTGTTCTCTGCTTGCTAGTTTTCTCTCAAACAGGTCTCTCCATGTAGTGGTCGATGGAGTTTCATCTGACACTCCACTCATAAATGCTGGTGTTCCGCGAGGATCTATTCTCGCACCAACACTATTTCTACTTCACATCAACGACCTGTTGAAAGCAACTTCATGTCCAGTACACAGCTTTGCCGATGATAGTACCCTCCATACCACTTTCTCCTCCAGGGCCCCTATATCAGCCCGTGAAACCAGAAATGAACGAGGAAGAAATGTTAATAATATAAATATGGACTTAGCAACAATTCTCGAGTGGGGATCTAATAACTTGGTAGAATTCAATGCAAACAAAACACAAGAATGTCTTTTCTCTAAAAAAGCCGATCTCACTGTGTCTAACATAACTTTGTCAGGAGTAACCATACCACTGAAGTCATCCATATCGATGCTTGGTATTACTATCAGCAATAACCTTTCCTGGGGAAATCACGTGAGGTCCATTGCCAAAAGTGCATCCCAAAAACTTGGTTTTTTGTTTCGTGCCAAGAGCTATTTCACCCCCACTCAGCTGCTTATGATCTATAAGGCACAGATCCGACTTGTCCTGGAATACTGTTCCCATATTTGGAGCGCGGCACCTAAACATATCCTGAGGCTATTGGATTCTGTCCAAAAAAGGGCAATTCGTCTCGTCGGTGATGCCTCGCTTACAAACTCGCTCACTTGTCTGGAACACCGTAGAAAAGTTGGCGATTTGTCTCTATTTTATAGATATTTTCATGGGCGATGCTCTTCTGAAATATCAACAATCGTTCCTGCTTTGGCAGTCTCTTCGAGACTAATCCGTCAAGTTCAGTCATCACACCCCTTCGTGGTCACTTTGGAGACCTGCAGAACATCACTTTCCAAAAACTCGTTCATCTAAGGAACAGCGAGGCTTTGGAACTCATTGCCTAGGGAGGTGTTCCCCGAGGCATACAACCTCCAGAAATTTAAGAAGAACACCAACTCCTACCTTCTTTCCCTTGGTTCCCACGATGTTCTCTGAACATTACAGGATATCCCTTTTCGTGGGAACCAGAACATAAAAAAAATACAACCCCCTCAATATGGATATCAAATGAAAGGGCTTGACTTGTAGAATACAGTACACCATGAAAAAATTCCAAATCCATTATGGCGTCTTAAACAAAATGGCGAATCATAGAGTTTAGACAGTCAATACTTTTAAAAAAAATCTAGGTATCTAATCAAAACAAAGGACTTCATCAACTTAGAATCGTGATTCAAGCATGAATCCCCCACCCAAGTCATGATTTCGTATCGTGTCGAGGACTGTGTGGCGTTAGGGTGGCTAGAACTGATACGTCGTTAGCGGTACACCACCCAAGTTGAGGTAAAAGGTTGAAGTGTGCCGAGGACTTCATGGCATTGGGTGGATTAAAATGATATGTCGTTAGCGTTTTCTCCTCAAGACTTGGGCATACAGTTTCCAGCAAAGGTCAGTTATGGGACTGCTGAAAGAAGGATGTTGCCCTTAATTTTGTCATGGGCTTCCACTGTCCACAAAATGCAAGGCAGCACTTTAGTCTGCGCAGATGTGTATTTGGGATCAAAATTGTTTGTAGAAGGACAAGCTTACGTGGTACTGAGTCGAGTGAAGTATTTGGAAGGATTATGTATTGAGGAGTTAGATTGCAACAAACTGACAGGAAAGAAACATGTTAATAATTGTAAAGAAACATAATAACGATGCAGATAATGTACTAAAAGCTAAAAATTAATTAGGTAGGTACCAGGTACCAGTCATCACACCAGTCTCCTCATTAATATAGGGCATTGATCAGACCAAAATGAAATCGTGGGGTGCGTCGAATTTCTATTGTGTTCTAAGCCACACGATTTTATTTTAGTTTGATTAATGCCCTATTTTTGATGAGGACAGTGGTGTGATGACTGGTACCTGATACCAACCTAATTATTTTTTAGTTTTAAGTACATTATCTGCATCATTATTACGTTTCTTTAAAATGAAAACGTTTGACTTTAGAAATTGATTTTGCTTATTTTATTTAAATGATATGTCGTTAGCGTTTTCTTCTTAAGACTTGGGCATGCAAGTCAATTTTGACCCACTTATAATTGTCCGATTAACGTGAAATTTGGCAGGTGTTCATAATTCCGGTGACAATGCATCATGGTATTTTTGCTAGAGAAAAAAACAAAAAGGCAGCTTCAATATCTCGCACGAGTTTTGTGATTATGGTTCGATTCTATTCAAAATTGGTATGTCGGGGTTTTCTGGGGCAGAGATCACGAATTTTTTGTCATCATTCATAAATTCAAGATGGCGGCTCCAAAATGGCAACGAGTTTCATGGTTATAGCCCGATTCTAATAAAAAATGGAATGTGGGGGTTTTGGCGGTCGGAGACTATTAATTTTTGTCAGAATTCAATGAGATGACGGATTTCATGAGTGACTAAAAAGAATTGAATGAAAATGATAAAAAAATAAGACAGGATTTTTTACAAATGCTCTTAGAAGGAAAATATAATTTCTTCAATTTTTTTGTGAGTAGCAGATTCGAAAGCTTGCCGCGAATATAAAATAGGTATTCTTGCGCGGCAATATTTCGAATCTGCTACTCACAGAATAACCTAGGTCAAACAATTGAATAAATTAGTTTTTCCTTTTTAGTTCATTCGTGTAAAATTTTGTCTTATTTTTTTTATCTTTTTTTCAGGCGAAAACAAAGGAAACTGTTTTCAATGGAGATACTAGTCTTAGGGTATTTCAGAGAATATAATTTTGAGGTTTGAACATGGATTTGACGAATTTCAGAATATATTGAAATAAATAATAAGTTTTAGACTTATCATCCGTATGCAACACATTCATTCCATCGATTCCGCTCCTAAACTGAGAAATGGTGAGTCCAGACCTCGACCCAATCTCGTGAAACTCCCCACTCCGTATTACCCGAATCGCATCACCACACACGTGTAACTTCTTCCTCGGACCAGATAGCCACAAGACAGGAATGCATCCATAATGGATAATACAATGGTCTTCACGGTCAATCTTTAACGTCCTAGCGGTCTCATGGGCTCCTACGATTTAGTAGTTAGCAGCGGCTGAATAATGTAGTTCGGCTAGAAGTGGGCATTGTGAGGCTATGCTGGTCATCCTGCGTATTCCCACGGGATCCGTGGATTGAGTCGAGGACCATTATTTTACTTACTGGGTTGATGTCGATAGGGGTAACGGATATACATAGGTGGAGTGACTAACTTTTTTTGTTGTTTGTAGATTTGGTTTAGCGGAAACAAGGACAATAAAAGAGGTACAAATTTCAAAAAATTGCCGACGTTTCGACGTCTATTTATTGTCTTCTTCAGGGCTAAAAATACATATTGGTTTACAATACATATTAAAAATCATGTCGAAAAGGGAAACATTCTCAATTGAATATTGAATAGAAATATTTTTTTGTGAATTAAAAAATCCACGATGAAAATGAAGTTATTTTTTGTGAATGTCTAACATAAAACAACTACTTCCCCGGCTAAATCCACGCTGGACATTGAACTACATCTGATAGATATTCTGAAAGGACCCTAACTCAAAAGAGAAAATCTGAGATTAAAAATTTGCATTTTCATTCAGATAGTTATTTGATTTTCTATTCCAGTCCTATATGAGTTCTCAATTAGAACTGGAATAGAAGATCATATAACTATCTGAATAAAAATGCAAATTTTCAATTTCTGATTTTTTCATTTGAGTTAGGGTCCTTTCAGAATATCTATCAGATGTAGTTTAATGTCCAGCGAGGCTTCAGCCGGGGAAGTAGTTGTTTTCTGTTAGACATTCACAAAAAATAACTTCATTTTTATCGTGGATTTTTCAATTAACAGAAAAATATATATATTCAATATTCAATGGAATTTTCCTTTCAACATGAATACCACAAGAGGTTATCTTGACAATGGAAGATAGAGACTAAAGTTTATCTTTCAGTCGCAGATGATTCCACATCTGATTTTATGAACATCCTGTTCATATTTTCAAACAAATCAATATTAAAAATCATTATAAAGATAACCATAATATGACACACAATAATGAATAAAACAGATTCACGAACAGTAATGTGTTAAAAACAATATAATTTAGTAGAACAATAATAAACTATGCTTTATAAATGAAACAAATAGAGATTCTTCCATTATTCAGACATATATTATTTATCTGGTGTTGAATATCATTAATAATAAGCGTTGTTGTTGCTGTTCCCTATAGGGTACCTGTCTGGTAAACTGAATTCAAATCGATCGTTTGTGTCTAAAAACAAAAACTACCTTCATCTATTCATTAGTAAGTACTGGATGACTGAAATCGAAATGCATATTTAGTACGGTTTGTTTTGATTCATTTTATATTTATTGAGAATGCATACACTCAGTCATCCAGCACCTTACTAATGAATAGATAAAGGTAGTTTTTTTTCTTTTTGTTTTTTCTTCTATTCATCTCCAAAGTTCTTTCTACCTCGTTGTTTTTTATTTTGACACAAACGATCGATTTGAATTCAGTTTATCAGACAGGTACTCTACAGTGAACAGCAACAACAATGCTTATTATCAACACCAGATAAATAATATGAGTCTGAATAACGAAAAAAAAGTAGATCTCTATTTGTTTCATATATAAAGCATAGTTCATTATTGTTCTACTAAATTATATTGTTTTCAACACATTACTGTTCCTGAATCTGTTTTATTCATTATTGTGTCATATTATGGTTATCTTTAAAATGAATTTCAATATGTATTGTAAACCCATATGTATTTTTAGCCCTGAAGAAGACGATAAATGAACGTCGAAACGTCGGCTATTTTTTCAAATTTAAACCACTTGAAAGACACAATTTTTAATTTTTGTTGTTGTTTTTGATGGAGAAGATGTCTGATATCAACGCAAAAATTGCTACCTCAGAACAAAAATCTGTTTTAACACCAAGAAAGTTGTATTGGTGTACGTGGTCTGAGCAACTTGTGCCATTTATTCGAATTCGAGTTAGCCTCCATCGAAAATTATGATCAAGGTTTCATTCGAGTCGTAATAGCTCGAATAAATTGCAAAACTATTTAGTAAAAAAAAGTGGGTTTCGTTTTTTGCGAATATCTCAAAAAGTATTGCAGATACCTGAAATCGAAAAAATATCCTCAAAGTGCAGGAAATGTTCTAAAAAAAGTTCCATCTGCCGGAATTCTACCACCAATATTTATAATTTTAATTAGAGGTGAAAATAGGGCTACAAACGGGTGATGCTTCCGCACGCACCGCACGATTCGATCACTTGAAAAAATCGGATTTTCTCTATTAGTTGTGCTTTTGTTAAGTTATTTTCACAAGTTGGAGAATAACAAAAAACCCTATAATTTTCAAACTAAACACCTGACCTTTTTTCGACTTCTTTGATCTATTCTTCAAAAGCTTTAAGAAGATATACGTTGAGAAAATAAAAAAACTGGATTTTCCACTTTTTTATTATTAATTGGAGGCATTAAGAAAATCAAATGAAGTAAAAAAAAATTCTACTCCCGTATATAATACACGAATTAAATATTTGCTACCGATTTATCAATATTGTCCATTTTAACACGGATTTTCATTTCAAAACAGATTTCGGCCAATAAAAACACGTACTTTCCATTATGAAACAAATTTTCGGCCTATAGTAACACGTACTCCATGTTCCAGTGGTATGTTTCTACATATTCGTTTGACATTTAATTTTAATCGACATTAAATCACAAAGCGTCAAAAGTACCTATAAGTATGTCGAGCAGTGAAGAAATATCTTGTACACCACCAGAAATTCTTGTTTTTATTTTATTATTTATTGGTGGTAGAAAAAATAGTGTATGCAACGATCATGTAATGGCTATCAATACACTCGCACACGGTTTACGACAATCGCCTTCGGCTCGTGTCGTAACTTACCTCGTGCTCATGTATCAATTACATGATCGTTGCATAATATACTATTTCAAATATCCCGATTATTTCATTTTCTTATTATTAAAAACTACATAAAAGTTTTCTTTATTTTTTACTGCCATTGTTTGAATAATTGTTGAAAACAAATGCATTGTTTATGAGAATTTTTTTTTTCAATCTAATTATTGATGAACATGGTGATTTTAAAGAAAAAAATCGTGTCTTCAATTATTTTTTTTGCATAAAAATGCATATGTTAATTAAAAATTTTCTTTTGCCTGCTATATATTAATATTAGGGAAACCTTTTTTTTAATCATTATTTCTATTGCTCTTTCATATTCTGACAAGAAATTGGTTTACTTTTTATTTGTTTATTCAATAAACAATTTGTTATTAACAAATGGATGTTCGGGCAATAGTTTTTTTCAGATACTAAAAAAACCAACCATGTATGACTTTTTGATGAACAAATTTACGTGTTCTGAAGCTTAAGCTAAGCTTCGTGTTAAAAGCTCAAAATGTGTTTTCGTCGTTATTTCAATTACAATAATGAAAAACTGAAAGACAACGACAAGCTTAAAAACACGAAAATATTCAGAATTATATAAGAAAAAATTTTTTTTTTCATCACAAAGTCATACATGGTTGTTTTTTTTGTATTTGAAAACAAATATTGAGCGGAAATCTATTTGTTTATAACGACTTGTTTATTAAATGAACAAATAAAAAATAAAGCAAAAAAAACGTTTTTTTTCAGAAAATAAAAGCAATAGAAATAAGGACTAAAAAAAAAGAACGGCTCCTTATTATTGATATTTAGCAGCAGCAAAAAAAAATGGTAATTAACAAATGCGTTTTAAGCAATAATTTTTTTTTTCAAGAAATGCTTTTTTTCCTTAAAGTCATCATTTTCTTAATGTTAGATCCCCAAAAAAAATTCATAAACAATGCATTTGTTTATAGCAATTACTTAAACAATGGTAGTAAAAAATTTAAAAAAAAACTTGTAGTTTTTAACAATAAGAAAATGAATTAATCGGGATTCAAAGAAACTTATAACTCTATTTGAATTTATAATTTTTGAATGCCTTCAATTGTTAATAAAAATGTGGAAAACCAAATTTTTTCAATTCTTCCAACGGGGATCTTTTCCATAGCATTCAAAGAACAGGTCCAAGACGTGGAAAAAATCTCAGGTTTTCAGTTTGAAAATTATTAGGGTTTTTATGTTAATTCCCAACTAATAAAAAAATGGAGAAATTTTCATTTCCGACGGATTATTGTTCACCCATGTATCTGAATTTACTTGAATTTTTTTGTTCCCTAATATTCATATTTAATGGGTTAAATATTCCAGAGGTAGTGTTCTTTAACGAGCTCAACATCAATGAACTCGGGACCGCCATCTTAACGTCCCCTGCGAATGACGGCATATCCATCGTCATATCTCGGGCTCATTGATAAGGCGCCTGCAGCTGCAAATATGCTACTACGCTACAGTCGTTAGTGCATTTTAACGCACACCTTCCTTGTCGGGTGGTAACCCATCCAAGTACTAAACACGCCCGATGTTGCTTCAACTTGAATACACTGACCATAAAAATGAACAGACAACGATAATATTAACAAATGAATCAATAAAAATGAAACATGTAGCTATGATAAATGCCTTAATCAACGCAATGAATTATGTTGAGGATTTTTATTTCAATATGTAAAGTGAATTTAAATTCGATTTGTCTATTTTTTAAGGGGAACGGGTCTTCTCATAAGGTAAGAAATATTTCATGGTCCAATTGTTTTGATAGTAGGTAATAATTTTTTTTTAACATGGTGTTTTATTTTATTTCTGGTATGATAGCCATGTTAAATTTCATTCAATAAATGTACCTTACGTCAAATAATAATAATTATTATAATAAATTTATTTCACAACCTAATAAAATATCACAAGCGAGTCAAACAGAATGAATTCAATGTTACATGTAAACTGGGTATGAATGCAAAGATGGGTATGAATATACTAAGCTGGAAGGTATGACCAAAATAAATGTTGGTTTCATAGGGCTCTAAAACAAAGAGTATATTCATGAGATATCTCTCAATTTTTGATTTTTCATCACTTCCAATAAGTAACTATAAAACAAAATGGCCGAATTGAGGGCACTTCGTTCAACCTTAGAGTCGTGTGTAAAGCAGTACTATATAGTTGTTTATTTATCCTGTGGTGTATGCTCTTGGTGGCTTATATTGATCAAAATAGTTTGTTTTTAAAAACAAATTTATTGCATATATAAATATTTTTTGAAGTAATCCCAGTTCATTCATGTTGCAGATGACTCGCTTCTTTATTTCCGTACTTCTGTACTCGAAGAATTGAAATCCCATGTGATCTAGCACCAACATCAGGGTGATCTTCTTCCATATACCCCATATAGTTAATCTTCTCAAGGAATATTCCCATCTTGTCTCAAAAAATCTAATGTAATACTTCTCCACAAAACGGGAGACAAAACAGATTTCAACAACTACAGGTCTTATCAAAAACTGGAGGAAATAGTGCGCGATAGACTTTGTATCTCTCCGAATCAACATGGGTTTTTGAACGAAAAATCTACTTCTCCAGCCATGTATGATATTACTCGGAAAGACTATAAAAAACTGGATTCCAAAAATTGTTGTGTCAGCTTTACCAGCGACTACAATTTTTTTTTCGATAGTGTGAGCTTCGAAATATTGTTGGTAAAATTTGCTCATCACGGTATAAGAGGTACACCTCTCAATTGGTTTTAAAGCTGTCTCTCAAACAGACCTCAAAGGGTATCAGAAAATAACAGCAAAGTATTCTCTACCTGGGGGAGTATACAGGGGTTCCGCAGGGCTCGATCCTTGGGCCATTCATATTTCTTCTTTACATCAACGATATACCAAAAATTGTGTCTTATGTGTCAACAGTTATATTCGCTGATGACACATTATCTTTGGTCGATGGTTCAGATGAACAAGAGGGCACCAATAAATTATACACAACACAATCGCTATTAACCAGTGATGCAGGATTAATAACATTGGCATGAACTTTTCCAATACACATTGTATCCCATTCTCACAGAGACCATTTATTGAGCGTGTCCCAATTTCTTATAACGTGGAATTCGAATCTTATAGTAAAGGTCTTGGATTCCCAGCTCAATGGAAAGCAACATATTCAGCAACTCAATAGAAAACTGAGTAGTTCTTATTTTTCTGTGATATCCTTGGAAGCACATGGCCTCAACGTGGATACACAAAAAATTGTTTACTTGGCCAACTTCTATTCACATCTTTCTTATGGAATAAAATTTTGGGGTAAATCAGTAAAATGGGAATCTGTTTTTGTATTTCAGAAAACAGATGTCAGAATTATCCTAGGCCTTCGTTGTTCAAATTCCTGCAAAGATCACTTTACCCAACTGGGTATTTTAACTTTTCCCTCTATCTATATTCTTGAAGCTCTACGCTTCACTCACAAAAATAGATCTCTCGTCCTCTACGCGCCAATGCAACCAAATGATTTTACTTCCTCAACAACATATCTGTTTTGTTGAGATTATCTGTCACTACTGTACACTTTCCTACAAACATTATGCCAATTGTCTCAGGGATGGATTAAGGCCCCTAGTCAGTCTAGAGTCACAAGTGGGTGGAATCTGCTGATCAATATTCAATGGAGAAATATTTTGATTATGTCCAACCATGGCAGAGTAAATAATATGTCAGTGACGGTTTATTTTCATCAGGGACAGAATATTATCATTGTCCTGCTGCTCTGCATAGAAGGGTTCATTAAAAGAATGGAAAGAGCAGGAATGGTCAAATGAGTGGAAGTCTAATTGTCTCCCCTCTCATAATATAACGGTCAACTATCAATAAATAACCTCACTTGGGGTAGCTTCGAAAAGCACTGAAACTATTCAAAATATACTCCAGTTGTGGATCTTTCAATAATTCCCCGGAAATTTTGTATTCAAAACGCACGGATCTGCCCTGACCCTGATTGCCTGGACTATATCGTAATTCATTTTCTATCACTAGTCACAAGGGTTTCTCGAGTTGCGAGAACTCTAAACCACTCTACAAATTACTGAGATTATGTGATATTCATGCTCAACCCTACTAGCCATCTTCCACCTATGTCTTGTGAACCACTTTGGAACTTACTTCATAATTCATCGGACCCCGGCTAGGAATATATTCTAGAAATGAACATTAACACATTATCTCATTCAGTATGGCAATCCAAGGGGATATCCCCAATTATTTGGGTGTGATATTAACAAAATATAGCGTTGAAATCATCATTGCAGCTTTCTCAACAGCAAAAGACGTCATCATTGCAGCTCAGCCCAAAAATTAAATGAAACCTGAAAATGATTGGAGAAAGGAGTTGAAAATGGTGTTACATTAGGTATGATCTTTGGTCCAGCTCTCTGTTTATTTGTGTTTGTGTGTGTATGTTTAATTTTTCAGTACGCATTATTGATCGAGAGCCATTTAAGACTACGTCTCTGTATGGTGTCATATAGTTTCATTAGAAAGTTCATGATAATTCTGTCAGAAACTAATATAAATCACAGTTCTAAACATCGCAGGCGCTAGTGAGAATGCGGACCTCAAGTATTGTAAAAAGCCCGTCGTCCTACCAGTGCCGTAGGAGTGACCACTTACTGGGGTTCAAAGTCGAAAGAAGAATTTCGTCACACTCTCACAATAATATAGGTTGTATCATATGAAATATCCATGGCAATGAATCTCTTCTAAGAGCAGAAGGAAACTCTGAGATTGCACTTATTTATGAATGGAACAGCTTCTAACATAAAATGATACCCCCACCAATAATAATAATGGAGAGACAGAGGACATCACAGAAATCTACAGCCCATCAACAATACTGGCAACTCTAATACAGAAACGACATGAAAAGCTGGGCAATCTGTGAAGCTTCATTACAAACCGGAAGTTAACATATATCCTCCATGAACTAGGTCAATAACTTAAACAAATAAGCTGGTCTTTCCTTCTCCTTGAACGTATTTCTATAAGCTTTTCTTTTTCCTTCCCATTTTTATGTTCTCACTAATGCGACATATTTTGATTTGGGAACAGTTAGAACAAAAATATTATCAAAATTGACAGAATATATAGAAGTCATGAAAATGAACAATAGTAATGCTTACTTCAAGATAAAACATAATAATTCGAGGAGTATACATAAAAATGTCGAACTATTTTGCTAAATAATGAACCAGAAATTATTGTTCTCCCTAACAGAAGACTTGGATTTGTATCGTGTTAGTGGGAATGTTATGGTTTATAACGAAGGAACGTGAACGTGTATCCAATCTGAACTTAAATATTATTATTATTATTCTAATAGTTTTGACATTGAAACGAAGTGATCCGTCAAGACGATTTTTTTCTAATACATACAACGAATAGACCACGGATTGATAGGGAGGTATATGCAACACAAGGATATGACTACACATAGGTAGCAAGTCTAAAACCTACTGATTTGATTGAAAATATGAACAGGATGTTCATAAAATCAGTTGTGGAATCATCTTCTACTGAAAGATAAGCTTCAGTCACTATCTTCCATCGTTCAAGATAACCTCTCGTGGGGTATTCATGTTGAAACGAGAAACATTCTCAATTGAATATTGAATAGAATTATTTTTCTGTGAATTGAAAAATCCACGATGAACACGAAGTTATTTCTTGTAATATCTTACAAAAACCAACTACTTCCCCGGCTACAGCCACGCTGGACATTGAAATACATCTGATAGATATTGAGAAAGGACCACATCTCAAAAGAAAAAATCTAAAAGTGAAAATTTGAATTTTTATTCAGATAGTAATTTCATTTTCTTCAATAAGAACTCATATAGATGAATAAGGCAAAGAAGAATCGTGGAGTTTTCAATTCACAGAAAAATCTTTCTATGCAATATTGAATTGAGAATATTTCCCTTCCTAAAACCGACTACTTGATATTCGTCTTATTTAGGAATTCAGTCAGACATTCATACAATTTCACGCAGTTTGAGGATGAAATCGAAATGACATTGAGAGGATTTGGCATGTTTAAAGTTTATCGAACACTTCGTTTGACATATCAAAATACCATACTACCAGCTTTTTTATTTGTAACATGTAGGGATTGTAATTAACAATTGAGAGAACAACATTTCCTCAAGCTTTCACAACAGATGAATAATCGGAGACAATGACAACCTTTTCATGATAAGAGTTTTTACGAATGAATGCTTCGAGTATAGCTACAGGCTCTGCTGAAAATATTGAGAATATTTTATTTAAGCTATACGATTTCTCAATATTTTGAGAGGGTAATAAAAAGGCACAACTTGTTACATGTGTGAACTTGAGTACACATAGAAAATAGTAAAGCAGGTAATGCAAATTATCATGATTAAGTTGGATTTGTTGTTTGGGACTTATTGGCTAGGAAGCTTTTCACCGCGCCATCATGTTTTGTTAAGAGTTCCGTCTAGTCCCGCTTTATCAGTCGACTCCACAAGGTAGGCTTTAGGTCTTCCATATATTTGTAGTGTTGAAGTTTTTGCTTCCCTAGCGTAGTAAACTTCAGTCTTGGCAGGACTCAACATTGGCACAGTACAATATTTGAGAAAAATATACAAAACCAATAATAAAATAATGAAATTGATATATAAATAGAAGCAGTGAATCGAACTAAGTTGTAAAAAGAGAGAGATCATGTACACTGTCACCAGCTGGTGTGTGACTAATGAAATGGATGGAAATAATAAGGGAGAGATAATATTTCACTTTAGAAAACCATAAAAATATTCATATCAATTATGATGAACATGTTAAACGTAAAAACGTACTAAGATAATTAATCAGAATAAATGTAGCGGTTGAGATAGTTAGAATACAAAATCGTGGAACCAAGTGAGATATATGAAAGAATGTATAAGAGGAGCAAAAGAGCGAGAACGCTAGGACTTATGAGGACAAAATATTATCATTATTATTTGTGATATGAATAGAATTTTATTGAACCACGTTGCAAAAAATGATATGTTTGTAGCATTTCTAGTTTACAATAGTTAAAAGCTTACCTATTACAGGTAATAAAAACAGTCACGATGACAGAAACAGAACAGAATTACATATACATGGTGTCTCTGGAATTCCTCTTTTCCTTTCGGGAATGTATAGATGGGGTCAAAATATCACCAGTACTTCATATAACTTTTGTTCCTAAAAGCCTTCGTTACCAAGTTACGGGCCCTCAAAGTAACGAAATGAAAAATGTTTTTCTTTGATAACTTTCAGAGTGAATATTCAAAATCATCTTAATTTTGCTGATTGACTAAACAAATGAATTCCTTCGATGAGCTTTCTTGCAGGAGTCAGTTGTTTTGCTACAAAGTCAGGAACTTACTACCCCCGATGGTCCACACCCCAAAACTTTGAAATGACTGGGATTTGTCAAAATGTTTTAACAAAACAAGGTTACCTGGACAATTTCCTGAATAAAAGTATCGTGTGGAAAATCGATCGGAGCAACGATTTTTGATAAAAATGCATGTTTGTTCGACGACATCCAACCTGAGATGTCTACCATTATTCGAAAAGATTAATTTTTAATGAAAATAGAAATGATAGGTACAATGTTCATATTTTTATTGTGCAAATACGTTTACCTTACAAAACTCATGGTGTAAATAATCAATCGCAAGCCTCAAGAGCAAACAGAAATGCAAAATCCGCTACAAAAACTGGTCGATATGACCCCCGTCTCTCTCAATACATCTTCTTAGTCGGCGCAAACACCCTCTCTGCACTTGAAATAGCATGCCAGGGTCGTTTCGTATGGCTTCACAATGTAATGTGATTCTATTCAACAAGGCATATCTGGTGTGAATAGGTGTGAATACGAATTTGCAACATCCAAATGTTGAGTTTCATGAGATTCAGATAACACAACACGAAACGTGCTTATTCCACGCGTACATACAAAATATGGACTGAATTCGATATTTCATGGTGGAGTAGCTTGTTTGTTCAAAAACACCACGAATCTACATAACTTGAAGAAATATCTACATTGTGAATGAAACTTTCAACTAGGTACTGTACTTTCTGTTTACGACTTTATTCTAGCATATTTTGTATCATCCCTGTTATAAATGTTGTTGAATTAACGTTAGCATTAGTATTTCTACTGTGAACATTTTTCATTTCAAATAATGGTGGACGATCTGGTTTGATGTCGTCGAGTAAAACTGCATTTTTATTAAGAATCGTTGCTCCGATCGACTTTCCACACGAATACTTTTATTCAGCAAATTGTCTACGTAACCTTATTTTGTTGAAAACTATTGAAAAATTATCTGTCATTTCAAAGTTTTGGGGTGTGATCCATCGGGGGTAGTCCGTTCCTGACTTTGTAGCAGAACAACTGACTCCTGCATGAAAGTTCATCGAAGGAATTCATTTGTTTAGTCAATCACCAAAATTTAGATGATGTCGAAAATTCACTTTGAAAGTTATCAGAGAAAAACATTTTTCATTTTGTAACTTTGAGGGCCTGTAACTTGGTAACGAAGGCTTTTAGGAACAAAAGTTATATGAATTACTGGTGATATTTTGACCCCATCTATACATTTCCGAGAGGAAAAGAGGAAGTCCAGGGACTCCCTGTATATGCATATACAAATTGTTTAAAAGTTGGGAAACACGACTGATAATTCCAACATTACCCTGGAGAGGGTTTTATTGTTTTTAATATTTTATTTATCAATATAAAAAACATTTAAAACAATAAAACCCTTAGTAGGGTGTTTCCCAACTTTTAAACTTGTTGTATATGCCCCACTCTTCCCTGTCTGTTTCGTAGTTATCTACGCCTCTGCGTTCAACTTTCCACATATTTTTTCAAGAACCATAAATCAGCCGGCCACGGCGGTTCTTTTTAGATTTATTTCGCGTGTTTTTAGTTGGACAATCGCTGACCGAGGAGTAAGCATTCCATTAAGGCAGATCCCCGCATGAATCAAGCTCTGTTACACCCTCTAGAGGTAGCCGCAGGTATTGTCATGGGGGCACTTACACTAACTCTGTTATAAATCTGGACGGGCCGATCAAATGTCTTATTTTGGGTGGATGTCAAAGGATGTGTCGCTGAAAGATTAATAGCTAGTAAATGTTCGATTCAAGATTATTATTACGGCATGAAAAATGATGACGAAAATGGAGAGAAAAGACGGGAACGTGGAATGTATTCCAGCGTTGGAAATTTTTATTTATCCGTTCTCTGGGGTTCAAACAGAACAGGCCCAAAGACAGTACGCGCTCTTATATGAAATATGTACTGGTATCAGAAAATCTATCGACTCATATTTTTTGAGATACTGGAGAATGGAGAGTATATATAATAATTGGTACCAGCTTGTTTGCCAAAAGTACACGAGTATGTCGTGTGTTTTAAAAAGGTGCTATGAATTTCATTTGTGGTGTAGTATCTCAATATTTAGCATCTCCATTAGCAAATCTACGTTCTTGGCTATCAACATCATACCTGCAACAGCCGATTTGGCTTTGCCTTTCAGACATCTTTAGCATTTCGTCGTTTTTATTCATTACTGTATTCACAGATCCCACATATATTTTTCGACTGTTTATAAAAGATGTAAGTTTCCGTCAAAATAAGTAAAATATTTGTCCATTACATGACGTGTCAAAAATTTTTATTTCATTGGTACAGTTTTCCATTAGATTTATAGATTTAACTTTTTTTTCGGAAGATGTCAAGACTATGAGGCCAGCCTTTTCGCAAGTGTTTCAAAACACGATTAATACAGTATAGCGATCGGAATTTTTGCGCGGAAAAGATCATTTGAGGAGATATGTGCTCTCGAAGATCCATAAGGGAAGCTTTTAGAACAATACTTCAAGAAACTCTAAATTGACATAAACAATACCTTTTTACACTAAAATATTAACTGCACACTTAAAAAATGTTTTAGTTATATTTCATTCGCTTAATTTTCGATGAATTCGAGAAAAAAATTTAACTTTTCATATAATTTTCCACAATAATTGCCAAAAATTGGTGATTGCGTTGTCTTTATCGGAATCTTGTAACTTGTGGATCTTGTCATTTTATCGATATGTCTCCAGAGAGAAAGAAAACATACTTCAATTTAATGCGACATACATATTGAGCATATAAATGAAACGGTTATCATTTATATGAAGCATATGAAAATGACTATGTGATAGTCCTGGAAGATATATGTGTTACAAGAAGTTTCAGACCCAGAGAAAATCACCGCGCTTTTAAGGTGTATTGGGTAGCTTTTAGAAATGAGGGAATGACTTTGAATTGTAGCATTTTGAAAGTTACCAAATACATCAAAATAATGTGACGTCAGATCGTTTTGTTTCAATTCACTGAAGACAGGACCGAGACATGCCTTTGGCTTAGATATTTTTCTGTTTATGCCGAGCCAAGACACGCCGAACTACTTTCTTATGTAAAAAACTTTTTAACAAAAAATTAAACCGACGAAAAATTCAACTGAAAAGCAAAAAATAAAATAAACCTCCTTAGTCTAAATGATAATTGAGCTCCTAAACTAATGTAAGTAACTGATTTTGAGTCGGCGCCAAACAAACAATTATCGAAGATCATTATCTATGAAAGAATTCATCAAAACGCAGCCGTGCATCTCTCTGCCATCATTCATCATTTTACGCTTCATCTAGTTCAATTGCTAGTTTGTTTGGCGCCGACTCAAAATCAGTTACTTACATTAGTTAAGGAGCTCAATTGTCATTTAGACTAAGAAGGTTTATTTTATTTTTTGCTCTCCTGTTGATTTTTTCGTCGGTTAAATTTCTTGTTAAAAAGTTTTTATTTTTTACTTTTCAGTTCCGTATTTCGTCGGTAAAATTTTTTGTTAAAAAGTTTTTATTTTTCAATTTTTTGTGGCTGAAATCTACCAATTACTACCTACTTGTTTTTTTATTACTTCCAAAATACTTACTTACCCACCTTACTTACTTACTATTACCAGTTAAATAATATGATTATCTACTTTTTACTATTTGTTGTATTATAAGTTATTTTCGTTGTTTTGGTTGGTTAGTTTATTTCATTACTTTGTATATCATTCCATCCTCTCATAAAATATACTGATGTAGTTAAATGTCCAGCGTGGCTTTAGCCGGGGAAGTAGTTGTTTTCTGTTAGACATTCACAAAAAATAACTTCATTTCAATCGTGGATTTTTCAATTCACAGAAAAATCTTTCTATCAATATTCAATTGAGAATGTTTCCCTTTTCAACATGAATACCCCACAAGAGGTTATCTTGACGATGGAAGATAGTGACTAAGGTTTATCTTTCAGTCGCAGATGATTACACATCTGATTTTATGAACATCTTGTTTATATTTTCAACAAATCAATCTATCATACCCCGTGACAGGTTTTTATGTCAGAAAACACTAATTTCAAAGTGTCTCTCCAAAAGAAATGATTCTAACTTTTTCCATCTTTGCAAAGTGAGATTGCTTCTTGAAAATGTGTTTCCCATTTCTTCCGGTCTTCCTGATGATCGTGGAAGCGTGAAATAGATTTTCGTCGACAAAAATGTATTGAAGACCTAGTGAATGCGATGTCTCTCCTGCGTCAATGTTACGAATGATTTCTGGTAAGTACTCTCTTTTGGAAAAAATTCTTCTTTGCCTCATTCATCTTTATGAGTTCTTAATTAAGACTGGAATAGAAAATCAAATAAATATCTGAATGAAAATGCAAATTTTTTCAGAATATCTATCAGATGTAGTTCAATGTCCAGCGTGGCTTTAGCCGGGGAAGTAGTTGTTTTCTGTTAGACATTCACAAAAAATAACTTCATTTTAATCGTGGATTTTTCAATCCACAGAAAAATCTTTCTATCAATATTCAATTGAGAATGTTTCCCTTTTCAACATGAAAACAAAAATTATTTATTGGAAAAACAATTCCTCTTCTGCTCCCAATTCTCCGTTGGAACAAAAAGCAAAAAAAATCTCATTTAATCCGGCCATATCTGCAGACAAAAATGCAAGTATCTGAATAACCCTTAATCCATTATAGCCATGCAATTTAAAGTTGTACGAACGCTTGTGTATAAATTTAAAAATCATAACTCCAGGCGTGGAAAAACTCCGTATGAATATGCATCAGATATATGTAAGCGGAGTTTTAAAATTCCCTGGAACGAATCAGTGGTCAAAGGCTTCACTAAGCTGTATATTCCAGAAGGACGAGAATATGGCGGCATTAATTCAGAATCTACTGCTTTTCAATTCATCTCTTAGAGCGATGGCGACAAAAAGTCTATGTGCTATTATTAATACAAATGTCCATTCACCAGAAGGTATTATTGTAGTTACTATTTCTATATAATTTGAAAACATAGTTATAAATGACACTTGAATTCTCAATTCGTTCATTGACAATGTAAACCATTTCAGAAAAATTATTTCTCAGGTAATTGTTCCACACTGTATTTTAGGAGAGGAAACAAAAAGTCAGTTATCCCAGAATTAATTTATAAATTCCCCTTATACTCTCCAAGTTTCAGGAAAGAAAATGATTTTGATCTCCCGAGCTCTGTTTTTTTCTTGGTGAAATAAAAACACAGTTGTATTCATCACTTCCGAAAATAAAAAATCCTGTATAAGAAGAGATTCTATCCTAAAATACATCTACTCATAAAAAATTAGAGAGGGTGAATGATGAGGGGAAATAGTCCCACTGAGCAAGAAACATACCCGGGATGTTCATTAACGTAAAATTCTTGTACCCGTGACGACGTTTCTGAGAAAACATAATTTATAAGTTATGGAGACGTAATATTGCGATGTTATAAGTATTGTCACTAATACAGCCCAAAAAATCATCACAGCTTCATTTCGTACCAAACCAATGAGACATCTTTAAAACATCTTGGTGATGTATTTATAGCAATGTCTCTTATTTATACTCTCTCATTTATACCATGGGGACGTCGAAGATACGTTTGGTGGTTAAGAAATATGACGTAACTGATTGGTTGCAAAAACGTGCTCATCTGCTCTGGTGTTTTGTCTAACCTAACTTAATCTCAAATAAGTGGCGGTATTTCATTTATCGTTTATCGATATCTTGTGCCGGTTCTTAGTGAGTTCTTTTGAGTGATCAAATATTGATGGTATTTATTACCTATCTACAAGAAAATCAATATGTGAAAAAAAAGTTATGTTCACATCATCATATTGCTTTCTACTAGGAAGGTGATTAAATCTCAATATGATGGTTTGATTTGTTGGAATTTTCCAAAAACTTTACACCCTAGTTCCAAGAATCAACAGGAAATATCCTAAAGACGATTGAAAACTAAATATAGATATATTCATGGCCCCAGGTATCTACATCATCATGGACAATAAGGTAATACATTTGAATTGTATCACAACTCCCAACTTCAATATGATATATGGATCGACACAAGCAAATATACTATAAACACTTAAGTATTTCTATATTTTATTGTAGCGTCTGAAAGACCCAATACTCAAAAAAGCTACTAAAGAGGATTATCATCGAACTTATGCGAGGTAAGGAGAAATACTTCTGACAGCATTGTCAATAAAATATTTCAATACTTTTTTTCTAGGTGCAGTACGGAAAGTTGTCCCAAAATTTTCGGATTGTTTATTCGATAAAATAGCCATGGAATGGCTTGAATTATATATTTTTAAACTGTCAGGTTCCCCTTTTAAATTTTAGTTCCGAGTTTCAGTAAAAATAATCATTTTTATATTTTATGTTTACGAGAAATTTTATTTTGTTTATTTTTTTATTGATGTTCCATGTTTTAATATCAATTTTCAATTTCAAATTCGAGTTTACTTAAATAATCTATCCCTAACCTAACCTAGCCTAAAAAGAAGAGACTTGATACCATAACAGCTCAGTTGTTGTTACGCTTTGAGAAAGTACTTTTCCCGTAAAAAAGTAGTTTCAAATGATGTGAAAAAAAGGACTTGTTATCTAACGATTTCATTACGCATACGCGTATATAAGTACTTTTGCTGTAACAGTACCTTTTCGGATAACGTATCAGATTCGATTTTTATACAATGTATCTGCGATTTTGTTATGTTGGTGGCGACTCTAAAATAGTCATTGAGACGTTATGAGCACAATAATCATAACGTAACCATATAATAACGTTAATAGTATGAGTTTTTGCACAGTGGGTTTACTATAACTTTGTTATTTTTCTCGCAAACTCTGAAAAATAATCCATGGGGACAATATTCATGGAATCGAATGAGGGAATTCTCTCTTCTTCGTACGTAAATACCTAATTTCATTTGTGAAACGCCCATTTCGCATGTAATGAAGACTCAAGGGCTTTGACATCCTTCTTTGCTCTGATCTCGTATGAAAACCACACGTAGCCATCGTCCTTTGTCGATGTGGGTATTTACTTTGGAACTTGCTTTGTGAAAATTGTGATTCAAATATTTGAAATTCCATGTTGCTCGGAGAAATTTTAGTCCAGTGTTTGATGACTTCTAATGGAAAAATGATCCTGGAAGCATGTGTAAAATAGCTCTTTGATAACGATGAAAAAAGTTAGTGAATCTTCAAGAGAGCAAATCGCTCTCTGGAGATATCTAAATGGTAAGAACAAATATAGAACTTTCGTTCTTCACGATCAGATACAATTTACGAACTACAAATACTCTGTGCAGATAGTGATGTATGATTTATCGAAAAACATTTTTTTTGTAAACCTTTCGATTAGAAGTTGAAATAGTAGTCATTGTATATTTTCTGGTTCAGATTGGTTACCGAAAAAAAAAACACAGATACCAAACCAAGCCAAGGAAAGAACCACAAAATATACGCCTCCAAAATATAAGAAATCTACTAAGAGGAAAACTATAAAAAAACAACATGAAGTTCAAATAGGAAAAAAATAAACGGAAGTTGTTGAATTAATAAGAAATTAAATATGCAAGTCTGTCAAGAAATAACAAATGAATAATGAAAATTGAAAAGTGTTCGAGCAACACGGAAAACTATACTATAGCGATTTTGATGAAATATTTTGTGTTTGTTAGATAGGTAGATAATCTTTATTCACGTATAACCTTTAACAGGAAGTGAAAAGTCACAGCTATAGTATTACAATAGTAACAGACATAAAAACATAAAACATTACATATATACATCTCTTGACATGTTTTTGGGTAACCTTCCACAGTCTGAAAATGAAAATATAATCAGGAAAATATATGCAAGTGTAGAAAGGGCAAACTAACTAGTTCACCCCGATAAGTTATTGCGTTCACCAAATTATATTTCCTATAGAAAAATGATTCAATTAGTCAATAACTTGCCGTTTTCTGAATTTGTTTTTTTTTTAATTCAAAAGATACTTCTCTATATAGTTTTTGCTTGACGTTTCGGGGACTATATCTGCCCCCGTTCTCAAAATCTTCTAAATCTCCTTTAATTGTTTTAATAATTTGGATTTTCTCTCGCAGAGTCTTTTTTGCTTTTTTAACTGACGGATGTCAATTGAGATCTGCCAAAAAAGTTTGAGAGTGACGTATTGCTCATTTGATATATGGGGTGTTGTTCAGATCAGTTTATCAGCATTCTACCATATCTCACTTCCTCTGAGTAGAGGTAACCATGTATGATCCATTTCAACAGAATTTGTTGAAAAGCAGTTGTTATTGGAAAGAAGAATAAAGTCCGTTTCTTTCAATTTTCTCCTCTCTTGATGTGGTTCTTTCATCAAGATTTTTGTCCTATTCCATTCAATCGTATGATCGCCATTGGATGTGAGGATATGTTCAATTCACAGAAAAATCTTTCTATCAATATTCAATTGAGAATGTTTCCCTTTTCAACATGAATACCCCACAAGAGGTTATCTTGACGATGGAAGATAGTGACTGAAGTTTATCTTTCAGTCGCAGATGATTCCACATCTGATTTTATGAGCATCCTGTTCATATTTTCAAACAAATCAATCTATTATACCCCATGACAGGTTTTAATGTCAGAAAACACTAATTTCAAAGTGTCTCTCCAAAAGAAATGATTCTAACTTTTTCCATCTTTGCAAAGTGAGATTGCTTCTTGAAAATGTGTTTCCCATTTCTTCCGGTCTTCCTGATGATCGTGGAAGCGTGAAATAGATTTTCGTCGACAAAAATGTATTGAAGACCTAGTGAATGCGATGTCTCTCCTGCGTCAATGTTACGAATGATTTATGGTGAGTACTCTCTTTTGGAAAACATTATTCTTTGCCTCATTCATCTTTATGAGTTCTTAGTTAAGACTGGAATAGAAAATAAAATAACTATCTGAATGAAAATGCAAATTTTCAATTTCAGATTTTTTCTTTTGAGTTAGGGCCTTTTCAGAATATCTATCAGATGTAGTTCAATGTCCAGCGTGGCTTTAGCCGGGGAAGTAGTTGTTTTCTGTTAGACATTCACAAAAAATAACTTCATTTTAATCGTGGATTTTTCAATTCACAGAAAAATCTTTCTATCAATATTCAATTGAGAATGTTCCCCTTTTCAACATGAATACCCCACAAGAGGTTATCTTGACGATGGAAGATAGTGACGAAAGTTCATCTTTCAGTCGCAGATGATTCCACATCTGATTTTATGAACATCCTGTTTATATTCTCAACAAATCAATCTATCATACCCCATGACAGGTTTTAATGTCAGAAAACACAAATTTCAAAGTGTCTCTCCAAAAGAAATGATTCTAACTTTTTCCATCTTTGCAAAGTGGGATTGCTTCTTGAAAATGTGTTTCCCATTTCTTCCGGTCTTCCTGATGATCGTGGAAGCGTGAAATAGATTTTCGTCGACAAAAATGTATTGAAGACCTAGTGAATGCGATGTCTCTCCTGCGTCAATGTTACGAATGATTTCTGGTGAGTACTCTCTTTTGGAAAACATTATTCTTTGCCTCATTCATCTTTATGAGTTCTTAATTAAGACTGGAATAGAAAATAAAATAACTATCTGAATGAAAATGCAAATTTTCAATTTCAGATTTTTTCTTTTGAGTTAGGGCCTTTTCAGAATATCTATCAGATGTAGTTCAATGTCCAGCGTGGCTTTAGCCGGGGAAGTAGTTGTTTTCTGTTAGACATCCACAAAAAATAACTTCATTTTAATCGTGGATTTTTCAATTCACAGAAAAATCTTTCTATCAATATTCAATTGAGAATGTTTCCCTTTTCAACAAGAATAATGTCAGTAGCGATCTATCATTGTCAAATACGTATGTGTGTGCTAATGTTCACCACTGAAAAACCAACCATCCCCCATTTTTCCACCCGTAAGGGTGGCTAATTCCCTCCGAAATCCAAATATAAGGTATACCCTATCTATTAAAACAAGAATCATTTAAATCGAAGAACCCAGTACAAAGTTATGCCTGATAGAATCGGTTAACGGACCAGAATTCAGAGGGTGAGTGATCAATATCCTTCATTTAGCTACCCTTAGGGGTGGATTTCATCTTTTTAATTCAAATGGGACCAAAGTCGAAGTACACCCTATCCACTGAATAAAAAATTATCGGAATCGGACGCCTCAGTAAAAAGTTATGCGTAATCATACATAAAAAAATATGATGGAAAAACATAAAATATGCGGGTCGAATAGAGAACCTCCTCCTTTTTGGTTTCAACGGTTAAAAAGGAAGCAACACGGCCTAACTTAACTTGGCTAACATTGCTAGCCAAATTCAAGGAGGGCTGTTTGTTTTTGAAGTTAAAGTGCTTCAATAATCCTATAATTCATTACTGTCAATGTTAAGACTGATTTTACTTCCCAGATCACAAATGTATGTAAGCTGCGAAAAGAAAAAACGAGAAATAAGTGAATGAAAAGAAGGACAAGCTGAAACATATTTAGACACTGCAATGTTGAAATTGCAAAACCACTCTTCATGGAATTTTTTTAAAGTTTTTAGCATTTCAAGAGGTGAAAATTTCGTGAAAATTCGGTCTGGCCCTATTTGCTTGAGCAGTTGGCAACTTGACATGTCAATAAAACGCCAAGATCAATGCAAGCACCAATGTTAGATCATTGACATATGAAAAATTTTATTGAAAGTAATTGGTGTTTTTTTTCTAGAAATTATCGAAAATGGTCATTAAAACATACCTAGAAAAGTAAATGATTTTTCATGAACCTGCGTTGTCCAAAATTCAATATACACTGGACGGCAAAATACAAAAAAATTAGGTACAACGCTCTCGAATATGTACAGCTTAGAGATCGATCAGTTGTTCCTATGATATTTTTATCGCCAAATTTGAAAATGTCCATTGTTCAGGGAAACAACTCTCCTTCAGTGACCTTTTAAACAGAACATGCAGAGGTTCTATTATGTCCGGGATCTTCATTGGCTAATGCAGTGATCTTTTTCCTGATAATTTCCTAGCTTTTTTGTTATTGCTTTATTTAACGTCATCGGCTTATTTCTGCGACCGGGGCTAAACACCGCCATCTTAACGTCTCCTCCGAAGGACGGCATATATATCGTCTTATCTCGTGGCTCATGGATAAGACGCCTGCAGCTGCGAATATGCTACTACGCTACAGTTGTTGGGCATTTTAACGCGCACCTTCCTTGTCAGGTGGTCACCCATCCAAGTACTACACGCGCCCTACGTTGCTTGACTCAGATATCGATAAGACTCTCGTCAACATGACCAGCCACCGGCGCTCATCCTAGCTTATACAGGGCTTTTCACGATGAGCGTTAATCAGACGTTTCTGGCAAACCATACAACGGATCAACCTGAAAATTTCACAGTATGCATGAATTGATATGATCTACACGCCTAGACGATGCGGCGTCACCGCTTCTACTATAAAGTAGCGGCCCCTTTGATTTTTCAAATAGAACACCCTGTATATAATATCATATTATGATTTATCTCTTTGTCAACAACTTCATGTACTGTTTCCCTATACCTATCTGTTACCGTTTGGAAGATATAAATTAATTTCGATTTTTTCTTAACAAACATGTACTTTTATAAACGCTGATAATCTTGAACTCTCTGGTACTAAGACGATCAAATTCGAAATGGAGTGGAGTGATACCATGAGGATCTTCACTTCGAGTCATATTTTCATTTGCCTCATACAGGGTCTTTAAAAAATGCAGATACTTTGTTCACATGAAAAAATGAGTGGAAGTCAATTTTTTCAAATGGAACACCCTGTATATTTCCACATTTTTGAGCTCTACATCCAATTTTAGATTGACTTTGTCCAGATAATCCTATTTCGATTTCGAACCGTTTTCGAGATAAACTGTTTCAAACAGAAAATGACGTCGTTTCCTTGTATTCATCACTTATTTTTGAAATTTAACATGTATTTTATACTACGTAATATTTCTTTTCGATTCATTTTTTCAACAGTCTCAAATCAGTCAATTCGAAATTGATATTTACCTTAGAAAAAGTTACAATTTGTATGCATTGAGGTATTGAGTGTCTCTACCGTACAACATTGCAAATTAATAGTGTGCTTTGGAAAAATGAATGAACCAATTTTGAAACGTCAAACTTTCGTTGGTGGTTTTGACTGATTGTGATACCAATTATAATAGAAAAATGTCAACATTAGGTTACAGTAATGAAGATTTCTTGAATTTATCAATAATTTATGGTGAGTGCAATAGAATTGCAAGTAGATCATGCCGAGTATTTCATGAAAGATATCTACAACTTCCGAAACCGAATAATAATGTGATAAATCGACTACTAAAAAACTGTAGATTGAATGAAACCTTTCGTCCAAAAATCATTCGTAGAAAGCCTGAAGTGGATGATGATGACTATTCCACGCACCTTGGAATTTTCACAAAATCTGACCAATCAAAAACCAGAGACAGCTTGTATTATCGCGAAAACACCAGCTGTCTTTCAATTCTGATTGGTCTATCAGCGTGGTGTTTTCAACGACGTAACCATGGATATGGATCGCAATGCAAAGTTTGACAGTTTGACCAAAAATAATTGTAGCTGCAGCGTCAAAATCAGTCGCTTCGGTGCTACTTCAAATGAAGTAATAAACCAAAATTTTGAAGTAAATATAGCCAGTAACACAAAAAAATCAAAATCTTATATATGGAGACAATTTATGACGTTCTGTGCGGAACGCAACTACAAATTAGATGCAGAAAATAGCAACGAAAGATTAGCATTCATTCTAAAAGACTGGGCATTCAATATGCGAAAAATTGATGGTAGTTATTACAAGGAGAGTGTTATCAAAACCATATGGAACACTACTGCAAAATTAGTACAAGAAAAATATTTTTGTGAGTATCAGAGACATATTGATCCCTTCAAAAATGTTCAAGGAGGCGAGGGCGGCTCGAGATAGCAAGAGAAAATTGTTGGAAGCTGTACCCGAAAAAAATAAAATGAGTTCTGTCGCTATGACTACAGATGAATATAGAAATATGTGCTCACAATGGGACGAAGACACGCCAGAGGGACTCCAAAAGAAGTTTGTTCCCATAGCTGCGTAGAACTAGCTTGGAGAGGTAACGAAGCAACGTTTTCCAAGTTACATTTTTTTAAGGGAGAGACTGACAACAAAGGCTGTTTAACAAACAGAATTGCATATAACCCGATATTCTCCAAAACCCGCCACGGTGGTGATAAAAACTGTGCAGATACTAAATGGCTTACTCAAAATTTTAAAAATCCTGAAATGTGTCCTGTGAGATTATACCGGAAACTTATATCGAAAAGGGGAATTATTACCAATGACAGACTTTTTCTGACATTGAATGGCAAGTGGAATAAATATAATAATAATTGGTACAAGAATTGCCCTATTGGTATTAATACAATATCACAACTATCTGCAGAAAAGATAGGATTAGACACTAGAAAACCAAAAATAACAAATCACTCTAATCGTGCCACTGCAGTTAGTCAGTTACTACAATCCGGCGTTAGTGAACAACAAGCTATGGAAATTACTGGACATGGAAGTTCGAATTCGATGAAACCGTGCTGAAAATCATCAGAATATAGTGAATACGTTTAGGAGTACTTCAAGTACATCAAGTAATAATACCAACAATACATTGTAGCCACCTAATAACGGTCATACTATTCAAATTTTTTTTAATTGCACCATTTATAATAATTATAGTCGAGAATAATATATTATGTTCGTGTTCATAAAAAATTATTTATTGTTATAGGTAACAAATTATAATTGAAACAAATCGTTTATAGTTTAAATAAATATTTCATGCTTATAATTAAATTTGAATTATTTATTATTATTAAATTTCTTCCTCTCATTCTGCCGAATTTAATTTTTTTTACCTTTCATTTTGTTCGTGAAATAGTCTGATAAAATACCACTCTGTGATTGAATTTATCTTATAAGTCGTCTTTTATTTCTCACTCAACTGAGTTGCTTGAGAAAATACCACTCGTCCTGCGGACTCGTGGTGTTTCAGCAACTCAGTTTCGTTTAGAAATAAATCGACAGACTTATCGCGAAAATTCAGTCACTAGTGGTATTACTTACTGACTATTCCACGCACCTTGGAATTTTCACAAAATCTGACCAATCAAAAACCAGAGACAGCTTGTATTATCGCGAAAACACCAGCTGTCTTTCAATTCTGGATTGGTCTATCAGCATGGTGTTTTCAACGACGTAACCATGGATATGGATCGCAATGCAAAGTTTGACAGTTTGACCAAAAATAATTGTAGCGAAACGTCAAAATGAGTCGCTTCGGTACTACTTCAAATGAAGTAATAAACCAAAATTTTGAAGTAAATATACCCAGTAACACAAAAAATCAAAATCTTATATATGGAGACAATTTATGACGTTCTTAGGGAACGCAACTACAAATTAGATGCAGAAAATAGCAACGAAAGATTAGCATTCATTCTGAAAGACTGGGCATCTCAATAGCGAAAAATTGATGGTAGGATTACAAGGAGAGTGTTATCAAACCATATGGAACACTAATGCAAAATTAGTACAAGAAAAATATTTTTGTGGAGTATCAGAGATATTGATCCCTTCAAAAATATAATGTTCGAGGAGGCGAGGGCGGCTCGAGATAGCAAGAGAAATATAGAAATATGTGCTTACAATGGGACGAAGACACGCCAGAGGGACTCAAAAGAAGTTTGTTCACATAGCTGCGTAGAACTAGCTTGGAGGTAAGAAGCAACGTTTTCAAGTTACATTTTTAAGGGAGAGACTGACAACAAAGGCTGTTTAACAAACAGAATTGCATATAACCCGATATTCTCCAAAACCCGCCACGGTGGTGATAAAACTGTGCAGATACTAAATGGCTTACTCCAAAATTTTAAAATCCGAAATGTGTCCTGTGAGATTATACCGAAACTTATATCGAAAAGAGAATTATTACCAATGACAGACTTTTTCTGACAGTGAATGGCAAGTGGAATAAATATAATAATAATAATTGGTACAAGAATTGCCCTATTGGTATTAATACAATATCAAAACTATCTGCAGACAAGATAGGATTAGATACTAGAAAACTAAAAATAAGAAATCACTTTAATCGTGCCACTGCAGTTAGTCAGTTACTACAATCCGGCGTTAGTGAACAACAAGCTATGGAAATTACTGGACATGGAAGTTCGAACTCGATGAAACCGTATTTACATCTTAGTGCTGAAAATCATCAGAATATAGTGAATACTTTTAGGAGTACTTCAAGTACATCAAGTAATAATACCAACAATACATTGTAGCCACCTAATAACGGTCATACTATTCAAATTTTTTCAATTGCACCATTTATAATAATTATAATCGAGAATAATATATTATGCTCGTGTTCATAAGAAATTATTTATTGTTATAGGTAACAAATTATAATTGAAACAAATCGTTTATAGTTTAAATAAATATTTCATGCTTATAATTAAATTTGAATTATTTATTATTATTAAATTTCTTCCACTCATTCTGCCGAATTTAAATTTTTTGACCTTTCATTTTGTTCGTGAAATAGTCTAATAAAATACCACTCGTGATTGAATTTATCTTATAAGTCTGTCTTTTATTTCTAAACTCAACTGAGTTGCTTGAAGAAAACACCACTCGTCCTGCGGACTCGTGGTGTTTTCAAGCAACTCAGTTTCGTTTAGAAATAAATCGACAGACTTATCGCGAAAATTCAGCCACTAGTGGTATTACTACTGACAATGTCATAACAGTTTTGGGATTTTTTCATGCATTTCCAAATGCCTCTCTACACGAGGCCAAAAGGGAGATAGGTATACCCTACGTGACAATTTATCGTATTTTTAATAAGCACAAATGACATCCCTATAAATTCTACTGTGTCCAACATCTGAAAGAGACTGATTTGCCTCGTAGAGTGGAATTCTTTGAATGGTTACTTGTCAAGACTCAAGACGATGAACATTTCCTTGACAATATCATATGGACAGATGAGGCCAAGTTTACAAAAATGGAGTTTTCAATAGACACAACAGTCATTATTGGGCGCCAGAAAATCCCCATGTCGTTCGCCAAAGGGGTTTTCGAGAAAGATGGCAATTTAATGTATTTTGTGCCATAAAGAATGGGTCAATTTTTTATATCGAGTTTTATGATGACAATTTGAATGCTACAAAATATGAAGATTTACTGAGAAATGGAATTAAAATGATTTTAAATAATAGGCCAGGAAAGAACGTGTATGGTACCAAATGGATGGTGCTCAACCCCATAATTCTCGTTCAGTAAGCGAAGATTCAACTGAATTCTTCGAAGACAGGTGGATTGGTAATAATGGACCTTTCCTTTGGCCTCCTAGAACACCAGATGGCAATCCATTAGATTATTTTGTGTGGGGTGCCATTAAAATATGGAAGATATGAAATCGAGAATTAGAACTGCTTTCAATAGTTCAACTCCAGACTCAATCAGAAGCGCTACACATGAAAATCTTTTGAAGAGATTACATGTTTGTTTAAGTAGAGGTAATTGAATTAACTTACTAATTCTTGAAATCATTTTCAGTTCGTGTGTCAGCGTTAATAAAACTATTGTTTGAGGAGAATTTTCATTTGATGGTTGAAGAGTATTTTAATAATTATTTATTCATTGTATCATCTGTGACTGATGAAGGAACATCGAACGGAATCTGTTAAATTTCAAAAATAAGTGATGAATACTAGGAAACCACGTCAGTTCAGTTTGAAACAGAACAAAGTCAATCTAAAATTGGATGTAGAGCCCAAAAAGGGGAAATATAGGGTGTTCCATTTGAAAAAATTGACTTCCACTAATTTCTTCATGTGAACAAAGTATCTGCATTTTTTAAAGACCCTGCATGAGGCAAATAAAAATATGATTCAAAGTGAAGATCCTCATGGTATCACTCCACTCCATTGTGAATTTGATCGTCTTAGTACCAGAGAGTTCAAGATTATCAGCGTTTATAAAAGTATATGTTTGGTAAAAAAAAATCGAAATTAATTTATATCTTCTAAACGGTAACAGATAGGTATAGGGGAATAGTACATGAAGTTGTTGACAAAGTGATAAGAAATCATAATATGATATTATATACAGGGTGTTCCATTTGAAAAATCAAAGTAGCCGCTACTTGATAGTAGAAGCGGCAACGCCGCATCGTCTAAAACGTTGTCTGGTTTGCCAGAAACGTCTAATTAACGCTCATCGTGAGAAGCCCTGTATAGTGTTATGAATCCACACGCCACTGCCTGGCGAGCGAGTTTGACTGGTTGACCTGGATTTTCTAACCGAACAATTCCAAGAAGTTCCAGATGATTTGAAGGAAAAAAGTAATAAATAATAAAAAATAATATCAGTTGGTTATTAGGAGCCTTCCACATCGCGGCATTTTTACGCTGCCATAAACTCCTCGAAATCCCTCGAAATAGATAAGCTGAGCGTATGAGTGTGCGATTCTCGTACACGGTGCTGTTCAGTAGTAATGATCGTGGAAATCAAGCATCATTTATAAAGATAAGCGGTTAACTGTCGGCATTCAGGCCGTGACAGCCAGCATTGATGATCGATTGGGAATCAATCCGACACAGAGAGCAGTCAATGGGCGTGTGACGTCATTTCCTTTGTGCCCTTATCTCGCTTCTGGTTCATAACGCGCGGATAATGGCCAAAATGGAGCATACACACATTAAAGCCCTGTTATACCAATGTCGTACGAACGGATGGATGGGTCGGGCTTTGCCAACAACTTTCGGTTGATGTATTCCATTCAAAATCGACGATTGATACGAGTCGTTCGTTGATACGAGCGGGTTAATTATGATTAGTAATTATTCAACTCGATCGAAGCGAAATCGCAGTTTGTGGAAGAGGAAAAAGCCAATGTAGAGGAGAATAGATATTTTCTGAACTTGGTGACAAACAGGGATAATTTTCAGTTTCATCATTGAGGTAGGTGCGGTGAATATGCCCATGCTGGTAATATGCTCACCCGGTGCAATTTTAAAAAGTTTAGCTCATTTTCTGATAGAGGGCGGTCAGCACTTCAATATTTCGTACTTACAGCACTACGAGCCAAATCTGTGTTTGTTAGTCTCTTCAGAGAGGTTGAAGGGAAGACATACGTTTTTGGCGATATCGATTATAAAAATAAAACGTGCTTCAATAGAGTTTAAATATTGTGTATGTTTGTTTACAATAACTGAGAGTACAGCATTTTAAAATACGCCTTTTCACCATTGTTTTAGTATACTACCTACAATGAAAAATTTAATAAATTACCATTAACAACTTTTAAGATGCATTTTATGTTTCTGTCGCTAATACGCCCATCGTTAAGGGGAGTTGATGTGCCCTATGGCAGAGATATTAGGGTTTTTTTGTTTTGTTTTTCAAAGAGTTTCCTTAGTTTAAGAATAATTCATATTTTTTTAAAATAGGCTTTGTTATTGTTTTGATAATTACTTTGTGTACTCTCAGTACTAAGTGATGTCTACCTACCAGTGTAAAGTTTCGAATTAAATTTTTCAGTTAAATTAGAATTTTGGGTTTGTTTAGTTTGTTGTCATCATTCAATTTGTTTTTCCAAATAAATATAATTGCCAATATAATTGTCATATGTTGTTTTGCCCTTGATAAAATTAATCATTGGGCACATTAGGAACATGCCATGGGCATATTAACGACAGGGTTGGTGATATGGCCAGTAAGACAATTTTTTTTTAATGGTATAAAAAAATAACATAGATTTAATCATCCATTAATGTCCGAACATCACTCCGTTGGTTTTAAGGGTACGCTTTCTATAAAAAAACCGAATTGAATATTTTGCATTTTTAATTATTATCAAGGATTCCGCTCAACATGGACATATTCACCGCACCTACCTTAGTTGTTTTTTATACGCTTTCAACATAAAAAAATGCAAATATCAATAATTTAAAAAAATGGTCTAGTTGGAGAGATGAAACTGCCTTTCCGACAAAATTATTGGAACCTAGTTCCTTTTCGCGACTTGCGGTAGGTGTTGACTGCTAGAAATCGTCATGTAAGAAAAATGCGTTATGCTCCCCTACATGCGACTTCCTCTCTCCTTCTCTCTCTGTCTCTCTCTATCTCTCTATCTCTCTATCTCTGTCTCTTCCTAATATATACGAGTCTGTAAAGGAACTTCGTTCCTGACAGGGGTCCCACGACCGCACACGGAGGAATTTGGAAGAAGGATATATAGGTATAGTATTGCTTGGTATTACGGGACGATTTCTAGCAGACAACACCTACCGTGAGCCGCGTGAAGGAACTTTCCACGACCGCACACGGTTTTTTTTTCTGAAGGAGTTACAATATTTCAATTGTTGATCGTGGAATTCCGGTAATAGACAGATAAGATGAAAATATAGACGAATTTTCTAATGAAAAATGAGGTCTCTATAACTTCATGTTTGCCAATAACTTACCTTTGATCAATGGCTGCATTCCATCTTACTACCGTGCAAATTACACCTAGTCTAGCTGTCCGGGCCAGAGTTTGATAGATACAGGTTTTTGTGTCAATAACGAGCACGATGTCCGTAAACAATTTTGAGGTATTACATTACGTTAGTCTTTCTGATCCATTCTGTTCCATATACTTTCAGTTCTGAAACTCCTTGCAACTGTTACACATTCCGGAAATTAATGTTGGAATAACAAAAAAAACTGTTTTTGTACACGCTCCACAAAATTCCTACTCTGGATACCGAAAATACCCTGCCAATACCACTTTAGCGGACTTGTTATCCTAAAACTGTTTCAAAAGACGCAATAAACAATAGATTAATTGGAATTTTGTAGTTACAGTACACGTTATCTTCAAAGTATTTTTTTGGAATACTTATTTCATAAAAAATTAAACAAAACTAATATTTGACAAATGTGTCATTGATAAACAATAGCTTTCAATGTCAAATTTAATTTAAAGTATTACTTGTCATGATTGTAACAAACAATATATTGGTCAAACGCAAAGATCATTATCGAACAGAATAATTTCTCATAAAGTGACTGCAGATTGCATCCTGAAAGATAAGCTCTGACAGTACATGTGAATAAATTTGACCACCAGATGAATAACGATTCAGTGAAAGTGCTAGCGACAGAGCCACATACATCAAAGAAAAGATTCTTAGAAATGGCTTTCCCAAGATAACAATTGTATCAATAAAAAACAAATATTAACCATTTGAGTGAGAACTACTCTTATTCATTGTCTTTAGGTATCAATCAAAATTGACAATAATGCAATATCAAATAATACTTCTTTTTAACATTACAGCCACCTGGTAACAGCAGTTGGTACTTATCTAACAGTTGGCATCACTGTAATAATTTCTAAGTGACACCCGTCAGGTGTGGTTGGCTTGAACATAGTTACGAAGATTATTCCTAACCTGTCAGTTTCACTTGTCACACCACATAGAGTACACCTATATATTTATATAATTTAAACAAATGTTGATGTGGTTGTATTAAGTTTTAACTTCATTTTATTCCTCAATCTACGATTTTCTTTTGTATCACTATGTTGATGAATATGTTCAACATAATTGAAACCAACCTCAACAAAGTTGTAAGTAGCATAATGTTCCGCACTTGAATATGTATTACTGTTGGTTTTTTCATCTATTGTAGGTTTCCTGATGATGAAAATAACATTTCCGAAAGAGTTTACTTTTTCATTGCTGCTTTATATATATATATATATATATATATAACGAGAATAAGATAAATTTGTTACGAATCCAAGAGAGCCCACCATCCGCTTACAGCCTGTTTCATAGTTTCCCAATCATCAGGACGGCTTGTGGTCTCTTTCAAATTCTTATCAAATATCTCTTAGTGGTAATACCTATCAGGAAGTACAAAAATGTGAAAAGCATCAAATAATATATATGTATATATATATATATATATATATATATATATATATATATATATATATATATATGGTTTATATCAGGAATTTACTAAATCATAAGTTTAAAATTCTGAAAATAGATGAATGCAAAGTAATACAAACTGAAATATATCTGAATAATAAATCATTTTTGATAACATCTCTATATAGACCACCTTCAACATCAAAAATAAATTTTTTGAACGATCTGAAGAATTATATTCAAGTATTTGGAAACGAATATTTTGATAACAATTTGTTTGTTGGCGACATCAATATCGATATAACTGGACAATGAAATAACCAATGAATATCTTGATCTGATGGGAGAATTTGATTTCATATCAATGATGAACTCTTCCACAAGAATACATAATAACTAAAAATCCTGTCTTGATCATATATTCCTGAAAACCAAACATAATATTGATGAATGTTTTCCCATAGTTCTCGAAACTTTCAAGAAAATTGCTTCAGGAACAACCAGTTCAGTTAATATATATAAAAAGTATACAGATAATGAAAAACTGCGGGAAAAATTTCAGAATATAGATTGGACCCCTACATATAATGCTTACAACGTAAGTGTAGGAACGAAACTTTTTGTAGATCAAATAATAAAAGTAATAGATGAAGTCAGTAAAAAAAAAAATAAAAAAAAAAAGAAAGAAGATGTTTAAAAAAGAAAAAAAAGGATTAAAAAAAACTTCAGCGATAAAATTGCACAATGTGATGAACTCAAAACAACTCTGGAACGTAATAAATGAAATAAGTAATAATGAAAGAAAGCAAACTATAATAAATGCAATAAAACTTGGGGATGATACCATTGTAACAGATAGTACTATCATGTGCAACGAATTTAACAAATATTATGCGAACGTGGGGGAGAATCTTGCTAGTAAAATCACAAAACCTTCAACTAGTATATCCCGGGATATTAATGAGAATAATATGTTCATGGAACCAACGAATAAATATGAAGTAGAGAGAGTCATAAAAACTTTGAAAAATAATAAGGCTCCGAGTTGAGAGCAGAAACCTTGAAAGTTATTGCTTATTATATATCTGAACCGCTAGCTCACCTCATCAATCAGAGTAGCTCAACGGAAGAATGGCCCACACCTCTTAAAGAAGCAATCATAAAACCTTTTTTCAAATGTGGAGATAGAACTAAAATGGTAAATTACAGGCACGTATCGCTTATTTCAAATATAACAAAGATCTTCGAAAAAACCATTAAAGTTAGACTAGATAAATATCTGATTGATAAAAAAATTATTTCAAGTAGTCAGTTCGGATTTCAACGGAACAAATCTACCGAGGATGCGATTTCGTTCCTTGTAGCTAAAATATATGAAGCTCTAGATAAAAGCAAGTCAACTATGTGGGTTTTTTTAGATTTATCAAAAGCTTTCGATACTGTGAGCCACCCACAGTTACTAGAAGCTTTAGAAGTCATTGGTATCAGGGGGAATGTGCTGAATCTGATGAAAAGCTACATATATGATAGACACCAATATGTCAAAATGAAAAATTGTGTGAGTAGTGTATCCCAAGTTAAGTTTGGAGTCCCACAAGGAACCATACTGGGACCCATGTTATTTACAATTTACATAAACAATCTACTCAAATTAGATAGTTGTGGGCAGATAATTAGTTTCGCTGACGATACGGCAATTTTATATCAAGCTAGTAATTGGGAAGAACTTAAATATTTGGCAGAAAATGATCTGAGAACAGTCAAAAATTGGATGGATAACAATTTATTGACTATAAATTTCGACAAAACTAAATATATTACATTCACATGCATTAATAGTAACTTGCCAGACTATGATATACTGAAAATTGATAACCGTTATGAAATCCAAAGAATGGATAATATAAAATATTTGGGCATAATCATAGATAAACATCTGAGATGGGATAAACATATAGAAACTATCACCAGAAATCTTAGATGTTTGATGTATAAATTCAAACTTCTGAGAACGACACTAGATCTGAATAAACTAAAAACAGTATATCATGCACTGGTAGGTTCTCGATTGAACTATGGTATCATAGGGTGGGGCGGAGCGATGAATTCACACCTAAAAAAAATAAACATTATTAAAAAACAAATCCTCAAAATAATTCTGATGAGGCCTCATACATTCCCATCTGATGAGGTTTACAATGAAGCCCAGGTTTTTGACATAAAACATTTGTTTTGCCGCTCCATCGTGGTTTACCAATTCAAAAACAAAACGGAACTTCAATACATTACCCATAACCATAATACGAGGAGATATAATACCTCGTACAAGACTCCATTCTCAGCAAAAACCGTTGTCCAACGCAGTTTCGCCTATCTAGCACCTAGAATGTACCAAATTCTACCTGAAAACCTAACAAAAATTCAAAATATCCAGCAATTAAAAAAAAAACTCAATGGATTCATCTCAAACTATCCAAGACATGAACTCATCAAAATGATAGATATGCAGCTTTGAAAATCATTTTCTAAATCATTTTTTAAATTTATTTTAGTTTTATCCTAGTTTTAACCTAGTTTTATATGTACATTTTAATCAACTTTCATTTATACATCTTATCTACATATTTTATTCATATTTTTTATCTATACATATTTTATCTATACATTTCATTTACACTTTTTATCTTTACACAACTCACCTATATATTTTATTTTTATACTTAATTCCTACCTTTTATTTATATACATTCTAACGATGCATTTCATACATACAATTCATCTATAAGTCCCATCTTTATATTTGTGTATATATATATATATATATATTTTAGTGATTTCCTCTTGAATATTGAGACCGGACAGGTCTCGATATAATTATTATTATATTTAATGAATAAACATAAACATAAATCTCATATTATATGAAAAATAAATAAAGCGTTATGTCTCACGCACAGGCTTGATGCCTTAGTGAGTTTGCGGTTTATTGAATGTAAGCCATATGTAAAAAAAATGTATTCAATTCAATAAACTATTTATTATTATTATTATTTATTATTATTATTATACATATATTCCTGAAAACTTTTCCAGGACCGCAGAATTACGCATAACCATCGCTCGACAAAAATCCCATAGAAACAACTAACAAACAAAAATTTTTCCCGAATCCAATAAAACATAATAAAAACATATTTTTGTGTGGACACGCCCGGTGATTGAACCCGGACCCTTGGAGCTACAAAGTACACGCTCTCACCACTGAGCTACTAGGACCTTTACTAGGAGCTCAGCCAATTTTTTTTGTTGGACAAATTTCTCGAATTTTCTAAATTCCGGGCAACTTTCATAAATTTTTTATAAACCAAGATATCTTCTGGTTGCTTCAATATGGATTTTCATCGAGTAAGGAATCACTTCAAAATAACCAAATTTATTGTTTTGATTACGAATTCAAAGAGATTTCCACTCTACCTTGCCACCTAATATTATGTTGGTTGTTCTATCGCTTCTGGGATGCAGTGTATATCACTTGAAATGACCCCTTACTCATCATTGAGCGTATTTTTGATATTTTCAACAATCGTACGTGAGACACACTGTATATTTCTGTTTATATCCTGGTCGGGTGAAGGAAAAGAATATTCGATCTAAATTTCCATTATGTAACTTACAGTATCCCAAAAATGGGGAAGTGTAAAACACCTCGCCTGAAAATTCGTGGAATAAATTTCGCTGATGTGTTCAGAATGAGTGAAAGGAGAATCGGAAGAGTGTGGAACCGGAGAAATGAGCCGTAATGTGTAATTTTAAAATAATGGCCAATTCACGTCTGAGTTTTTCGCGTAGTTTTATCTTTTGCGGTACGATTTCGGTTGGATGCTGGCCAGCGGAAGACAAACACATCCATAAATAGACAATGTAGTCCTATCTGCCATTGTGAATGTCTTTTTTGACACCGTAGACGACCTGGGCTTTATATTTCCGTGTTATTCGAGCGTTATCCTCTGAATTCGTTCGACTTTTTTTCACTTACATTGTGCTGGTGGGCTGAAGAGTAATTTTTTGTAAAGAGGTTTTCGCATACCAAAATCTGACACTGGGAAAATGATTTATTTTCATAGTAGTACATCAAATTGATAACGTCCAGTAAATTTTTTAAATCAGATAGATAAAACTATGCATCAGCCGTATGAGCAGTTAGCACTATCAACAACATGTTGACTAATAAATTAGTCATTTTTAACCGACGAAACCAATAAGGAAGAGGTTCTCTATTCGACGGGTATTTTTTTTTTGTATGCGTGACCAGGCATAACTTTTCACAGAAGAGTCCGATTCCGATGATTCTTTTTTCATTGGATAGGGTGTACTCCGAAGTTAGTCCTATTTGAGTTTGAACGGAAAAAACCATCCCCAAGGGTAGCAAAATGGAGGATATTTATCGTTCAGCCTCTGAATTTTGGTCCGTCAACTGATTCTATCAGGCATAACTTTGTAGTGGGTTCTCCGATTTGGATGATTCTCCTTTCATTAGATAGGGTATACCTCATAGTTGATCAATGACAATTTGGAATGGAATAATTCGCCCCTATGGGTAGACAAATAGATGATGATTAATTTTTCACTTGTGAACATTGGCACACATATGTACTTGAGATCCTCCTACATCCGTCACAATAATCACATTCTATGAAAGGATTGGAATTATATACAAAGTGATGGAATCAACTAACCAGAACTTCCAAAATTAATTCATATTATATAACAATTAGACCAGGGTCGATAATTTTTGAAACCAAAAAAAATAATGGTAGGATGAAACCCATTGGAAAAGGAAGAGAATATAACAAAAATGAAAGGAAAAATAATTTACGGGCGATCTGAGGTCGGGAAGTGAAAGGGGGTGAGTTTTTAAGGGCAAAAAACGGTTTATTTCGATTTCCGGCAAAACTACGAGTCCTATGGAAAAAAGTTGTAGGTAATAAAAAAATCTACAACTATTGTATCCACACTTTTTTCACATAAACTCAAAATTCATGCAAAAAATTCAAATGACCAAGTTTTTGGTTTTTTATTTTTAACTTTTACAAAAAAAACTTTTTCATTCACGAAATTGGTGAAAACTTTCCTTTTTATGTCCCGAACACACTGTAATTTGTTTGATTCAAAATATTTATTTTCTCACCTTATTTTGACTTTATATCGAGAGAGCACCCTAATTTTCAATCAAAAATTCTCCCGTCAAAATATCAGTTTTTTTTTTAAAGTCGGTTTTGTTCGTTGAAAGCTCTAGTTTCTGATGGTATGAAAAAAAATACATTACTATGGTAAATGTTCTCAGAAAATGCAAAGAAATAACAGGTAGTAAGGCCCAGACCCTCCTATCCCCTTCCCCACTTCTCTATGAAATACCGTTTGATGGGCTAAAATTTTTCGTAGGTCACTCAGGTATATAAGTTATCTTAAAATAGCAATAAATGGGTATCTACGCATATAATTTAAAGATTCTACAACTTTCTCAAAATATTGTAGATGTTGAAAAGGGAAACATTCTCAATTGAATATTAATAGAAATATTTTTCTGTGAATTGAAAAATGTTACGAATGATTTCTGGTGAGTACTCTCTTTTGGAAAACATTCTTCTCTGCCTCATTCATCTTTATGAGTTCTTAATTAAGACTGGAATAGAAAATCAAATAACTATCTGAATAAAAATGCAAATTTTCAATTTCAGATTTTTTCTTTTGAGTTAAGGGCCTTTTCAGAATATCTATCAGATGTAGTTCAATGTTCAGCGTGGCTTTAGCCGGGGAAGTAGTTGTTTTCTGTTAGACATTCACAAAAAATAACTTCATTTCAATCGTGGATTTTTCAATTCACAGAAAAATCTTTCTATCAATATTCAATTGAGAATGTTACCCTTTTCAACATGAATACCTGGCTGGCGTATTGATCGGAAGTGCTAAGCGTAACATACCCCGCGGATACAGAAAAGAATACATACCATGTTGGAATAAGAACACGGAAACTTTATACAATGAATATGAGAAAACTGGGAATCCGGATCTGGGAAGCCAAATACTGCAATCGCTCAATGATGAAAGAAGAAAGCGGTGGGAAAGTACGACAGAAAACATGGATTTTACAGCCTCCAGCCTATACTCACCAAAGAACCTGAAGTGACCCCTTCCCAAGTAGCGATACATATTAAACAACGTTCAGAAAATGTACCGATTCAAAAAGAGCTCGAAGAAGCGGTAAAGGAAGAACTTAAAATAATTGACAGCCGCCTTGAAAACAATCCTCTTTTCTCCTCCTCTTTCACTAATGCTGAACTGAACAAGGCCATAAGAACACTGAAACTCCGAAAGGCAGCTGGCTTGGATGGCATATTCCCAGAATTTATAAAACACCTAGGACAACATGCAAGAGATTGGCTCAAACAATGCCTCACAGATATACTAAACACGGGACAAATCCCAGCACAGTTCAAAATAGCCCAGACCCTTGCAATTCTGAAACCAGGGAAACCAAGCGACGACCCAACTAGCTACCGCCCAATCGCACTGCTTAGTGTCTGCTATAAACTACTGGAGAGGCTAATATACAATAGAATATATCAAACTGTCGACGATATTATTCCGCCAGATCAAGAGGGTTTCAGATCCAACCGGAGCTGCTGTGAGCAAGTTCTAGCCCTAACGTCATACATCGAATCAGGATACCAAAGGGGACTAAAAACGTCAGTAGCATTTGTCGATTTGACGGCTGCATACGACACCGTATGGCTGGATGGCCTAATACTAAAACTGAAGAAAATAATACCTTGCTCCAAGTTAACTAAACTTATGGGAAATATGCTAAGAAACCGATACTTCAAAGTCACTCTCGGACTATCAACTAGCAAGTCATTCACCATTAGAAATGGATTACCCCAGGGATCAGTGCTAGCCCCCATACTCTTCAATCTCTACACCAGTGACATGCCGGCAACCAACTCCCAGAAGTTCTGCTATGCAGATGATATCGCTATAGCCACTCAAAGCGGGCTCCTAGAGGATGGCGAAGAGACGCTCACGGCGGACTTAGAAAACCTCGGGAGATACTACAAACAGTGGCGATTATGCCCAAACCCAAGCAAAACCGAGGTATGTGCATTCCATCTTAATAACCGCCTTGCAAATGAAGACCTGATTGTCACATTCTGCGGAAAAAGAGTAAAACACAACAGCCACCCCAAATACCTTGGCGTCACACTAGACCGGTCCCTGACGTACAAAAGACAAACGAACGGCAGCTCAATCACTTGTTTTCTCAACAGCAGAATACTGTGCACCAGTGTGGTACAAGAGTTCCCACACTAACAAAGTCGATGTGCACCTCAATGAAACTATGAGAATCATATCTGGAACCCTAAAGTCCACCCCAATTCCTTGGCTGCACGCACTAACGAATTTAGCACCACCAGACCTGAGGAGACAACAAGCTACTGTTCACGAATGGAACAAACTACACGATCCCAAACACCCTAGAACTCTACCAATACACATGATATTGGACAACGCTCCAAACTGCCGTCTCAAGTCCCGAAAACCCATTTGGCAAGATAAGGTATTAACCCATCATGAACCATTTCATATCGGAGAAGCTTGGAAAACCAAATGGACAACCAACCATGATTTCAACCATAATAACCACGAGGACCCTACCGTTCCTCTCCCAGGAATGCAAATGCCTAGGAAAGCATGGTGTAGCCTCAACCGCATCAGAACTGGCCACGCCAGATGCATGTCCATGCTGTACAAGTGGGGACTCTCGGACACCCAGGAATGCGACTGCGGAGCGCCGGACCAAACTGCAGCCCACGTAGCCAACGAGTGCCCAATAAGAAAATTTGAAGGAGAATGGAATGAGATCCTGAATGCCACTCCTGCTGCCGTGAATTGGCTGACCTCCCTGGATATCGGCTTATAACCCATGACCTATGCCTCAAGTGTATTCGCATAATATAAATATATCTTAATTGTTTGCCAACCTGTAGAAGTGCTTGTATCTTCTTCTTTCTTATAGCTGTAAGTGAATTTGTAGATTGCCATACGATAAATAAATAAATAACATGAATACCCCACAAGAAGTTATCTTGACGATGGAAGATAGTGACTAAAAGTTTATCTTTCAGTCGCAGATGATTCCACATCTGATTTCATGAACATCCTGTTTATATTTTCAACAAATCAATTGTAGATGTCTTATCAAATATTAACTTTACGTTTCTTTGCATTTTCTGAGAACATTTACCATAGTAATGTATTTTTTTTTTTATACCATCAGAAAGTAGAGATTTCAACGAACAAAAAGCCCACCGAGCTTTTTGAAAAAGCTGATATTTTAACGGGAGAATTTTTTATCGAAAATTAGGGTGCTTTTTCGATATTAAGTCAAAATGAGGTAAAAAAATTTATATTTTAAATCAAAAAAATTACAGTGTGTTTGGGACATGAAAAGGTAAGTTTTCACCAAATTTCGTGAAAAATTTTTTTTTTTTTCGGGAAAGATGAAAATTAAAAACCAAAAACTTGGTGATTTGAATTTTTCACATACATTTTGAGGTTATGTGGAAAAAGTTTTTTCCATAGGACTCGTAGTTTTGTCGGAAATCGAGATAAACCGTTTTTTACCCTCAAAAACTCACCCCCTTCCACTTCCCGACCTCAGATCGCCCGTAAATTATTTTTCCTTTCATTTGTGTTATATTATCTTTCTTCTCCAATGGGTTTCATTCTACTATTATTTTATTTCACTTTTTACCATTTTCAAAGGATTCAGCCCTGGTCTAAATAAATAGTCAAAGTAGATAATAATATTATTTAACAATCAATAGTTAAAGTAAGCTAGGTAAGTATTTTGGAAGTAATCAAAAATTAAGAAGGTAGTAATTAGTAGATTTCATCCACAAAAAATTGAAAAATCATAACTTTTCAACAAAAAATTGAACCCACGAAAAAATCAACTGAAAAGCAAAAAATAAAATAAACCTTCTTAGTCTTAATGATGATTGAGCTCCCAAACGAATGTGAGTAACTAATTTTGATTCGGCGCCAAACAAACAATTATCGAAGATCATTATATTACTTTGAAGAAGTAATCAAAACGCCGCTATGCATCTCCCTACCATAAAAAGAGATCAGAAGGAATCAACTGTCCATCAAAAGCTGAAAAAGGATAAAGAAGAAAAATCAAGGATTGAAACTCGGCAACAAAGCAAGAAGTGAGTCAGTCACCCGCCACAAAATATAAAACACCTTTTTTCTCTCCCTGAAACCAAGCCAAAAAAAAATTTTTTTTATGATTGTTTTTTATGTTTTTATATGTAATTAGTTGTTACTTAGTCTGGATATGGATCAATATATCAGAGACTTTCGAGTAAGTACGGTAAAAACATACTCCTTAAATAACTACACTGAAGCAGGAACTATACTGAAAGTAAATGACAATATGCGGAACTTCAAAATATTGCATAATAATATACGTAGTCTAAACAAGAATCTAGATGAATTCAAAATCCTAATCGAGGGTCTTGAGGTAGACATAGACTGTTTAGTATTAACAGAAACCTGGAAACTTCCTGACCCAAACTTATTCAAAATTCCTGATTATGATTTGATTTACAATTATGGCGAGTTAAACCAAAATGATGGGGTAGTGGTCTATATAAAATCACACTTAAAGTACAGGTATGAAATAAAAATTATGAACAAAATAAAATTCTTAGAAATTGAAATAAACACTGAACATCAAAGTGAAAATATTATAATAAGTGCTGTATATAGATCACCATCTACAGACATAACTGAATTTAACCGCTATTTACAGATATACTTCGAGTCACTTGATTTCAAAATAAATAATCAAAACCTATTCATAGGGGACTTGAATATTGATATTCTGGAAGTGGATGATTCAGCAAATGATTATTTGAGTATATTAAGTGAATTTGGATATATTTCTATGATAAATACCCCTACAAGAGTACAAGGAAATAGCATCTCATGTATCGATCATATATTTATTAAACCGAAAAATAACGATATAGATAAATTACTTCCGTTGGTAATACAGACATGCATTACAGATCATTTCACCACAATTTTACATATTATCTCAGAGGGTAAAAAAAATACTATAAATAATGCCATATATAAAACAAAAAATCTGATAAAAATATGTCAGAAGAAAAAAAAAAAAAGCACCTTGGATGACAAATGCTCTCCTTACATCTGTAAATAAAAAAAATGAACTATTCAAAAAAACTCCAAAAACAACAGAATAACCTGGAATTGAGGCAAAGGTATAATAATTATAAAAATAAACTAACATCATTAATAAAGAAGGCAAAACAGGTTTATTACGGAAATATTATTGAGAACAATCGGAATAATTCGAAAAAAATGTGGACAGTCGTTCAAGACATCACAAAAAACCAAAAAGTAAACAGGGAAATAACCAGTTTAATAAATGAAGCCGGAGAAAACATAACCGACACGAAAGGCATTGCAAATGAGTTTAATGAAACTTTCATAAACATGGGAAAGAACTTAGCCAAAAACATAAAAATCAACAAAAATATTCTCTTTCAAACACCACGAAACTTGAACTCATTTGTTATGCTTGACACGGACCATCATGAAATTGGAGAAATTTTGCGTGAATTGAAAAACAATAAATCCCCTGGTTATGATGGATTGAAATCAGAAACCTTAAAATCTATTTCAGAATATCTTATTGAACCATTGACATACATTATAAATAAATGTATGGCCTTAGGATACTGGCCTTTGGCTTTCAAGGATACAACTGTTATTCCAATATACAAGAAGGTGAAAATGCCTTGGCCAGTAACTACAGGCCAATATCACTGATAACAAACTTTGCAAAAATATTCGAGAAGGTCCTAAGAAATAGATTAGTATCATATCTCAATAAGTATAAAATATTATCCGACAAGCAATTCGGTTTCAGGGAAAATGTTTCCACACAAGATGCGATAGTTTCCCTAACAAATAATGTATTTTCTGCCCTAGATAAAAGTATGCCTTGCCTATGTATGTTTATAGATCTAGCTAAAGCATTTGACACTGTTAGTCACCCACTACTTCTGGAATCTCTAGAGGATATCGGAATAAGAGGTAAACCCCTCACACTCTTCGAAAGCTATATTTCGAACAGAATCCAATGTGTAAGAGTCCGGGCTGAGTACAGTGATAAGCTTCCCGTGGAGTTTAGGATACCACAAGGGACCGTTCTGGGACCGATCTTATTTTCGATATGTATCAATAATTTGTTCAAAATTGAGAGCTCTGGAGAAATCATAGGCTTCGCAGACGATACGGCCATCGTTTACAAAGCAGCTACCTGGGGGGAGTTGAAAATGACAGTACAAACCGATATTTCTCGTATCAAACATTGGTCAGAAGTTGTTAACAATAAATTTGGAGAAAACCCAGTATATACCATTCACATGCTACGAATCCAAGACATCTGATTTTAACTATATAGAAATATATGAAGAAGGATCGATTTCTCATATACTACCATCAAAAAGTGTTAAGTACTTGGGTGTTCTCATTGATGACCATTTGAGGTGGGATGTCCATATCAAATACTACAATTTATTCTATATAAATTCAGACACCTTTGTCGCACATTACCTCAGAAAGAACTAAAAATTGTGTATTTTGCACTTGTAGATAGTCATCTGAAATACGGCATCTTGGCTTGGGGTGCAGCACTCAGAAAACACATAACACCTTTAGAAATACTACAACGAAGATTCTTGAAACTCATGTTACATAAAAAATGGGACTACTCAACAGAACTGACTTACACTGAGTCAGGAGTGTTTGACCTCAGGCAGGAATTCAGTTATAAATGTATGATCAATTATCACATAAGTAAGAAATTCAAAAAAAGCAATCATGAATATGACACACGTAGAAAAAATTACACTTAATTCCCTTCATGACAAAATCTATAGGACAAAGATCAAATGAGTTCTTAGCGCCCAAACTCTACAACAGCATCCCCGATGAACTTAAAGACATGTCAAATAAAACATTTAAAAAAAGTCTAAAAAAATTTGTGCTGACCTGCCCTAGGGCATACGTTCATGGTTTGATAGAAACGAAAATATAATTAAATAAAGTTACATTTCATAAGGTATAAGGATAGGTAAGTATTTTGTTTCCATATCGCATCTCCCGTGCAACCAATCTCCAGATGAAATTGATCCAAATTCAAATATTCTAAAAGTCAATGTTGAATATATCTACTGTTTCTTGCTTCAATTTTAAATTTTGTATTGTGTTCTTTTATAAATTATTCAGTTATTACAGTAAATATGTGTGTATTTTTTATTTTTTATATTTTTATATATTTTATATTTATATTCTTAATTGCTACACTGTCTCGGAACAAGTTTTTACTTACCGAGTTATATTTACTCATCATATCATTTATTTTAGTATTTAGTATTTGTTACCCATTCTCCATTTCATTAATGCCTGTCGTGTGATATTCAATAGGACGTTCTAGTGGAGTTTTCATTATTTTTATCTTATACTACTTCTATTATAACTTATTGTATTGCTTATATTATTATGTGAGTGAATAAATTTATTATTATTATTATTATTATTTCACGCTTTACCTAATTCAATTACTAGTTTGTTTGGCGCCGACTCAAAATTAGTTACTCACATTCGTTTAGGAGCTCAATCATCATTGAGACTAAGAAGGTTTATTTTATTTTTTGCTTTTCAGTGAATTTTTTCGTCGCTTTAATTTTTTGTTGAAAAGTTATTATTTATTAGAGCTTTAACTGATTTCTACTTCATTTAGGTTGCACTTTTTAACCCATGACAGACATTCAAAACTCAACCGTGATAACGTATAGTTACATTACCGAAGGAAGAATAAATTAAATCCCAAAATATGTTCATGTTTTTCTACCAACCCCTTTGTAAATGTATTTCAAATATTTATTCATCAAGCTTATCACTAAATTTATTTTATTTATGATTAATTATAGTGAATAAATATATTTATGTCATTCGATTATATGTGATTTGATAAAATCAAGTCAAATATTATTATTTTGTGATATCTTTTCATTTTCATATCATCCTAAATGTTTTTTTTATGAAAGATCACTGTATACCGGGTGCCAACGTATTCTTCAGAAAAGCCATGTTTTCAACTGTTCCGAGGGTATGAGAAAAAAAACTTTGAAGGGGTGTTGGATTCAAGAATTGAAATATTTTTCAATATTTCATACCCTCCCATCACTTCCGGTTTTACTGGCAACGACACCAACTTGAGAATTCAAATGCAATATCCTGTATATCATTACTTTTTTAGATTCTAGGGATGATTCTGAGTACGATCACATAGTTTCCAGACGAAAAATTGGTACATTTGATTTTTGAGAAGCATTTTTATTTTTGCTTCTAGAGTGCGTTGGACCCACTCCAACCAATGACATGAATTATGGGGAAACAATATTATATGACAGTTTTTTTTTCGCCTAGTTGAGTACTCATGACGGTTTTATATCTTCAAAACAACTAATTGTGAAAAAATTTTTTTTTCAAATGACATATCTTTTAGACAAACATTTCCTAGATTCCAATTCTCACGTAGAATCCATCGAAATCAGATGGATAACAATCCTTATATACTAATTATTTGTCGAAAAATCATGAGGAAACCGAAGAACATCGCTCATCAAGTAGTAGTAGTAGTAGAAAATTAAACGAAACCAGATTCATAATTTCAATGAATCAAACATTTCGAAGGCACTTTCACTAGGAACTGAATCAAACTTTGGAATTTTTGATGAAACGTTCTGTATAATGTGGAAAATATTGCGTCCGAAAGACATACAAAAAAGAAGGGAATTTTTGTGGCATAGTGGACAAATTATTAAATCATTAAATTAAGGAAAAAAAGCACCCTCAAGTGGGGGTCGAACCCACGACCTTATGATTTCTAGTCATATGCTCTACCGACTGAGCTATTCCAGGACATAGGAATCGACACACACTCGTGAATCCTTTCCCTCCACAATTTAATAATGGATTTCGACGGCCATTGATAAGTACGTTTTAACTTCGCTTCATTTTCTAACATTGATATTAAATTGTGGAAGGAAAGTATTTACGAGTATTTGTCGATTCCTATGTCCTGGAATAGCTCAGTCGGTAGAGCATATGACTAGAAATCATAAGGTCGTGGGTTCGACTCCCACTTGAGGATGCTTTTTTTCCTTAATTTAATCATGTGTCCACTATTTATTTATTTATTTATTTATTTATTTATTACAAAGTAGGGATACAAACAGATAAATCAAAATCCTCTTTTTAGGTAATCTAATAGTAATCGAATAGTGAGCTAAAATAACTTACAAGATAAACATTATGAATGATGCATTATAAAATCAAATATGAACAAATATGAATAATGTGAACAATATGAACAATGCGAACAACATAAATAAATATGAGCAAATATGAATAATGTGAACAATACGAACAATGTGAACAATATACCTATGTACAATGTGAACAATATATAAACAATTCAAATGAGATATTATCTCTATATTGAACTGAAAATAATCAGGTTAAACGAAGACAGAACATGGATTTCACGTAGTTTTTAAACCTTAGAAATGAGAGCCTGAATATTGCGATGTCATTACAGTGGCTATTAGAAGTTCTCACCATTCTACAAATGGGAGAGTTTAATCCTGAATTTGTTTTCCTAAATGGTGTATCAAAAGTTTCGTGCTTTCTTAAATCTCTGTTGGGTGTACTTAAGGATATTTTGGACGATAGTTCAGAACAATGGATACGGTTATTGAATATTTTGTATATCATTAGAAGGTCGGACATACTTCTTCTATCGGTGAGAGACAACATGGGGTACTTTCTCAGAATTGGACTATAGTTACTGTTTAATATTGGGATATCTGATTAACGGGCTAGCTGTTTCACAAATTGTTCTGTATGCTTTCGATTCTCTGCTGATATGTGACATACTGGGGATTCCAAACAATTGATGCAAAATTTAATCTACTATATATGAATGCGTAATATAGGTTCAAGAGAGTTTTGGCGTTCGTGAAGTGTCTAGTGTTCCTTATTATGAATCCCAATAGACGATTACAGTTGTTGACCATTTTTTCGATATGAGTCTTACAAATTCTCTTCTTTCTTGTATGTCTTTCGGACGCAATATTTTCCACTTTAACATTATATATTTGGCTAAATCTTATCAGTGGTTAGAGATCATCTTCCTGAAATCTGCTACTGAAATCGTCAAATATACGATGACGTTGAGTGACGGGTAATGGATCTCGACTTCGCTTCATTTTCTAACATGAATATTAAATTGTTGAGGGAATTTGTCCACTATGCCACAAAAATTCCCTCCTTTCTTGTTCTGTATGATTATAAAAAAAATTATTCTCATCACAGAATTCTCATTGTCTGCTGAAAACTTAAAAAATCCAAAGTGTGCTATGGAAACAAAATAACTTTGACAATTGAGAAATCAGTGTTCATCAATAATCTAATGAGTTTGTATACCTAATGCGCTTTAGCTTATTGAATTTCTCAACAAAAAAGATATCCCAACAGACATCATCCATGTTTTCAATATTTTCCCGTTGTGTAGAAACAACTCAGACAAGAAACTCACAACCATTAAACTTTCATCATTGATGATGTGACGGTAATCAATGTTTTAGCATTTGTAGGGAAATCAGCCATGAGTTACAAATTAGTCATGAGTCAGCAAGGAAGATTCTGAAAAAATATAGGTCCAGGTCGTTAAGAATCAAGTGCACCAGCATTTGTATGAAAATGATGGAAATCGAAGATTTGTTTATTGTGATTGGTTGGTTGGTTGGTTGGTTTGAGACTGACGAGCCAGAGACAGGGTTGGCACTTAGCTTCCCTTGACACTGCGACCAGCTAGGGTCTATTGTATCACTCTGTCGTCAGTGGTTCCTCATTCAAACAGGTTTGTGCCTTTAATTAGGTTAAGAAGCCTGTTGATAAGGTTCTTCGGATTCATGCCTGTTTCCGGGCTGATCTCTCCAAAGGTTCTGTGTCGCCTACTACTTAGGGCGTCACAGTCGAAGATGATATGAGAGGCTGTTTCCTCCTCTTCATCACACAGCCTACACTCCACGGTTTCCCTGCGTACTCCCATGGTGTTTAGGTGTTTTCTTAGGCTGCAGTGTCCAGTCAACAGACCTATTATTATACGAGCCTTCGTTCTGTTCAGGTTCAGAAGGTCAGCCGTCAGGGTCCGGTTTGGATGCCCTACCATGACTTTGCTGTGTATTTGCCCGACAGTTTGATCCCAATATTGTTGGTGTCTTCTTTTTATCCACTCGGCGATCAGGGTCCTGCATCTGTTTTTGCTAATCCCGTGTGCAGGTTCTGGCCCTGTGAATAGCGTTTCAGATGCTTGTCTAGCTAGCTGGTCCGCTTTGACGTTGCCTTCAATGCCTCTATGACCTGGCACCCACATCAAGGTGACCTTGTTGTGTTTTGTCAGCTCGATGAGGTTCTGGAGGCAGTCCCAGACCAGTTTGGACTTTATCTGTGTAGAGTTGAGTGCTTTGATAGCACTTTGACAGTCAGATAGAATGTAGATGTGTTTTTTCCTATAACCACTTTCTAGATTCTTCTGAATGCATACCATGATAGCATGTGTTTCAGCTTGGAATATCGTGGAGTATTTACCAAGTGGTATTATGTAATCCCTTCTTGGCCTTACCCCATGTATTCCTGCTCCCGTTCCTTCAACTGTCTTGAACCGTCTGTATACCAGACTATGTCCGCAGTTGATTGTGATTCTATACTCGGGGCCCATCCAGATTCATCAATTCGTGTTTCGAATGGTTTTTCGAATGAGTATAGGGAGTATAGGAGTGATTGGTTACTTCAGAACAATACTGCTAATCCCGACTTTAGTCCTTCGATATTGTTTTCCAATGTTTCCTAGGACTTACAAATTACTAGAGGAAATTCATCAAATATCAGCCGGGGTTTTATCGGTATGAAGAACAGGAGGAAACATTCTCGATTCTTGAGGAAAAACTCACAAGTGCCCCAGTACTGACTCATTTCAACCCAGACATTGGATGCGAGTTGAGACCAGATGCATGCAAAGAAGGTCTAGGAGTCATTATTGCAAGAATATCAAGGAAAAATGCACCCTATTGCATATGGAAGCCGCACACTAACAAAAAGTGAGAAGAACTACCCAATTTCAGAATTCGAAGCTAAAGCTGTGATTTGGGAGTCAACTTTGGGTTTCTGTGTGCCCAAAGTTAGATAGGAAAACGGAAGGGGTTTGGGAGTTACAAAGTTAAAGAGTTAAGGAGCACAGTTGAAGAGTATGGTTTTTAGTTCATATTTATTCATGTGAGTAAGAAATTTGTTCTACACTTTTCAAATTTAATAACTCTAGAAGGGATTCTTTATTTTATTTTTCATTCCATTCTTGTATCCATTTGGATAAATATTTTCCTATATTTTTGTACAGAGTATTTTCAATAAGTAAAGGATCAGAATCTACCTAGTTAGTCGAAAAACAACCCCAATGGGCTTGAAGTTGAAATATAGTGATAAAATATTATGTGTACATAGTTTTTCCTAGAAGATATTGTGTAATTTTCGAATAAACGCTGCTCTGAAGCTCTCCATCGATTTGGCATCTTCCTGAGTTACCAGTGTCACTATTTTGCGGAACTTCTGAGGGAATGTTACCCTGTTCTATCCTATGAATGAAACATAACTTGTGTCAGCATGTGTCATATTGAAATAAAGACTTCGTATTTGATAGCTGTTCTTGGGAAATATGTATGTATACCGAGTGCTATGTCATAATTTTTTTTGGCCTGCTAACATTGTAAAGAAATATTAAGAATATCGCTTGGCAACGCTGTAATTCCTGGCACTCTCGGTGATCGACGAGTTGCGAGGGTCACTATTTTGCAGAACTTCTGAAGAAATGTTATTGTGATGGTCGCGATCAACCAAGTTATTTTGACGTAAAAATTTGTAATGCCCTTGACTGAAAGAACGTGACACAAAAAGTTGAAAGACTGTTTCACTTCGTCCGCTATGAAATTAGAAGGCAGGAATGCGGGGTGAGTTCCGACGAAGAAATAAAACCTCGTAAATTATTTGATAGATAACACCACCTATCAAAATGTCTCATAACCATGTTACGCTGACAGCGACGACCTAAAAGTAAAACCGACCGAAAATAATTACGACAAGACAGTTATTCATACTGTTATTGATCTCCACGCCGCAATGGATAATTAACGATTCTCTGACAGTCGGAATGAAATATTAACGCGCAAGGGATGCGATTGAAATATACCGCGGAGGCAATTAATGTCCGAAGTTATAATCCACTACGGTGGGAACAACACCGCTCATATTTCATACCCAAAGGGGTCATAGTGGGGAGATTCTATATAAAAACAAAGTCAAAGGTAGAAAGTTAAGAGAGGAGAGAGTTCAGTTCAGTAAGAGCCTTCAGAGTATGAAGCGAATCGGAGTAGAATCAAATTCCATCTAGTCAAGATGCATACTCAATTGGAACGAATGGTCCTGTACGTTAGCCTGCCCGACCACCGGATCTTAATATTCCAGACTTTTTTGTGTGGGGTTATGTAAAAAACGAGTGTTTTATATACCGACTCAAACACTTCAAATTTCACAAAATCGCATTCGTGAAGTGTTTGCTACCATAAATCCCGCTATGTTGCGAAATGTGATGCGAAACACAATTGATAGAGCCAGAAAATGTCGAGAAGTTGGCAGAATTCCCTTCAATTTATCCTGGTTATTATAGGTAGTTTTTTTTGTTGAAATGGATTATGAACTTTTATTATGTGAAAATTGATGTTTTTTAATTCAGTTTCATTCAATTTTCAGCATACTTGATGAGCGATATAACCCAATGTCCTCAAAAAAATTTGACAAATAATTAGTGATTTTGGAAATATCAAACCGCCATAGTACTCAACTAGGCGGAAAACACTGTCATATAATATTTTCCACTTCCATCAGATTGATTGAAGTAGGTCCAACACACTCTAGATGCAAAAATAAAAAATGGTTCCGAAAAATCAAAGTATTGAGTTACTTACCGAATATCTTGTTCTTGTATTTATTTATATTTATATATCATGTATCGTTTGTATTATCACTGTAATTATATGAATATTATTATACCTCAGATATCAATTGAGGTTCTGGTAGAACCTTTCAGTTTAGTCAGGTAATATGTAGTAATCAATTTAATTCTGTATGTTTTTGTCTATAAGTAACTACATGCTTTCAGACAGGGCCTATAATCTTATTCAAACCCACCCCAGAAATACAGACGAACCAGTCTAGGGAAAATAATAAACTCATTCCATCTCTTGATTACACTGTGTATTTTTCTTCCGCAGTAATTTCCAGAAAAATAAAGTATTAATGTGTTTCGAATTAAAACAAGGCGTAAAATTGATAAAAAATTCTGGAAGGCATAAAAATGTCGTCAGAGACCGGAAATGAACAGACAGCCTGTTAATACCGTTCACAAATGGAAAGCAACATCCTCACTTCATATCTATCTTGAAATTATTTCCTGTTTTTATATTTTTGCATGCCAATCGACGCCAAATGGAAAGACCGTTTCATTTCTCATTCATTATCTTTCAGGAAGAAAACGCGAGAAATTATCATCGGGGAATGACTTGCCAAGACATTGAAATGTTTTCTTCGTTTCTACAATGAGGCGAGCATAACCTTAAAACGAGCAAATACTTGCGGTTCTCCTGAAGACCAGAAGAACATTATTATACAGCGTGTTGAATTATTTTGATCGTGGAGTTCGAGGTTTATACTAAAATGGAAATGCTGTGATTTTTCATTTGAGGTGGGATCACCACATCTCATATATAGTCTAGAAATCTCAGACACTTCTCTTCAAATTGAAATGTATCAAAAATATATTTTTCCAGGAGTATGTGGAAAAGTGAACTTATTTTAATGATTTGTCGTTTGCAAAGAAGCCCTTTCCCGCTCTGGTGCGGTAAAGTATTTTTCCGTACGATTTCAAAATACTCAGAATTATTCAAACGAATATGCATATTTTGTACCCATATCACGACACTGTATGTGAGTGCTCGACTGATCACAAAACGGTGGTACTCAAGTTCTTAGGCAATTTCCTTTTTCGGTTAAACCATTGTAGTTGACTTGTATTGCTCACAAGGAGATATTTGAATGACACTGCAATACTCTGATGTGCCATTGAAGCAAAATGTCAAATAAACTGAGCTGAAAAAGATATCTGCATGTGTTTCTGCAAATTTCATTTTGATCGTTCGAATCCATATACAGTGCTTCTCAAAAGTCCGCTCTTCCCTCTTATTTTTGGAACGATTATACATAAACAAGTGAAATTTGGAAACTGAATATTAAAGGTTGTAAACTTCCCTACTAGTGATGATAGATGACGAAATCGTCAAAGATGACGTCACAAGGCCATTGTTACCAATAATTTTAAATGGAACCCTACGGCAAGCGACACTTCTTTTAAAAGGTATCGAAAAAATTTATTCAATGATACTAATTTTGTTTGTGTTTATGGCAGTTTTAATGATTCAATAGTAAACATTAAAATTCAAATTCCATTCAGTATGATATTAATTACAGATTTAAGAATCAGTATCGACTTAAAGAAATTGCTCGAAGTGACCTCCATCCACTTCCTGGCAGAGAAATATCCTATTTTTAAACTCTTCTCGTACTTTTGCAAATGTGTCTGCGGAAACAGCCTCACATTCTGCAACAATACGTTGTTTTAAAACGTCAATATTGTCAGGTTCAGTGACGTAAACCTTCGATTCAAGGTACCCCCACAGGAAAAAATACAAAGGTGTGAGGTCCGGTGATCGAGCTGGCCATTCCGTTGAACCTCGTCCTCCAATCCATCTACCACGATACTCCTCATCCAAATACCGTCTTACTGCACCGTAATAGTGTGGAGGAGCACCATCCTGTTGGAATGTTATTTCCAAATTGCCGAATTCATCTGGATTATCTTCCAAAATTTCAAGGATTAATGGTTCCATTGCGTTTTGCAACAGCTCCAGATAAACCTCACCAGTTGAATCAGTATATAAAAATAGATGCCCAACTATGTGGTTTCCCAGGATACCTGCCCAAACATTCACCTTCTGGAGAAATCGGGTATGTGTTTCACGAAACAGGTGAGGATTTGCGTCACTCCAATACTTCACATTCTGTGTATTTACATTTCCATTTCCATTTAGATATGAAGTACTCGAGTCACTAAAACAAATTGTTTTGACATAGTCTGGCTGTTGGTTAATTTTAGTTTCCATATTTTCACAAAATTCTAGTCTTCGGTCTGGGTCGTCGTCTGAGAGTTGATGAACCATTTTTAATTTGTATGGATGAAATTTGTTTTTTTTCAACACCCTGTGTACTGTACTTCGACTGACTTCACAGGTAGATGCAACGTGAGTTGTTGAAGAAGTAGGATTAACTATTACTTCTGTCAGTATATCAATTTTTTTCTCATCAGAAATTTGTGGTCTGCCAGATCGTTTCGCATCATTAATACTACCCGTTGTTTCAAACTTACGAAGAAGCTCCCTTAAATAAGTCCCCGGAATGGGGCGATCGGGAAACCTCTTATTAAAAATTCGTTCTGCTGCATGAATATTTTGTCCAGTTTCACCAAGAATTAGGATCGCTGCTACTTTATCACCTAAAGCACGTACCATTTCGCTTCTTGAAGCACCTAAACGTTCGGCTCACAACAGTTTAACAAATTATTAAAATGTGCAAAAATATTAAAAGTACCAAAAGCTGCTAAAACAGTTGAACGTTCGATCAACAATATACAAATGATTAAATGTACAAAAACTTGGACAATTACAGAAACGTCGAATTAGGGAGACTAACAAAAACGTCAGCTCATTTGACAACTATCCAGAGGCGGAGCTTGAATTTGGAATTTTAGTATTAACTGATTTAATTCATCACAGCTTTGCGTTTTTTAAAAGCGAGTTGCCAAAACTGCCATAAACACAAACAAAATTAGTATCATTGAATAGGTTTTTCCTATAACTTTTAAAAGAGGTATGGCTTGCCGTAGGGTTCCATTTGAAATTATTGGTCACAATGGCATTGTGACGTCATCTTTGACGATTTCGTCATCTATCATCACTAGTAGGGAAGTTTACAACCTTTAATATTCAGTTTCCAAATTTCATTTGTTTATGTATAATCATTCCAAAAATGAGAGGGGGGGAGGAGACTTTTGAGAAGCACTGTATGTATTAAGTACCAATATTGATCATAAAGACACCAAATGTGAAGCCAAAACAAATGAAGCTCGGACTCTTTCTAATCAGCAACATTGAATGTATGCGCATGCGCGAAAATGAAGGCGTGACATGTATTGGTTGATGTTTGGTTGCCATAACTACGCGCTGCCAATATGACAAGGGAAGACGTATATAACCCGACTTCACTTTCATTGCATTGCTCTCATGGCCAGTTATCAACATTCTTAGTTGTGTATGCTGCTGCGGGAGTCTCTTTCGTAGCGTAATATCACCTTTTCTTGATTGGGTAATGTTCCGATCACGTTGAAGTAGATTTTAAACAAGAGCGAGCAAATAGCACTGTGAATTCCGAGAGTATATTTTCAACTGTTTTAAAAACTGTCACTGGCTGTTCTGCTGGTGAGAAATACGATGTGAGGATCTTGAGGTTTTTGTGATTGATATAGCAGGTTAATGAATGTACACGGGGAGAAAATAAACTGATAATTGACAATGAATACCCACTATAATTAGATTCCTTTGATAAGAAAATATGAAAGAAGAAAACTATGTTTGAACTCAATAATAAACAAAAAATACATACACAAGAGCGTGTGGACGCGACAATATGTTCGAATCATATTGGTCCAAAGACATTGTGAAAATTTTCTAAGATTCAGTGAATTTCCTATATTCTTCAACTTTTGCGTATAACTTTTTAAATTGGTTGACAGTAGCGGATGACAAGTTCATCAATGTAAGATACATGGTACGTTCATTCTGAGAGTACATTCTCTCTTACCATAGAATCGGGTAAATAAGTAGCGATTGTTAACTTCAACAAAGCAGAATTGCGGTACCCTGAAGTTATATTCGAATTTAATCTTCAATCTGATATAAAAAATGAACAATTCAGAAGATTCATCAAGTGACATTCCATCAGAAATCTTGGAGGCTGCCGATTCAATAAGTAGCCAGTTAGTTCGAGAAAAGTCTGGCTGGCGTTACGAGAAAGAATTTGCAGCATTTGAGTTATGGTGTAGGGAGAAGAAAATTATAGTTTAAAAAAACTAAAAGAACAGGATTACATAGCAATAAGGAACAATGTTGAAAATAATTAAAATGAAGTAATTGACCAAAAAATTTTCTCCAATGAAAAAAAGCATGAGGTGCTCTTCACTCACTTTTCATAATGATATTAATAAGATAGCACTCCACGCTTTCTTACATAATAGATAATATTTCGGTCAATGACTTCATTCTTACAATTTTCAACATTTTGGTCCTCATTGCTATGTTTTCTGAAATTTTTTAAACTACAATTTTATTTTCAATATTTTGTTACAAAGGACCAAAAAAGACTAAGTGAGAAAAACTCGATTAACTCATCGACATGAGATGGAAGTTATTACTAAATTGTGGCGAATGTGCTGAGAATGACCAGTGCATTCGCCATATCTTTGACTCGGGGTCTCCTATCACTAGTACTAGAATTTCGGGGCCGACATTCAAAGGGCGCACCAGAGCTGATTCCGTTCTTGCACTAAAGCAAAATTGCGAGCATTTCACCTTCTGACATGGATGACAGTTGTTCAAATTTGTTCCAAATTCTGATATTTCGAGTATTCTTCAAGCTGAGGCATTAGGGACTACGACTCTAGAACACCTACGAAATTCGGAAGTAGGAATAGCTGGGTTCAAGTTACCTTTAGGCAATGGGAGTGTAGGTAATATCTCCTTTTTCTGCCATGTGGCAGGAGCATGCTTACTTAGGCCATCATTCTCTTTAGTTCTAGATGACAATAGTGAACTTACAGCTAGGATTTTGATCAGGTGATCTCCAATGGAGGCAAGCAAAGTGCCCAGTACTTCCAGTGCCCACTCTTCGGGGGTACAAGTCCTCTTTCAGCCTGGATAACGCTTCTAAATCCCTAATTAACTTTGGAGCGGTTTTTCACACGGCTGTCCAGATTCTAGGCAGGACCGGGCTCCCACATCTTGGAAATGTATTTTTTTTTTCTGACGATCTTGTTCAGAATACCAGCTCATAGCTAAGTAATTATTGTATTGTCATTAGTTCTTAATACGTGTGCAAAATTTCAAATAATTCGAACGTCTGGAAGTGGGTGAAAATGTATTTCAGAGATTCCATTACCTAATAAAACGTGTAAATAAAAGAAGATGTATTTATAGTATACTTTCACAACTTATCAAGAAATCTTTGCCCGTCAACTTTGTGGTCGAAGTACTCAATGATTGAACTTATTGTAAAATTGAAGAAAGATATCGATACAAGCAAATATTTTAAATTCACGGCATATCTAAATTGAACGAAGATTTCAAACCCAAGGAATTTAAGTTTTCGAAAAACAGGAAATCGATCGATTCTTATCTGATGTTCCGGACCAGTGGCGTAGCTTGGCAGACGGGCCGTGTATCAAAAATTGTTGGGGGGTCCAAATAAAGGGTAAACATTTCTCAAAAAAGAAAAGAAAACGCTCACATTGAATTAAAATAATTATATATTGATTATAAGTTATTACTTACAATTAATGCTCCTAGGAGCTAAGTTAGCCAAACAATTCAAATCAAATATGAACTTTTCTCGCCTTTTTTTCGGCAAACTTATTTATTAAATCATCCATAGCTGAAGGCGATTTCAGTTTTTCTAGATATTCTGCCTCTATAGACAATAGTGACAAATCTGATAGCCGTTCCTGTCCCATAGTAGTCCTAAGATAACTTTTAATTTCGAAAAACTTCTTTCAGCTGTTGCAGTTGTAACCGTTAACCCATGCGGAGGAGTACTATTTGCTTTGACGATCTGCCAACAATCAACAGAAGTGGCAATACGGCTTGTTTAAAACATTAGAATAGCATAGCCACGGCCTTGAAATTTTTATACCAGCCTTATTCAAATATGAATAATGATACATACAGGTGTGCTGACACCTAGGTGTATATCTAAAAAAGCAATGAAATAATATATGAAATGGAAACGATTGATGTAATCATAATTATAAATGTAATGTAATGTAATGTAATATTCTTAGTCATAAGTTAAATTGTAAAAATTGTAATTGTAATTAAATTGTAATTGTAATTAAAAATTAAATTAAATTAAATTAAATTAAATTAATTTAAATTAAATTGATGAATCTCAACAATCGAATCGAATCGAATGAATCGAATCAGAATCGAGATCGAATCGAATCGAATGAGAGATAGAATGAGAATAAGGAATAGAATGAATGAATAGCATAGATAGAATGAATAGAAGAATAGGAATGAATGAAGAATGAAGGATAGAGATAGGATAGGATAGGAATAGAATAGAATAGAATAGAATAGAGATAGATAGAGATAGAATAGAATAGAATAGAGATAGAATAGAAAATAGAATGAGGAATAGATAGAATAGAATAGAAGATAGAATAGAATGGAATAGAATAGAATAGAATGAATGAATAGAATAGAATAGAGAATAGAATAGAATAGAATGAATAGAATAGAATAGAAGAATGAGGAATAGATAGAATAGAATAGAATAGAATAGAATAGAATGAATGAATGAGAATGATGAATAGATAGAATAGAATGAGAATGGAGAATAGAATAGATAATAGAATGAGAATAGAATGAGAATAGAATAGAATGAATAGAATGAGAATAGAATAGAATAGAGATAGAATAGAATAGAATAGAATAGAATGAATAGAGATGAATAGAATGAGATGAATAGAATAGAATGAGAATGAATAGAATGAATAGAATGAGATAGAATAGAATAGATAGAATAGAATAGAATAGAATAGAATAGAGATAGAATGAATGGAATAGAATAGAATAGGAATAGAATAGAATAGAATGAGAATAGAATGGGAATAGGGAAAAGAAGAATAGAATAGAATAGAATAGAGATAGAATAGAATGAAGAATGAGATAGAATAGAATAGAATGAGAATAGAATAGAATAGAATAGAATAGAATAGAATGAATAGAATAGAATAGAATAGAATAGAATGAATGGAATAGAATGGAATGAATAGAATAGAGATAGAATAGAATAGAATAGAATAGAATAGAATAGAATAGAATAGAATGGAATGATGAATAGATGAATGAGAATAGATAGAATAGAATAGAATAGAATGGAATAGATAAATAGAATAGATAGAATGAATGGAATAGAATAGAATAGAATAGAATAGAATGATGGAATAGATAGATAGAATAGAATAGAGATAGAATAAGAGATAGAATGAATAGAATGAATAGATAGAATAGATAGATAGAGATAGAATGGGATAGAGAATAGAATGAATAGAATGAGAATAGAATAGAATGAATGAATGAATAAATGAATAGAATAGATAGATAAGAATAGATGAGATAGAATAGAATGATAGAATGAATAGATAGAATGGATAGAATAGAATAGAATAGAATAGAATAGAATAGATAAGATAGAATAGAGATAGAATAGAATAGAATAGAATAGAATAGAGATAGAATAGAATAGAATGAATGAATAAGAATAGAATAGAAGAATAGAATAGAAGATAGAATAGAATGAGATAATAGATAGAATAGATGAATAGAGATAGAATAGAGATAGAATAGAGATAGAATAGAGAATGAGAATAGATAATAGAATAGAATGAAGATAGAATAGAATAGAAGATAGAGATAGAATAGAATAGATAGAATAGATAGAGAATAGAATAGAATAGAATAGAATGAGAGATAGAATAGAAAGAATAGAATGAGGAATAGAATAGAATAGAATAGAGATAGAATAGAATGAAGAATAGAATGAATGAATAGAATAAGAATAGAATAGAATGAAAAGAATAGAATAGATAGAATAGATAGAATAGAATAGAGATAGATAGAATAGAATAGAATAGAATAGAATGAATAGATAGAATGAGAATAGAGATAGAATAGAATAGAATAGAATGAGAATAGAATAGAATAGAATAGAGAATAGAATGATAGAATAGAATAGAATAGAATAGAATAGAATAGAATAGAATAGAATAATGAATAGAATAGAATATAGAATAGAATAGAATAGAATAGAATAGAGATAGAATAGTAAATAGAATAGAATAGAATAGAGATAGAATAGAATAGAATAGAATAGAATAAGAATAGGAATAGAATAGATAGAATAAGAATAGAATAGAATAGAATAGAATAGAATAAGAATAGATAGAATAGAATAGAGATAGAATAAATAGAATAGAATAGAATAGAATAGAATAGAATAGAATAGAGATAGATAGAATAGATAGATAGAATAGAGAATAGATAGAATAGAATAGAATAGAATAGAATAGAATGAGAATAGAATGAATAGAATGAATAGAATTAGAAATAGATGAATAGAATAGAATGAATTGAATTGAATTAGATTGAATTGGAATTGGGTAATTGGAATTGAATTGGGTGAATTGGTAGAGTGATTGGGTAGTGAATTGATGGGTAATGGGTGAATTAGTAATTAGGTAATGAGTAGTGGAGGTAATTAATTGGATGGTAGTGAATTGGGTAATTGGGTAATTGGGTAATTGGAGTAGTTGTAATTGGTAGTGGTAATTGGGTAGAGTAATGAGTATTAAGGTGAATTGGGTAGGTGGTAGGTGGGTAATTGAGGTAATTGAGTGGTGAATTGGTAATTGAGTAGGTAGGTAGATTGGTAGTGAGTGAGTGGTGAGATGAATAGTGAGTGGTAGGTGGTAATTGGTGAATGGTAATTGGTAGGTGAAGTAATTGAGAGTGAGTGAATTGGGTAATTGGGTAGATGAAGGTAATGTGATTGGGTAAGTTGGTGTGGTAATTGGGTAGGTATTGGGTAGGTGAGGTAGTAATTAGTAGATTGGTAGGTAGTAGGTGGTAGTAGGTAGTTGATGAGTAGAATTGGAGTAGGATAGGATGAATTGTGGTAATTGGAGTGAATTAATTGGAGTAGAATGGAGTAGGTGGAGAGTGGAGTAATAGGTAATGGAGTAGATTGAGGTGGTAGGATTGAATTAGAATTGAGTAGATGAGTAATGAGTGGAGTAATTGAGTGGAGTGTGGTAGGTAATTGGTAGAATTAGTGGTAGATGGTAGGGTAGATGAGTGAATTGGAGTAGTGTAGTTGATAGTAGAGTGAGTGATTGGTGAATTGAATTGGATGGATGGTAGGTGGATTGAGTGATTGAGTAATTGGATTGAATTGGATGGATTGTGGAATTGAATTGTTAATTGGTGATTGATTGAATTGGAGTGAATTAGGTTGGTAGTTATTGGATAATTAATTAGTTGAATTGGTGAGGGTGAATTGAATTGGTGTTGTATTGATTGTTAGTGTTGATTATTGGTAATTAGTTGAATTATTGGTTGGATGATGAATTAGTTGAATTGATTGAATTGAATTGGATTGTGAATGAATTAGTAGATGATTGAGTTGATTGGTATTAGATTAGTGAATTGATGTGAATTGAATTGGATTAATTGGTAATTGGTATTGAATTGATTGAATTGTTGATTGGATGAATTGGGTAATTGAGTAGTTGAGTTAGTGATTGGTGAATTGAATTGATTAATTGTGATTGTAATTGAATTAGATTGAATTGGTGATGAATTAGGGTGGTGAATGGATGGATTGTTGAATTAGTGGTAATTGAATTGAATTGAATTGAATTGGAGATTGAATTGATTGATTAGTGGTGAATTAATGAGTAATTAGGAATTGAATTGTGTGGATTGATTGAATTGGTGATTGGTAATTGAGTTGAATTGAATTGAATTGTGATAATTGAATTGAATTGATGATTGTTAATTGAATTGAATTGGATTGAATTGAGATTGAATTGAATTGAATTGGATGGATTGAATTGAGAATTGAATTGAATGAATTGTAATTGATTGAATTGATTGAATTGAATTGGTGAATTGGTAATTGATTGAATTGAATTGAATTGAATTGAATTGAATTGAATTGAATTGAATTGAATTGAATTGAATTGAATTGAATTGAATTAAATTGAATTGAATGGTGAATTAAATCATCGCATTGAATTTCTGAAAATCCAAAATTGGAAATTGGAAACGGTCCTTGTAGTTTAGATGGGCCCAATATAAAAACTATTTTTCGTCCGTATTCAGTAAGGCTGTCAACAAAATTTCCTCTATCTGACGAAGGTATATTATGAAATTCTTCAGACTTCTTAGAATTATCGATATGGGTTTCTTCTATTTCCGGATGGACCTCTAATGGACGATGTGGTCCAGAAGAATCTAAAAATATAATTGAATAAAATTAATATGGTAAAGAATTTTTTGGGAATTATTCAAAACTTGAGGACTAAAAATATCAATTAAATAAATTTATAGAAAAATCGAATTAAACGGTTTTCTTCACATAAAAGATTCAATATAAATTGAACCAGAAAATGGTAGATCTCAGGTGAAAAACAACTACTTTCCTGGCAAATACCACGCAGAACGTTGAATGATATTCACCTGAAAATCCATGCATACTTCCATATAATATCAATGGACATTGAATGCAAATGTTTCTTTCTGATAGCTCGATTATGTTTAATTTATGTCGTGTTCACCTAACGATCCGCATACCGGTTTCAGGCTTCTTGGCCCTCATCAGTACGGAGTAGTCAACCAGCCAAAGGTCCAAAGAACTCTGGCTGAAGTGGAATGAAAAAAAACTCCGAAAATCTCCCCCTCGATAGGTTTCTAAATAAAAGATTCCTTCTCAGTAGGAGTGCAAGCCCGTCTAGCATATAGTGAAAGATAAGTGCCATGTGAAGTGGAATGAATAGAAAAATCGAATTAAACGGTTTTCTTCACATAAAAGATTCAATATAAATTGAACCAGAAAATGGTAGATCTCAGGTGAAAAACAACAAACAACAACAACATAAATAAATAACATAACATAAATAAATAACATAAAATAAATAACATAAATTTATGTTAAAAATTCATTCGAATACATATCAATCAAACACCTCTACTTAATTAATAACATAAAATCTTAATTCATATTGGTATATTGATAGATTGAAATTTAATTTTTTTAAATGTATATTCATATAAAAACAAAATTTATTTAATCAATACTCTCTGCCCGAAAGCACGAAGCGCGAAAAGTAAAATTAAATGTCGATGTAATGTGGGAAAACTTATGTAAGTGAACTCATATAAATTAATAAGCATGGTGTCCTTAGTACTTACCATTGCAATCTAAATCACTCACAGAAGCTGATTGCTGAAAAAATGAAGAAATTTTGGGCAATTTCTTTATAACTTCCTCCTTTTTCTGTTTACTTTTTCTTTTCATAGCTCCACTGGGGTAATCTCTTTTTCTTTCACTCATTTTTTCACAAATTAAACTTATTAACCAATAAATAATCACAACAACAAGATTTTATATTTCATTACAACGTTTGAACGGTCGCGGGTTGCCTAAGAGTTTAAATGAGATTGTGGATAACATTTTACTAATATTTTTGCTCGGTTTGGGGCCTCTGTAGTCCGGGGGCCCCGCATCATTGATACGGCTGATACGGCTACGCCCCTGTTCCGGACAATTACTTTCTCTTGGTGAAGGTGGCTACAATTTTTGCCATCGCTGGTGCGTTGATGAAAATGACGATAGACGATATTGAAGACAAGAAAAATGTTCTTTTTATTACTATCCCGAACACAAAAACCAACATTATTAGAAAATTTGTGGTTTGCGACCCCGAAAATGGAAGAACAAGCTACCTAGGATTATACAAAAAGTATGGCAGTCTGCGACCTGCTGATACGCATCATCGGCGATTTTTTATCTTCTTCAAATCAGGAAAATGCACTAAACAATGTCTGGGAATCAATTATTTTGGCAAAATGCCATCAAACATTGCTGTGTACATGGGCCTGCCAAATCCTGAGAATTACACCGGTCATTGTTTCCGGTGGTCATCAGCCACAATATTGGCCGACTCTGGGGCCAACATTACCAACATCAAAAGGCACGGTGGATGGAAATCTATACGCTTGTGGCAGAATCATACATCGAGAATTCGCTCGAAAATAAGAAGAATTTCCATCAAATTCTAAAAAATGTTCAAACACTCCAATACCAAACTCCAGCTTCCCATCGACATCAGTTTCTCGCGAAGCAACATCCTCACCTGTCGATAATTCATCGAAAATTCAACAAGCTTTCTTTCATGACACATCTAAGGGGAGCCGATCGGCGTTAAATTTGCATAATGCTACGAATTGTGGATTTAATTTAAATATTATTGATAATTAGTTTGAATTGAAAATAAATAAAAATTATATTAGGTATCTTTTCTTAGTGTGGATTTATGCAGTACAAAATAACAAATATGAAATAACAAATATCACGTAACAAATAACAAGTATAAGTTGAATTTCTTATTTGTCAATGACACTGTTTAGGCAGCCAAGTATCAAATATCAATTAACAAATAACAAATAAGATGTTGGCCACCCTTAACTTTCTACGTTAATTGAACGTGATTTTCTTATTGAGCGCAACAAGTACGCAGGTGATCGTTGAGTGGCCTGTCCAGTGAAGAAACTCAACCTAACTTCTGTCAAAACAAACGATATTATTTATGTTTTGTGTTTGCTTTTATGGAGGGTTTTGTTTGGAACAAATATATGAAATGAAATTCGACGACGCTGTTCTTGTTCATTCAAATTTCAAATGGCTTGAAACGGACTTGTGCGCCTGCGTACCATTTATTGCTAATTGGTAATTTGGTGTGCATGAATGGTAACATTTTCACTACTTGTTATTTGATATTTGTTACGTGATATTTGTTATTTGATATCTGTTATTTTGTGCTGCATAAATCCACACTTACTCATAAAATTTTTAGATATAATATATTTTACTCGTAGGAACAATGTACCTAACACATACGGAAATGGTTTTTTCCGCACAAAATCTGCCATCACGAGCGGAAAATTACCACTTTCCGTACTAAAAACTTCTTATCATGCTGTAGTAGAACCACATCTACGTTATGGTATTCTGAGATGAAGTGGCGTAGTAAAGTCATTCCAAAAAAATCTTATTACCCATCCTTTCAAAAAACCATCGGCATCTTTTGACCAACTGGGTAAAGAAGTGATAAATTCATTTCATTTCATACGTATCACCAGAGGATTTTCGGGTGATAAAAATCAGCTCAAGCAAATAACTCATACAGCGGTTTATAAACCTTTATTTTCAAGGAAATTATATCCACAATCGCCTCAAAAGAAACAAATGGGAAATTCATGTAGAAAAATACACTGCATTCCCCTGAACAATGGAAACCCATTAATCCGAATTTTCATTAAACGTGCAAGAAATCATAACGAGTTATCTTTCCTGGTGTAATTATTGCGTGCCGTATAACTTACGACTGTTCAGCAGGATTTCAGCAGTAACAGTTAGCAGGATCTTTCTCGAATGTCGGTGCTCAGCTAATGATGGCGTATAATAGTCTTTTGTCACGAATGGAATTGTTATTGATACACCATGTTGAATTGCACGTCATGGTTTGGGGTGATATATGATTAGGATGTCTTCCGCTTTGAGGTTGAATATTTTCGACTAAAAATACTTGAATCATTACTCACTAACTTAATCAACTTTGTATTATGGATACAAAATGTTGCGGCTGTCCGGAATATAGTAGAATTTACTATGATTCCAGTGAACCAGTGAACGATATCTAATAATAATAAAAAAAAAAAAATTCTCCCCAAGGCGATAAAACGAATTCTTTCATCTGCGAAAATTGAGTGGACAAAATTCGAGAACTTTGTACAGCATATTTCAAAGTGGATAGAACATTAGAAATTTATGGATAATCAAACATGCTACATAGTCCATCCATCTAAAATATTTTCGCCAATATAGTGTTGCCGCTTGTGTCAATAAGTAGTAGCTACTTTGTTATTGCAAATAGAACATATATGATATTATTTTTGGAATGCTTATAGGATTCCACATAACTTCCCCTGATAATTCCCCATACCTATCTGTAACAGTTTTCGCGATAAAAATTATTTTGTAAAATTTTCGTGCCAAACTTTACCATTGGAAAATAATGATTTTTTCTCAATGAAAATTTACAAATAATTGCAATTAGGGTCATAGCTGTATAAGATCATCAAGTATTCTTCAGATGAACCGGATCTCAGTTCCAGTGTACAGGGAGGCTCAAAAGTAATTTCCTTCCGGAGACTCATGAAAATGGTTGGAACTCAGTTTTTTAATGGAACATCTTTTATATTCTCGAAACTCGATTCAACAACTTGGGTCTGTTCAATCGGAATGATAAAAGGTACTGGTCTCAAACAAATTTACATGTGATGCAAGAAGGAAATTCTCAAGAGCAATTTGGTTTCAATTGCTGGATGGGTATTATCGGAGGAAAACTTTTGGGGCCAATAATTTTCGACGGACAACTTACTGCGGAAAGATATCTTCAGTTCCATAGAAATCAAATTAATGATTTCATTGAAGATTCGCCACTGGCTAACCAAGTTGATATCTATTTTCAACAAGATAGAGCGTCACCTCATAATTCTCAAGTCGTAAGAGAACATCTGAATGACACCTTCCCAGAAAAGTAATTGGCACTTATGGACCTATTCAGTGGCCTGCGAGGTACATTTTTAAGTTGTAATGTTTTTTCATAATGTATTATTTCTTTTTCATATTTTAGATCTCCAGATCTTACTCCGCTAGATTTTTTTCTCTGGGGGACAATAAAAAATCAGGTGTATAAAACAGCATCAGCTACTCGTGAAGAACTGGAGTATAAAGTAAGGGTGGCAGCATTTCCTCCCTCCCTCCTCCTCAGGGTGGCAGCATTTCCTCCCCTAACCAAAGAAGATGGAACACTAGCAACGACTGCCCAGGAAAAAGCCAATATCTTTGCGCACCTATTTGCTGGAAATTCCACTCTGGATTCATCGGGAAAACAACCCCCGAACATTACACCTATTGACAGTCACATGCCCGAGATCACCTTTCGCCAACGTACTATCAGAAAGATTTTGCTGGGTCTCAACACCAACAAAGCCTGTGGATCTGACGGAATCCCGCCGATTGTTCAGTACCGGCCATTGTTCTCAAGAAATGTGCCCCCGAACTAACACCTGTTCTTTGCAAGTTGTTCAACCACTCTTACAATTTGGGGGTATTTCCGTCCAATTGGAAAATTGCAAGAGTACAGCCAGTCCCTAAAAAAGGCAAAAAGGCCCTACCTAGCAACTACAGACCTATCGCACTGCTATCTATTATTTCAAAGGTCATGGAAAAAGCCATCAACATCGAGCTCATGAAATATCTGGAAGACTCAGGAATTGTCAACGATAGGCAATATGGCTTCCGCCATCAGAGATCAACTGGTGACCTGCTCGCTTACGTCTCACATATATGGCAGCTATCTATTGAAAAGCATGGAGAAACTTTAGCTGTGGCATTAGATATCTCCAAGGCGTTCGATCGAGTTTGGCACCAGGGACTCCTCGCCAAGCTTCCGTCTTATGGCTTGCCCCCTCAGCTGTGTTCTCTGCTTGCTAGTTTTCTCTCAAACAGGTCTCTCCATGTAGTGGTCGATGAAGTTTCATCTGACACTCTACTCATAAATGCTGGTGTTCCGCAAGGATCCATTCTCGCACCAACACTATTTCTACTTCACATCAACGACCTGTTGAAAGCAACTTCATGTCAGTACACAGCTTTGCCGATGATAGTACCCTCCATACCGCTTTAACTTCCAGGGCCTCTATATCAGCCCGTGAAACCAGAAATGAACGAGGAAGAAATGTTAATAATATAAATATGGACTTGGCAACAATTCTCGAATGGGGATCTAATAACTTGGTAGAATTCAATGCAAACAAAACACAAGCATGTCTTTCTCTAGAAAAGCCGATCTCACTGTGCCTAACATAACTTTGTCAGGAGTAACCATACCACTGAAGCCATCCATATCGATGCTTGGGATTACTATCAGCAATAACCTTTCCTGTGAGGTCCATTGCCAAAAGTGCATCCCAAAAACTTGGTTTTCTGTTTCGTGCCAAGAGCTATTTCACCCCCAGTCAGCTGCTTATGATCTATAAGGCACAGATCCGACCTGTCCTGGAATACTGTTCCCATATTTGGAGTGCGGCACCTAAACATATCCTGAGGCTATTGGATTCTGTCCAAAAAAGGGCAATTCGTCTTGTCGGTGATGCCTCGCTTACAAACTCGCTCACTTGTCTGGAACACCGTAGAAAAGTTGGCGATTTGTCTCTATTTTATAGATATTTTCATGGGCGATGCTCTTCTGAAATATCAACAATCGTTCCTGCTTTGGCAGTCTCTTCGAGATTAACCCGTCAAGTTCAGTCATCACACCCCTTCGTGGTCACTTTGGAAACCTGCAGAACATCACTTTCCAAAGACTCGTTCATCCAACGAACAGCGAGGCTTTGGAACTCATTGCCTAGGGAGGTGTTCCCCGAGGCATACAACCTCCAGAAATTTAAGAAGAACACCAACTCCTACCTTCTTTCCCTAGGTTCCCACGATGTTTTCTGAACATTACAGGATATCCCTTTTCGTGGGAACCAGAAAATAAAAAAAAAAAAAAAGTCCAGAACATCACTGTGGAACAGCTAATCAATGTGGTGCGCGCAACAATTGAAAAAACTGAACTTTGCCGTGATCAAGAAAGAGGTCATTTCTTAAATTTAGAACCATAATGGACTAATTTGCGACTTTTAAATAATTTTTAAAAGACGTGAAGTCATAAGCCTCAAAGTCGTATTTTTCCCATGTTACTTGATCAAGAATGAAGCGATTTACACAATCCATGGCATTCTAGATCGAAAAATAAAAAGAAATAAAAAGACTTCATTTGTCAAATATTGACAAGTGAGGTGTTGGATTTAGAATGTCATTCTCGATCGAAATAAGTAAGGATGCCCCATTTAAAAATCGAAAGTTGTGGTCATTTCCGGTTGAACCGGAAGTACGGCTAAGCAAGTAAATATGTAAAAAAATGTGAATTGAATTATAATACACAACCCCCAAATTTAGTATCTTCAATAATAAAAAAGTTATAGGGGTGAGCCACCTAGGAGAATCACCCGGTATATAACTAAATAGACACACACCTAAATACACATATATATATATATATATATATACATATATATATATATATATATATATATATATATATATAATATATATATATATATATATATATATATATATAAATATAAATATACAAAAATATATACATATATAAAATATACAAAAGGATTCAAGAAAAAAACAAAATACATATAAATATACACATATATACATATTAGTATGATATTCTTATAATAAGTCATATTAATTTATTTTTTTATAATTTTAGGCATTTGTTAATTACTTCACGAAACACCATTCGATCTTCGTGAATAACGATTCTTTAATCTTTTTCTTGTATTCATTATATTTTTTGATGTTTTTTAAATATTTTGGCATCTTACTGTATAGTTTGGAGCTTATGTACTCGCAACTGTGTTGACCTATTGTTTTTTCCTATTCATTCAAAACCGTTTTGTATTCTTGATTCCGAGTGTCATAGCGGTGGTTGATTTTTTCAATCGGAATTTTTCCTTTGTGAATATTCAGTAAGATTTTCATTGCAGATAATTGTCTTGCGTCATATATTCGATATTCTTTATGAAATGATTCACTTGATATCTAATATGTTTACTAAAAATTATTCTTGGCAACTATTTCTGGACAACGTTTACTTTGTTTAAGTGGTTGTCTGTAACTCTTCCCCATCCTAAGATACCGTAAGATGGCAAGCTTTGAACTACCGCATAGTAAATAATTTTTAAGCGGCTAGTGTCTAAATATTGTTTGAAAATTTCAAATCTAGTCAATAATCCCCTTACTTTGTTTACCAAACTTTTTATGTGCATAACCCATCGATCGTAATGCCTAGGTACTTTATGGATTCACATTCTGGGATAGTAGACGAAGATTTTCTCGAAAAGATTATATGGACTGATGAATCAACATTTTCGAGAAGAAGTATTTTCAACATAAGGAATCTTTATTAGTGGACAAACGAAAATTCGCAAGTCACAAGAGAAGTGGGATTTCAAGGAAACTTTAGATTCAACGTTTTCTGTTCAATCATGGACAATGTATTGCGCTTTTTGATTTATGATGAATACCTTGATTCTCGAAAATATTTGAATATCTTGGGGACAACGATTGGGGATTTCAAGTCGGGTTTGAATAGGACCGCATATTTGATGATAAGACGTTTGGGTCCAGAGAACTGGCCTCCTAGGTCCCCTTATCTTACACCCCTAGACTTTCATCTGTGGGGTACCAGTGAGTAAAGAAACTACAGAACACCGGTCAACACGAGGAAAGAATTGAGTGACTGAGCGTTTCTGGCATTAGATCGAAATGAAATTCGGGAAGCCACAATAGATGCCGTTGATTTTCGCATGAGAAAGTGTTTGGAAACGAATGGTCCACATTTCGAACATTTATAGAAATGATCACGTTACCTCTTTCTTTCTCCGAAAGGAACTTACTTTTGAACCTCCCTGTATGCTGAAACTCAGATCTGGTTCGTCGGCAAAATACTTAGTGGTCTTTTGCAGGTACGTCTCAAATTACAATATTTTCTGAACTTGCATTTTGAAAAAATCGTTATTTTTCAACGGTTAGATTTTGCAAAAAAATTCGACAAAAAAAATATTGCGAAAACTGTCACGGTAAGGTATAGGAAATTTTCAGAGTAAATTATGAGGAATCCTATAAGGATTCCAATAATGATATAATATACTAGTATTGATGAAAATATTTGATTATCGATCCCCACAAATATTCAAAATGATCTGTCGTTCCGTACTCCTAATGTTATATCCACCGTGAGACACTCTGTATACTGAGTTATGCCCTTCCATTTAACTGTGAGCAATTTTGTATGCGGTTGAATACAACCACAGATGAAAATTGCTTATTATTACCATATTAGTAATATTTTCATGAATGAGATTTTCCAGAGAAAATACTAATGGCACTACCAAAACCTATATATATATATATATATATATATATATATATATATATATATATATATATATATATATATATATATGTATATATATATATGATAACCATATAAATATTGCTTTTGAACGTTGCAGCAGTATCATATCTTATTACTTTAATCTCTCTTTTCCCATAATTAAATATAGCACTAGGAGACAGAGAAAAAAAAAGTGGATGAACGAGGATTTGTGTAGTTGAAGAGTAAAATTTGCTTGTTTCAGATTTGTCTAAGAAATACCCGGAATTAAAAAATAATTACAAGGAACCGAACAAACAATAGTCAGCATTTTCAATGAAATGATGTCTGGCTATCAAGAATGTTACAGATTTCTGTCACTTATTGTAGACTAATGACACTGTTTTCACTTCCATGTAGCGACCATAAAATATTTCAGACCGATACTTTTCTCCTTCCCGAATCACTAAAAGATCAAAAGGATAGGTATGCTTTACTATTTCATTAAATTCATAAATCTAAAATTGAACTGAAAGTGTTAATCAGATATCAATTTCCCAGAACGAATCCTAATCAGCTTTCGAGGAACATTTTAGCCCGTAATAATGTCATCGTGATATTATAATGAAATCACATTGAATCTGAAAAGGTCATTCTTGCTAGTGAAGTTTCTGATTAAATTATAAGGGCAATAAAGATAAAGGTTACCGCCTTCATATCAATTGACATGTTGAATTAAATCCGTTAAGGTGCATGGAAAAGGTTATCGTTGGAAATGGTTTCCTAGATTTTGACGTGGGTTTCAGCTATGATGTGGATTTATTGTTATATACGCTTCAATAGCTTCACCGGTACGTATGTATTAATATATTATTTGATATTTTGCACTGTATTGAGAACCAATGACAATACAATCATTTCATAGCTATGACCTGGTATTCTCACAAATTTAGTGAAAACGTCCATCCCACGTGGATGAATTAATCGAAGAGCTTTTCTCCCGTATTGGAACAAACTTCCTTTACGCTAAGACGAACTTCCTTTACGCAGTTTGCTGTAAGTGTTGACTGGTAGAAATTGTAACGTAAGTAAAAAGCGATATGCCCCCTCTATGCGACTT